>JARHVA010004103.1:1427500-1580000 GCA_037957365.1 Torreya grandis
ATCACATTTAAAATATGCATGAAACATATGTGTATATAGAAAAAAATGATATGCTATCTACCAACATGGAACCGACAACATAGATGCCAAAGAGCTAATAAGATATGGAAATGTTAAATATTTTTTTTTAATTTTTGAATGTTTTAATTTTTTGGGTATTTTAAATTTTTTTGGAAGGATAGGAATATCTTATGATCTCATCCAAGGGATGGTCATAGGTATCTCCCCACTTGAAACCTGGTGCAATAAACTGGTGGTACTACCAATTATCACATATAGGTGTATGATTTAACTTTTTAGGGTTTTACTATGTAAAACCTGTGTTTAAATTAAAGGGTTGAGATGTCTAAATTAGTTAAATAAATTACAATAATTAAGTATTTATTTTTTTAATAGTATTTTAAATTCTTTGAATTTATAAAAATAGCAATAAGTAGGCATAAATATAGACTTATCTGAAAAGTGACTGTCACATATGATCTAGTTTCTAAAAACTAGGTTCTGTATAGTTTTGAGTGTCATCAACAAGATTTTGGAGTCTATTTCCTCACTAGACAGTAGTGCCCCATATATATAGTATCACCATGTTGGTGTAGTGTCCTCAAAGTGGTGGTAGTGTCCCCTTTTTAGGACTATTCTTATTTTTTGGGAGCACTTGTGCCTATGTTTTTAGGTCTTTTTCCTATGCACATAAAACTTGAAGCTCTATGTTGTGCTTAGAAAACTTGATTTAATGCATACACCCTAATCCTTATTGAAAGTATGACATGAGAAATAATTATGTGTTTGTTAGTAGGATAGGCTAAACATCCTCAACACCATGCTATTAAGAGAGTTGTCTACATTCCAATACTCTAATGAGGGATCAAGCCCAATGTAGTTCTCCCACCTAGTTCCTAATGTAAGTGCAAGTGAATGCCAGAATGAGAGTAGAATTATATGCCTTGAATGCGATTGAGCTTTTAAATCTTTGAAAACTAGGATTAAGGTTGCTATAAATGGTAGTATGTAAAATTAGGGTAGAATAGGGATCAAATACCTTAATTTTTCTCAACTTGTCTTTGGTTTAAATGTACTTTTGCATCTATTTTCCATCTAGTGAATAGAGGTCAATTAGACTTGTATTTATAGAGATTTTTATCTTATGAAGATAATAAAATGTGCTCAGGCCAACCTTAGGATGGGTACACATTTGAAAAATTATCTATTGGGAAGAGTTAGGGCTAAGGATAGTAGCATCCAATTGGGGACACTAGTGCCTTGTGGCTATAGTGTCCCAAATATGAAGCTAACATCTACTTGGTAGATGACTAATCAAGTTGGGTTGGGATTAGAGAAAGTTATCTTGGGACTATGTTTTATCCAATTATAGGTGACTGTGGTCTACTTAATGATTAGAAAAGTGTGTCTACGGCTCTAAGATAGGCTTAGGGATAAGCTAGGAATATGGTAACTCAAGCAACACTCTTATCATCCAATTACTACTTTTAGGTGATTACATTTCCCCTATTTATGTTATTAATGTAACAAAGCAAAATGACTAATATAAAGGAAAAATAAGTGTACCTAGACTTACCTTAGAATTGAAGCCCATATAGCTAAGTTTGAGTATGTGAATCTGGGTATGTGTATGTGAAACATGATCCAAAGTAATGACATGCAATTAAAAATGAAAGAAATTAGTCCTTAATTAAGAGATGATCAAAATCCAAAGACTATGCTAAAATAAAGTAACTATGTAAAGCTGAGTAAAGAGAGAGGAAAGGATTGAATACACCTCATTGGGTACATAAACCAATACATGAACCTAGTGATAACCTATATATGTCAGTTTACATAGTGATCAAATAATTGAATATAATGGACCAAGTTGATGGATTTCTCAATCCTCATATTGGTGTCTCAAGAACTTAATCCAGTTTTCACTCCATCATTACCCAACCTTATTTGGTGGATCTTGATCTCTATGAATAACTTGCACAAGACTATAAGTGTGTCTAACCCTCTCATGTGGCTGGATAAATAACTCAAGTAGGACACAAATCCATCATTACTCACCTATGTGAAGTATATGTATATATAATTAAATTATACAAAGTGTTGAAAGTATCTAACTGAGTAAATGTATGTTAGCTCCACAACCACTTAGGCATATTAGGTGGCTATGGGCCACTCAAGAATGCCAACCATTATAGATGGAGTAAAGAATGAATTTGATGACAATATATAATGTGATAGCAAGAATATAAAATGACATAGAGTGTGCCATTCTATTTGATCAACCTGTGTGTAGCTAAGTATATAAAAACTATGTGCCGTGCACATACCCCCAATCTAGTATCTGAGTATATTGCATCTGAATTGAGTATGTAATAAGGAATTATGTATAGCTGAAATGAATGTGAGAGTGACCATGTCATGCTTGATACCCCCAAATTTGAGTAACTAGTATGAATCTAATCTAGAATAAATGTATCTAAGCAAAATCTAAACATAATTATCAAACTTATGACTGCATATATGAAAATATGTATTATAACTAGTGTACTAGTATGAATGATCCAAACTATCCTAAAGTTGGGACTACTACATAGTAGTGCCCTATAGTGGAAAATAACACCCTATGACACTAGTGTCCTAATTTGGGTGCTAATGTCTACCTAGTTTAATTTTTGAGTGATCTAAACTGACTTATGAATCTTTATTCTATTCTGTGTCTGCCCTACGTCTGATGTCTAAAATTGAACATGTGTATTGAAATATATATGTGAATAGAAAATCAATAGCCTAATTTTTATGACAAACCCCTATGAATTCCCCTTATTTTGAGGGTAGTTGTGAAATATCTGTAAGAACTTCCCTCTAAAGAAGTTGTATAAAATGTATTAGCCAAATTATGTGTATTATATTATAATACAATGTACAAACATAACATTAGAATTTAAATATATCTAAGCACAAGTAATGTAAGATGTATGTTATCATCTAGCATTTCACAAGGGTGTCAAGATAGATATAATGAATGTATATAGTAGCAAATCTGAGTAACTACCTAAGGGGATGGGGCATTATGTCCATCATGACACCCAAGTAGGAAAGGTAGATGCATGAATCCCTCATGGCATCAAAAACTAGTGTGTGTGTGTGTGTGTGTAATAAGAAAACATAAGTGTAATGGTGTAGAAGAATACAAAGAAGAATACATACAAGCACATGAGGCACACAAAATATATGCAAAGGGGCCATAATACAAGGGGTATGGGTACATGTCACTAAATATGAGAATGAAGACATACTAGGACATGTTCAAATGTCCACATACACAAATAAAAAACAAATTTGGCTTAGATCCACATAGAAGGTCATGTTCAAATGTCCTTATATAGAAGTAATAAAATCACACACAAAGGACATAAGCACATGTCCAAGGAATATAAATAAAGAAGTTGTGTACAGCCAAAGAAAATGACATATTCAAATGCCCTTGAATATGAAAAAAGCATAGGAACACAATCAAGTCTAATCTAGGAAAACTAGAAAAGAAAGCATGCATAACTATGTAGTATAAATATATGTAGATGCTAGGATGCATATATGCTAAATCTAACTAGTGATAGTCAAAAAACAATTTAGTAATTAGGAGTAATGATTAATATCCTAGGATGCATATACACTAAATCTAACTAGTGATAGTAAAAATAAATCTGAGTAATGAGGAACAATGATTAATATCAAGATAAATCAATACATAAATTGGAATCTATAGTATGTAAAGATAAAACATGGTTATAAAAACCATGTGTGAGATGCCCCCAAGGGGGAAGATGTATCGAATGTATAAACTTAGATTGGGGTAAATGCCTCTAATGGGTAGATGATAGCTGGTCTAGATCAATGTAGTGGATCGAAGTCTTATATAGAATCTATAAGCACTCAACAAGAACAAGTGAAGCATATGTGTATGATAAAATTAACTATACTAGGATAGCTAACAATATGAAGTAACTATAAAAATGTAAAAATGTAAACATAACAATGCATATAATCTATAATTTTTGTGTTTTTGAAATATTTGAATGTTTTTTTAATTTTAACATGTTATATTTTTTTTGTGTTTTCTGAGTATAAGCTATGTACAAGCAAATGAAAGTAAACTATGTACAAGAAGAAAGGGAGTAGAAGGAAGTATGTACAAGGGTAGGAACCATACTAACCAATGAGTCTCATGGAAGACTCACTATCATTGTGACTTGCATCAAATATGGGAACTATGATGATGCATGCAGTGTGAAAGGGAAATTGTGAGCCCATGATCTATTGTGCTATATAAAATGAGTTTAAATCTACTTGTGTAGTGATGCTATGCTGTCGTGGCACTGAATATGATGCCCTATGAACTATAGGGGTCCTAGGGACCCATCTAGTAGAAGTAAAAGTTGTAGGTGATGTAAGTGCCCTATCCTAAGAACCCCTATATCCCAATATAATTGATCTCACCATAAACTAAGCAGAGGAAGGTCCTATAAAATCTATGATGTACCTCTAATGTAATGGTATTTATGGGAGAGTATGCATGCATATAGATACTATAGGATTATACCTAGTTTATATTAATGACTCTATTGACCACTATGATGTATGCATAGAAGCTATACTCTCTATTATAATTGATAACCATGTAATATCAGGTACTAGTGTTATAACTATAACTGATGTTTGTGTTGGAACTATAATTGGAAACTATATTAGAATTACCAATGGGATGGGTAAAGGGTACTCATATGGGACACTCTCAACCTTAACCACCTGATTAGCATGTATATACTTTAATCATTAGTTTACTATAGATGGGATGGCTTGGAGCTACTATAGCCATGAATTGCCAAATAATATATCAAATACACCTGCACTAGGTACTCTAGGAACCAAATGGCTATGTCTGCTAGTCCAACCTATAATGGAAGCATAATCTCCCTGATGGAGCTTTGAATGTGGTCATTGAAACCACTAATGACTATATCTATGGGGAATATATCCAACTCTTTATAGCTCAAGTGATGTAAGAATGTCATGGTGTATGTGATTATGCTTAATCCATTATCAACCATAATACTATGAATAAGATGGTGGTTTATATATGATCATATGAAGAGCACATGTAAATATATATCACCATCTACAATCTCCTACTCTAAAAAATGTGATAAGTGGTTTAGGTGGCTTTTTAGTGTGATGCATGCCAATAATGTTATGTAGTGGATGTGTTTCCTCTATAAATGTGTGATACGAATCTAGTGGTGCATGTGCTTTGTATGTATAGTGAACACCTGATGTGCCCCCTACCTCATTAGTTGTATGCTTTGGGAAAGGATCTAAAAATATATTTGGTGCTTTTACCTCTATTTTCTATTATTTTGGTGCCTTTGTGGGTGTGTACACATCAATAATGTTAGCCTTAATGATATATTATATCTTGTGTTTTAGGCTAATGCATCTATTTGTCATGTGGCTTGGTGCCATGTGATACTCATAGAATGCATTTAAATCATAAATATTTGGAAGAGGCCATGTCAAATCAATATATTTAATGAGAGGGATAGATATGACATTTCATTACAATAGTTTTTGTGTAACTCGTGTTGGTTATTTTGCAATATTAGTAAAGACTTTGCACTAAGGAGCAGATAAAACCAATCTAGGATAATTTATCTCATATCACAGCCTTTGAAACTATCACACTTGTAATTGTATCTTGTTTCCTTGTAGGAGGATTAGATGAGCCCATAGGCATGATGATACTACCTCCTAGATCCCTCTTATTGGCCCTTGTATTATCTATGATAGAGGCCCCTTTAATTAGCATAAAAGTTTTTTCAACTAGGAAGTTGGTGAATATTTTTCCTTGAGGTTATCAATTCAAGGCCTCTATCAATGCTTGGAGATGATGGGGTGAGGTTTTGATCAGTTTATATAGGTTCATCTTCATTAAGGTCTAGAAGAATTGTTTTAGAACTACTCACTAGATAGATTCAGAAGGGTTGGAGGGAGAGGCACCCAAAATGGATATTTTGGGTTTTGGTGAAGGTAAAGGTGAAGGTGAAGATGTTTGATTTTGGTTAAAAATTTGAGGGGTGGAAGGATTTTTGATCACTTATGGATTTTTGATCACTTTTGTTTTCTATGACCCTTACCTTGTATGGAGGTTTGTTTGAACTCTTAATAGTTTCTTCCAATCCATTTGTGTACTTAAGTTTTCCCATTGATAAGAGATTAACCTCTCTTTCCTTGACTATGTGGCACATATCAATAAATGTGGGAAACTTATTGAATAAGATATCTCCATGAAGTACTGGTAATAAACTCTATTTAAATATATCTTAAAGCTATTTGTCTACCATGGGGCTAGTTAATTTAGATAATATTATCTTGTATCATAAGACATAATTGGGATAGGATCATTTGAATTTTACTTAAATTGTGCCACATGTGCATATGATATATTATCACTTATGTTGATAGATAAATGTGTTAGGAACATGTTGGCTAAAGGATTAAATGCCATGATAGATTGATTTGGGAAATCATAGAATCACTGTAGGGCATAATCCTTGAGATTGCATGGAAATAACTTCATAAGAAACCAATTGTTAGACACATAGTCCAAGAATGATACATGAAAGGCTTTAATGTGATGTTATGGGAACAACTAGGCTAACACATGCCTTGGATTCCAAAATACTCTTGGATACACCTTTAGCACATCACATAGCAACAACTCCTTTTCCATCCAATTTCGTGGCACCCAAGCTCACATTATATGATGTAAATGGTGACCCATAACATCACATTAAAGCCTTTCATGTATCATTCTTGGACTATGTGTCTAACAATTGGTTTCTTATGAAGTTATTTCCATGCAATCTCAAGGATTATGCCCTACAGTGATTCTATGATTTCCCAAATCAATCTATCATGGCATTTAATCCTTTAATGTAGAGAAAGAAACTCATGCGTAATGGATTGTACATCTATAGTAGAAGAACTAGCCAAAAGTGGTGTAGCTATCATTCATGGTTGAATAACAATCTTGGGTTGTGCTATCTAAGTTGGTTGAGTTGGCCCCAAAAGAGGTGTAATAATATTATTATTTGGTGGGGTTTGAGATTAACCTTTATTTTTATTTTGGAGTTCTTGAAGAATGTTTATGAATTCATATTGTATATCCTTATGTTTAGACACAAAATATTTTAGCTATTATTTATCAATTTCATCAAATATGTTGTTAAATTCTACCATTGTTGGTTGAAAGGTAAGAAAACAAGTTTTGTAGAATAGGAATCTATGGAAGATTACAAAAAATGAAATATTGTAGTAAATATGATATTTTAGAATTAAAATATGAGTATATATAGAAAAGGATACAAACCTTAAGTGTGTCTAGGGTTAAGTTTTTGAATCTAGGGTTTCTTTACACTAATTTAAATTATATATAAAATAAATTGAAACCCTAATGTGAAATTGATTTTAATTAGCTAGGTTGTCTAAAAAAAATTAGAAAATTAGAAGTAGGTAGCCCTAAATTATTGCATAAAAAATTGGATTAATGCAAGCTAGGGTTTGAAGCAATATTCAAAGTAAGTTAGGTTCACCAAATGATTTAACCTTTTAGTGTTTAGACTAAAGGGATAAGATGTCTAAATTAGTTATATAAATTACAATAATTAAGTACTAATTTGTTATAACATTTGACCTTCTCTGAATTTTTAAAAATAGCAATAAATAGGCATAAATATAGACATATCTAAAAAGTGATTGTCGTGGATGATTTGGTTTCTCAAAATTGGGTTTTAGATAGTTTTAAGTGTCATCAATAGAATTCTAAAGTTAGTTTCCTCATTAGATAGTAGAACCCCATATGGATAATAACATCATTTTGTGTAGTGTCCTCAAAGTGGTAGTAATGTCCCCTTTGTGGGACATTTCCTATTTTTTTGGAGTATCTGTGCCTATGTTTTTAGGTCTTGTTCATACACACATGAAATATGGAGCTCTAGGTTGTACTTGGAAAACCTAGTTTAATGTGAAAACCCTAATCATTCTTGAAAGTTATGTATAAGAAATAATTGTGTGTTTTTTAGTAGGATATGTTGGACATCCTTAAAACTCCATTGTTAATAGAGTTTCCTACATACCAATACTCTGAATATGGATCAAGATCGATGTAGTTATCCCACCTAATGCTTGATGAAAGTGCAAGTGAATGCTAAAATGAGAATGGACTTGGATGCCTTGAGTGTGCTTGAACTTTTAAATATTTGAAAACTAGGCATGGGGATGATTTAAATGGCAGTATGAAAAATTAGAGTAGAATAGGGATCAAACACCTTAATTTTGCTCAACTTGTCTTTGGTTTGAATGTGCTTTTGCATCTATTTTTCATCTAGTGAATAGAGGTAAATTAGAATTGTATTTATAAATATTTGTATCCTATGTAAATAATAAAATGTGCTTATGCTGACTATAGGAGGGGCACACATTTGAAATATTATCCATTGGGAAGAGTTAAGGATAAACACAATAGATCTTAGTTGGGGACACTAGTGTCATGTGGGTATAATGTCCCAAATATGGTGCTAATGTCCACGTGGTAGACTATTGAACAAGTTGAGTTGGGATTTGAGAAATATTAAAACTATGTTTTGGATGATTTTAGGTGACTATGGTCTAATTAATGATTCAAAAAGTGTGACTAAGGCTCTAGGATAGGTCTAGGGATAAAATAGGAATATAATAACTCAAGTGACACTCTTAGCATCCAATTACCATTTTTAGGTGATTACAATGTAATATTTGGTACTGGAGGATATGTGATGCTCTACATATGTATAATAGGAATTTATGGTCATGAGGAAATAATATAAGGAATGGGGGTTCATGGAACCCATCATTGAGTGCTATGTGATTTTTTAGAATAGTAAAAATAAGAACATGTTTGGTTTCTCTAGGTAACTATATATGCTATGTAGTAGGGTAAATACATGCCATTCTCTTATAAATTAGATTTTTATTCTAACAATAATATATTAAAATACTAAGCCTTGATAATTAGGTTATAAATAACATAAAAACATTCAATGAATCATTCAAGTGAGTAAAGATTCCCTATTCTTCCCTATTTCAATATCAATAAAGTGTTTTATGGTTTTCGGGGGTATTCATAGAAATTACACAAACTAATAAACTATTTTAAAGGAATAATGATATTAAAACTTAAACTAAAATGAATATATGAGAAAAAATAATTTAAGAGAGCTTAGAGAGAGGAGAGAGATGTAAGGAACACTTATGTCTATGATATTTTAGGGTTTCTCCCCATTTTCACACTGCCAATCTGTCTGATCTAGGTGGGAGTTATTGACAACATATTTATTTCATGGAGTCAATATTTTCATCTACCTTTTGGGTGGTTTGTCACATTACCTATATGATTAAATGGACACCACCACCTCTTCTACATTGTTTAATGCAGGCATCACCAATAAGAACTAGAGAAGCCATGGCACAAAAATAAGCTCAATAGTTTATCCCAAAAGTCTACCACAAGGTATTGATTTTGAATTTGATGCTCCTCTACTAGATGTGGTTCTAGCTTTACCATAGTTTGATATAGCCTATCATTATTTTGAAATATTTTCCCTAGTTTCTTACTTTGTGGGTTAAGTTCCATTAGAGAGCCTTTTGAAATAATGGGTTCAAAACCATTGGCAAGGCCATGGGGTGAAATAAGGAGTCTAAAAACTCACTAAAGGTTTATTCTTATTTCATTTCACAAACCCTTAACATTGAAAATCTATTGTTAACCATGGACCATGGTTTATTTGTAAAAATTTGGTTATTTTTCTCATTGGACCTGAGGTTTTCAAGTCTCTAAACAACATAAACTTAAAATCCTAATACGAGTAGAATTTATAGACTTACCTCTTCCTCTATGGAATTTTGTTGAATAACTTATTAAGCCTTTGAGCCACTTTATCTGCCATGAGCAACCAAAGTTATTGGTAGATAAACCTTAAAGAAGGGCCTGTATCAAAATAGACCTCACTAAAGATCTCAAAGAGTCCATTTTTATTCAAGTGGTAAATAATTGATTCTCTTAGTGTGTACTCTATATTAGCCTCTCAAACACTTATTTTAGGTGCTAAGATTTGGACCAAATGATTAGAGAATGTCCTCTAATGGTCCTCACTCTTTCAGTACTTCAAGACAAAAGTGTGTCTGAGGCAAAAAGTCAATCCTATGATGGGTGGACCATTGTTTATAATAGAAAAAATAATGCTTCTCATGGAAATTCTAGACCTTAGCCAACTATTTAATGGACTTCATAGGGCCCAAGCTTCTCAACCCCTAATGGTAAATCTCTCACATGATCATAATTTAAACCCTTGCCTCCCATCTCCTAGTCCCCATAGGTGATTGCGTAGTTTATGTCTTCCCCATCTCCTACTCTTATGGTTCCTTTGTCTTAACACCCTTCAAGGATTTATTTGAATTTAGGCTATGGGATTGTAAACTTAAACCATAAGGATATCATGTGTCACTCACATAGTCTCTCTCACATAGTAGATGAGGTTATGTGTCAAATAAAAGGTAACCCTTCAAGTATGTAAAATTTTCTCTTCCAAGCTTAAATTTCAATCAATTTGTAACCCTTTCTAACCTCTTTGAGGGAAATGATATGGATTTAGATGTTTCCCAATGATATTTTATTCTTCAAATGTTAGAGGACTCACTAATCTAAATCATAAGTATAAACTCATGAATAATTGTAATCATTTTTCTCACATGATAGTTTTATGCATGAAAAAAGTCAATTTTTTTAGAATTTTGCTTCAATTTATAGCTCACACTATTTGGCCTGGGGCCCTTTACTAGGATACCTATCACAAGTCTAGTTATGGGGGACTTGTCAGCTTATTATCACCTAACCTATCTTAAAATATCATTATGGGGGGTTTTAACCCTACCCACCAAGTTGTCTAGACTCTTTTTGACTTTGATAATTGCATCATTGGCTTTATTAAATTATATTCCTCTAATGATGCTATGGAATACACCCTAATTTAGAGATGATTGGTTGATTCCCTCCTAGATTCACATTAGATTATTTATGGTGATGTCAACATGATTGAATTTGTAGAAGAAAAATAAGGTCACCTTTCCATGAATGGTGTGTAGAAGAATGATAAAATTGGTTTTACATGCAAAATAAACTTGGGGTCTTCATCCCAAATCATCATAGGAGAGATTAAAATTCTTTGTGGTTCACTTGTCCAAACTTATATCAAGGATACGATCAAGTCCTCAAACATCTTGATTGTGCCTTGCTTACTAAAAAAATATCTTTCTTTCTCTGCTCCCATTCATGGTAATCCTATGTCTATGATTCTAAACTCTTTCTTATTTGAATATCATCCCATTTATTTTTACATAGAATGGATATCTCCTTAGATTAAACCTAAGGGTTCTTATTTATTCCTCAACACTACCCATCTCATGCATGAGTGGAATAATAAAAAAATCATTAGGATTTGGAACCTAACCCCTAGACCCATAAGGGATACTATATGGATTGAGTGGTGGTATGATGTTATAGCTTATACCGCTTCCTCTAGATATATGGAAAATAAGTGTCTCTTTTTAGGAAACACATTCATAATGATAAAAAAACATGAATACCTTAGGGTTTTAGAGGAATTAGAAGCTATGCCTTTAAACCCACATTTTAAAACTCAGACTACCATGTGGATACATAAAATCTAGGTTGTGGAGGCTTATAAGCCTGCAGGAGATCAACTCTAAGCAAGGATGCATTGGTTAAAGGTAGGAGACAAAGTGACCAATGAATCTTATGATCTACTTTGGTCAAGACAAATTGAAGAAAAAATTAAAGCCATTATAAGTGCTTTAGATAGGCTTAATAGACTACCTAATATCCTCCAAGCCTTTGTGCATCACTACCATGATGTCTTTGTGTCACAACCATCATCTCCTGCTCATGAGGATTCCCTCTATTAATGTCTTACTATGGTCCCATGTAACCTCTCAAAAGTGCATATAGTTTCTTATGATAGACCTCTCAATATCAATGACCTTAAGGAAGCTATTATATAGATGGACTTTGATAAAGCACTAGGTATTGATAGTTTTCCTTATGAGTTTTATCAAATCTTATGGGATACAATTGGACTTGATCATCATAGAGTCTATTCTGAAGTTATCTTGAGCAACTCTTTAGGTCATCTCATCAATCATGATGACATTAAATTCATTCCCAAGGTAGGGGAAACTAAGTTATTTACCAACTAGAGACCCATCACATTGCTTAATATTTCCTACAAAATCATAGCTAAATCATTATCTCTCAGAATTAAACACTTCCATTAATTGTGCAAAGTTGGAAAACTAGTTTCATTCAACATAAATATATTTTAGATAATGTTATTGGTATATTATAAGGTATGGAATGGGATAAATATATAACCATAAGGAATTATTCATAAAGATTGATTTTGAAAAAGCCTATGATTAGATAAAGTGTCCTTTTATCATAATTATGCTACAGGCGCTAGGGTTTGGCCCCATGTTTGTTCACACTATCAATATGCTATTTTAGGTTAATAGGGATTATATCACCATCAATGGATCCAAATTTCAGAATTTTGAGTTATACATATCCACCAGACATGGTTGTCCCCTTACTCCTACACTTTATGTTTTGGTTACTAAAGGGTTTATTTATCTATTAGCTAGTTATGATTGTAAAGGCCTAGTCAAGGGGATCTCTCTTCCTAATTCAGATCAATAGTTAATTAATGGGAATTTGATTGATGATTATTTACTCACTCTTCAAGAGGATGGAGAATATGTATCTAGATCTTCCATTTATTAGCATAAGACCTAGTACTATCGCTAATCTGTATCACCCAAACCTCCTTGGATGGAGGGATATATGTGGAAATGGATCCTTCCTAGGGTCCAATTAAAATTTTTAGGCATTCAATTTACTTTAAGAGCCTCTCCTATAGAATTATGGTCTTACATTGTTTAAAGAGTTGAGAAAAAAAAATCTCATTTTAGATCACTAAGCCTTTGACTTTAAACAAAAAATTCTAGGTTTGTTCCAAAGTGCTCAGTGATACACATGTTTACTATTCATCTTATTGGGATCCTTCCAATGCCTCTTATGTGAAGCTAAAAAAGATTCTATGAGACATTCTCTAGGTTAATTATAAGGAGAACTAGTGTTTTAATCAAGTCTCCAGGGCTATCTATTATCAACCTAAAGAAGTTATTAGGTTGGGGTTCATAGAAATCAAGCTTTAGGGGCTCACTCTTGGGTTTAAATGGATCATTAGATGCCTAAAAGGAGTTTCAGCCTAGAAAATTATACTAAGGCACTACTATTGACCAATTTTGACCCCCAAGATTAAAATATCAACCCCTATAGGTGAAAAGTTGATTATCATATCTTACAAACCTAATTCAATTTTTTTCATGTCCTATAGGGTCTTATAATAGTCCTTCTAAAACCTTATTAGAAAATATTAAGGTTATTTTGGAGAAATTAAGGCAATTCTTTGTCTTTATTTTATACTAGGTTAGTCATGTATGGAGTGATGAAACTTGTCCAGAAGGTGTCATAAGTTATTAGGTCTTCCTCAAAGTCTTTTCATTCCTTAAATAACTTGCATAAACATTTAATGCTCATTTAGAAGGGTTAAGGTTTATTTGTGGAATTTAAGGTAAATTTTAATGAAGGAAAAAGAGGTTTTTGACTTACTATAATGTATATCAAGACCAACAAAGTAAATAATCCATACAAGATCCTTTCCATGGTCCTTATAGCATTTTTATAAATCCCTTATATAGTAGGATGTCAAAATCTTAGATTTCAATGCCAAAGGAGGAGTTTCACTCACTTGTATAGGATCACAAAACTCACTTTTAGGTTAAAAATTTGTATAAGTGTATCTTGGGATTTTACATATAAAAATAACATTTTTTTTGTAGTGGTAGGACTTAAAAATGCAAAAGTTGCTTCAGAACCTCCATTACTCTCTTCATAAACCTGCAAAGGAAAATTTCAAGTGGATGGTATAGATATATGAGAGAGAGTTAAGTACTTATTTTTTCCCAATGGAGGGGGTAATATTAAGATTTATTTTTTTGGTAATAATTTTTAGAATCATCCCCTCTTCTTTATGAACAATTGCTAAGAGTGATAGGAGGTCACTATGTTTTATCCATCTAAGTAGTGTCTAGTTTTGCTCTTATTTTTCCACTTCAAAATTAAATGGAATATAATGAATTTGGTGGGATGGTTCAAAATTTAAAATGGCTCTTTTTAATGTTATTTTCATTAATCAACTCAAGTTCATGAGGCATATTCATCAAGGAGAATGGTGTCACATGTATATAGAGAATATCACCCTACTATAAGTGTTATGATTGGATTGAATAGTTATCACCTTCAAAAGTCCATAAGTACCTCATTTATCATGAAAAATATCTCACTCTCAGATGATTCATATGTTCTTCCTCTAAAAATGGTCTTTCTCTAAAAGTGGTGTCATGTTTTCATTCTTTGGTGACAAAGTAAAGTGCATGAAAAGTCTGCTACAGGTCTAAATGTTAAAACTATCTTGAATGAAAATATGAGGCCAATGGTAGTATGAGAAATAAACCTTAAAACATTAAAGGTATAATAAAGTGAGAATAAAGTCCAACATATACTTTCAAAGCATATGATCGTGTTTTAGTCGCTTACAAGTTTGTAGACCTATAAGTGAGATATCATGGGTTTAGGTTTCACAGTGATGGTGATTTAACCATGGAAAAATGTGATATATACTTATAAGCACTCATATTATCTTAATATATCCCTCAATAACACCATAAAAAGACATGAGGTAATGAATATAATTTCACTTTCAACACACAAAACCTTGTATATGGACTGTTAATTTGCTATAGGCCTACATATACAAAGGATGAAATTTGAGGTTGTATGGTGTTTGGCTGAATCATATAGACTATTGATGTAGATCACATATAAGGATAAGAGTTGACATAGACTAAAGGTATCTAAGACTTAATAACATGTTATAAAACAACCCACCTAAGAAAAAAGAGACCTATAAGTGACATACCTATAGGTCCTCATTTTGGACAAAGAACATTTGTTCATACAAAGAAGGGTGAGAGTTGGAAGCATGATTCCTTATAAGAATGAGAGAAGACATAGGCTAGTAGAAACCTATGTGGTTTAGAGCCAAAGGAGAGTTGAGATGACTGAGTATATAACACTAGTAATCACACATAGGTTTGAATATGGCAAAGGTCTAAAAATGTCATAAAGAGTCAATGAACCTTGTGGTGTAGTGGAAGTAAACCTATCATGAATTTTAATATATTTAAGATGTCATGATGGAGTTGATAAAATAATTTTAAGACCTCATTTTTAGATTCTTACCTAAGTAGACACCTACAACCAGGTAGTAAACATGTATGAAGATTAAGTGAGCATATGAATGTTTTTTGTAAGTTGAGAAGATTATTAACTATCAAATAAGTAAAAAGAAGTTAGTAGATTTTTAAAGGTGTGAAAGTGAAGTCATAAAACCCTTAAATTCACTCAAAGACCTAATTCACACCTACAAGTTGGTTTAGGCACCACAAGCTATTTGCAAATCTTGAGAAGAGAATGATACCTACATTAAGTGATATGGGAGTTTGAGTGAAGTGATAAATAGTGTTGAGGTAAAGGTAAATAGGGAGAAGGTTTATATAAATATTATCAAATTAACTATTCTAAACCACACATACATAATTTATCTTCACTTATAGGTCTACTAGGCAATGCATACCAGTTTCAAGTTTGGAGAGTAGATAGATTGTATATGAAGAGCATTAGGGTTTAGCTTACATGAATGGATAGGTAAGTGAAACCATTTGAGGTTTAAGATATTAAAAAATGAGATTAATATGATATTACTAACAACAATTACCTCAAACCCTTGCTTACACAGATTAGTGTCTACAAGCATGCCTAAGTTCATGAGAGGTATTTTATTAACTGAGGGAGTTAATGGTCTATGAGAGGGAAAGGAAAATAATTTGAAGATGTTTTATGGTGTTAGGATGTCATTTAGACCATCATACCAAATACCAATGATAATTTTGAAAAACCTATTTAGGCCTATAGATCCTAACACTTCACAGGCAAACCCATATAAACAACTATAAAAAGGGTAGATTGGTGAGGCTAAAGTGGAAGTATAAGAGTTTTTATAAGTTAGTTGATATATTATAGATAATTAAAGGCCATATATAGGTAGAGGATTCAAGAAAAGTGGCATTTAAGCCTTTGAAACCACCTTGATTTCCTAGAATAAATGAATGTAGTCTAAAACTAGACTTTCTCTTACTTGGTATGACACTAAGATAGTGCATGGAGATAAATGGACTTTAGAAGAGGTAAAAAGGTCCCAATAATAAAAAATAATAGCATAAGTTGTTATTTAGGTCCATCACCTTCATGAATAAAGCTTAAGAGCTTAGAACCCTTTCCAATGGCCTAATTGTAACCCAAGAGACACCATATTTTACTCAGATCTATCATAAGGTTCTGCATGGGACCCAATGGTATTTTTAGGTGGTGGAGGGGTATGCTCAATATAATATTTTGGTATTAAGAGAGATAAATAGGATATATTATGTATGAATAATCCTTAAGAACAAAACATGCCTAAAACCCTCCTAAATTTTTAATAATAACTAGTTGAGAGAGATGAGTTTCCAAAGCGAATTTAATGACATGATTTTCTCTTTAAACCTCCTATATATTGTTTAGGACTCCAATTAGGTTCAAACCATAATATATACTTGCAATTGTATAGACTATTTTAAATATACTATTTCAAAAGGATTTTTATTTTTTGTAGGATTTTGGATAGTTAGATGCTCAAAAACTATTAAAAGAGGTAATTTGAGATGTATTTAATCTATTAAAGCTAAAAATACATATAAGAAATCTTTGAGGTGGTAAAATAATTTCATTTTTTGAGGTAGTCTTCAATAAGCTCAAAAAGAGAATAAGTTTCAAGGCCATATCATGGTTCTCACACTTCCATAGGGTTTTAAAACCTTAAATTTTACATGGAAGTTGGTGATAGCCTAGGGAAAGTGAATAAAATTCTTTTGGGTGGTTTTACATTTGTGGAAGAGATCTAGAGTAGAAAACTAGGCTTCTAGGTAAGGAGCCCTAATTGAGGTCTAATTGAGGAGAGATAATGGGATTAAAGGGACACTTCCAACTAGAGTCTAGACTTGAAAATTGGAAAGGAGTTGTAAATCCATACTAGGTCCTCAAATATTCAATTATTTTATCTTTAACATATGTAAACTTCCCTACATAAGGAGGTTTAGATGATTTTTGAGCTACAAGGAAAAGAGGCCTAATGAGAAAAAAGGTGCAAAATGGAGTCTTAAGGAGAGTTTGATGACTCTAAGTGAGTTGTTTTAGATATAGTATTATATGTAATAGCTATCCATAGAGATAGAATGCATTACATAATATTAACTCAAGTTTTGACACTTGTAAGCAAGATTGGCCTAATGAGATGAAGGGGTTTCAAGACACCTAAGGAGATGGATGATGATTACTACTAAAATGTTAGTTAGAGAGTTTATAAAATTGATGAATGGTGCCAAGAAAAGATCAAGGATGAAACTAAACATGGTATGATGTTTAAGAGTGCCACTTGTCCATTCACAAGCCAAAGCAAAAGGTAGTTTTGAAGAGTAAGGCAAGGTGTCAAGCAAGGTTTGAAACTTCCATACCACTTGGAATAGAAGAACATATTCAAGAGACCAAAAATATTCCTTAAAAACCTTATATGGAAGTTTCATACCTCTCTTATTACTTTTAACTCATGAGACACTTGTCATCTCTCTCTCTCTCTTATGCCATTCTATCCTTCTCTCTCATATTTCTCTATATTTTAGCCTTGATAGGCTAAGTTTGTATCTTTCATCTAGGTATGGTGAAGCCTAAACCATTTGAATCCTTTTCTCAATGAGAATAATATAGTTTTACCTCCTTCATTAACTAGTTACAATATTTATGCTTGACTAATTGATCTTTCTAAATGATGGTTTTACTTCCTTAGCATGTTTGTCCTATCTTGCATTCATATTCAATTTAAAATCCTTTTTTAAGGTCTTTTTAAGATTATAAGTGAGGTTTAAGTGTTTAATGAGTTATCTTTTAGTTAGTGTCATGTCATGACATCTTGACTACTCCTAACTCAAGCATTATTCATGACCTTCATGAGAAACATTGATGTAGAGAAATAGATTTGGAGAAGTATTTGTTGCAGGTAAGTCTCATGTTTGAAGTGAATATAAAGCTAGTTGATAGTGTTCAAATAATATTTGGTTCATCACCCCAATTAGAATAGGTTTCTCTCCCTTTTCCTAGCAAGTGGTAGATTAATGTTTGAGCCTAAGTGATTCATCAAGGGGATTTAGGCATTTAACCTAGAGATTCACCTATCCAATAGGGTACCCATCACCTTGAGGTATTTTCATGTTAAATAAATTTTTTAAGGATTAAATTATCTTCCAAAGGGTGTAAATTTTATTGACAATAGTTTTGGAATGCTCGATGGGATAATGATCCAAAGAGGTTGAGGTATTTTTGGTGTTGTTATTCAACATATCAGCCTTTAGGGGAATTCAACAAACATCAATGGTGATTACAAATGAAATACTGTTGGTATAAATAGTCTAAATGCCAAAAATTTAGAAATTGGGATGTATTATAAGTCTCTATTTGGTGAAAATACATATTCCACAATTGCAAGTTCTTCATATCAGACTGATCATGTGTTGGAAATATGATTGTCATTGATGTAAAAATGGACATTATGATAATGTAATTGATGTTAAAAGGGAGATTATAGATGTAATTGATACGTAGGGATAAGTATGTTGATTTGAGGATGTGCAAGGCATCCTAACAGAGGTCAAGGATGATTGGAGTGCTTATGTGCATGAGTGGAATTCATCTAGTTCCCTATATTTTTCATCTAGACATTTTTGGTCTATAGAGGAAAATTTGAGTAGGTAGTTTACTTACATCAGCATTTACACATGTGGATGAGTCTAGGGGAGTTGGTTATATAGTTGTAATCACATTAGTCCCTCATTGTTATGCACCATATTTGAAGTCATGAGATGAAGTGTAGTTGAAGTTATGGGCATGAAAAGTTGGCTACTTGAATAAAATCTACTAAGTTTCTATACTTAGCCAAATTTGCAAAAAGGGTTAAATAGAGTCAAGTAAGCATATTGATGAGGTCATCATTTACACATATGGAGGTGTTAGGACAAAATGATCACATGGGTTTATTAATTTTTGTGCCTAGCTTATTTTCACTAAATCTTAGGTCATACAATGTAGTGTGATAAAATATATGCTTGAGCAAAGTAGGGGTCCAAGGCATTTTGATAGTGTTTTCAAACATAGTCAAATTTACATGTTGCAAGAAAAAGCTGAGAAGGCATTTTTATGATGTCATATCTTGTATGTATGAAGGCTTCAAGAGAAAATGGATATATTGATAGAATTCCCTATGTAATAATATCATATAAACTAAATTATAGGGCTTACGACTAAACATGACAAGATTTATGCAAGGATAAAGTTGGCTTTCCAGGTGAGTTCTAGGCATAGCTAGCTCTATGGTAGAATAATATGAGTAAGAAGATTAATGGAATTATATTTCATACATGTAAAGTATTCAAAAATAATTGAGCATATGAGTTTATTCAATTTCATGCCTATTTTCTACAACCCAAATTTTAGACCAAGAAGTTAAGTGAATTAGAAGATATGAAGGTGCAAAGTTAGCCTTTTAGGGATAATTGAGATGGTCCTCATACTTAGCAAAATCTATACAAGGTAAAGTTTGAGCTAGTTGGAAGATCAATAATTCATACTTAATCAAACTTTAGAGATCTAATAGAGAGTAATGAATTTTAATTGTCAAAAAGACCTCTGAGATAATGTGCAAGTGATAAGTGTCACAATCATATAGCCTAAATAGTTAATCTATGGTGTGGGTTAAAGCCAAAAGGTCAATAATCAATCTGAGGATGTCAAATATCTCAATAGTAGGAAATGATAACTATATACAAAAGGCATGTGCTTATGCCAAGTGTCAAATCCTCAATCATTAGATAGATATAAAGATTGAGCTTATTAGAAGATTTGATAGTGCATGGGTGATCATGTAAAGGAGATCCAATGGAGTGAATGGACTCAAATGCTATAAAGTGATTAATGTTTATTGATAAAACAACATGTTAAAGATTGAGCATGTTCAAGAAGATCAATGGAGTAAAAATTATATAAAGATATAGGAAACAATGAGATGAGGTCAAAGTGTCGATGTTTAATGACCAAGTCAAGGTAAAGAACATGCATCTTTGGAGATCTAATGGCACGTGGGAGTTAGGCTCTAGAGTTTGATAGATATATTTTAAAGAGTGGAACATTAAATTTTAGTAGTGTATAGAGATCTGATAGAGTAAGAGAGCTTGCATATGGTATAAATAAAGAGATCAAAGGTCAGTATTTAGAGTATTCAACTTCCAATGATCAAGTAGAGAAACATGCATGAACTTGTTTATAAGCTATATATCTTGACATAGATAATGAGATTGATTGATCTAGCTAATAAAATCTACATTAAAGAGTATGTGAATCAAAACATGAGTCTAAAAAATGCTATAAATAGTAAAGAGACCTTCAATTATGGTGTTATGCATGAAATTGAGATGCAGGAACTAACAATTCAAGTCATAATGAACTAGAGTCTTGAATTGGCATAATTGTTATAGTTTGAGTGTGAACACATATAAGATATGGAACCCTAGATAATTTGATTATATATATGATATCTAAGACAAATTAAAAGTAACTAGATCCATTTAAATTATGTTAAATAAAAAATATATAGACATAAAACCAAAGGGTAGAGAGAAAGAAGAGGTTACAAAGAGAGATGAAGTGTGTTGAATAGAGACATATCTAGACATAGAGACATAAGGGTAAAGAGAAGAAAGGCACATATAGATAATGTGTAGAGAATGAGTAGTTAAAAATTAGACTTGTAATATAGAATTAGAGTTTGATTCATTTATGAATACATGTTGTATACTAGAATTATAGCTCCATAGATCTAATTGGTTGGTGCCATCAAACAAGTTAAGTTGGTGCTTAATTAGGGTATTGGTGTCTCCTTAGTGTTGGTGCCCTTAAACATTGTAACCAATGAGGTTAAGTTGAGTTAGTGCTTAATTAGGGATTTGGTGCTTCCTTAGAGTTGGTGCTCTTAAACTAGGGTATAGGTGTTTCCTTATGATCAGTGCTCTTCAAAGTGTAACTAGTGAGGTTTGCCAATGAGGCTAGATTAGAAAAATTGTTTATAGAAGCTATTCTCACCATGGTTTTTTTACTTTGGGTTTTCCACATATAAATTTGGTGTCATGAGTATTTATGTGTATGATCTTTGCATATTTGATTTGATCTACATATATCTTTTAATCTACATTGAAAGTATTTAAAGAACTAATTTTAATTGATATACTGATTCGTCCCCTCTCAATATCTAGTTGTGTTCTAATAATTGGTATCATATCCTAAGGTTCCTTAAAATAAGCTTAATTAGCTCAATTGGATATTGTAATAATGAACACAATGGCTAGTCAAGAAGGATCTTCATCAAACAAAACACCTATCTTTTGTTGGAAATATTGTCATTGATGTCAAAGGTTTAGTATTATTGGTGATAAAGGCCCCATTGCATTTAATATTGTTTATCTTGGCTAATATGAGTTAATATTTATTTAATATTAATGAATATATTTTTGGTTGCATATGAGACAAAATAAGGGCCCATGGAGAAGTCGAAGAGTCATGCGATAAAGACAAAAGAAGGATGGGACACATTTTCCCATGAAGAGTCATCTTGGGAATACCAAGAGTCACCAAGTGAAGACAAAAGAGTAAAGGGTGAATTTCTCATGAAGGGACACTTAAATGAATATGAAAGTCACCAAAGATAAGGACAAAATTGGGAAAGACGTTTTTGGTCATGAAGGGTCACCACATGACTTTTCAAATGCTTGGATATGAAGGGTCATCCAAGATTGGTGCCATTTTCCATGAGGAATGAAAGGTCACAAAGGGGGAAGGCCAAAGGTCATTTGGAAAGCTATAAATAAAGGCTTGAGTAGCCATTTTTAATGTGGAAGTGAGAGGTTGATTTGATATTGTAATATCTAGTTTAGAAGAGCAATTATGAGAGATGATTTGTATTTGTTATATCTAGCTTAGAAGAGCAAAAGTGAGAGAGAGGAAGGTGATGTTGTATTGATCTATCATTTGTTGAGATAGTAACATTGAGAGATAGGTGTGTGGTTTACACAAAGGGGTTGGTGCTCCTATGGGTTGGTGCTCACGAATGATAGCTAGGTTGGTGCTCGGCAAAGGGGTTTGAAGCTCCTATGGGGTGGTGCTCACAAATTGAAGCTAAGGTTTGTACTTGGAAAAGGGGTATGGTGATCCTATGGGGTTGTTCTCATGAATATATTTGAGATTGATTCTTTGTGGTTTTTCCTACATTGGGTTTCCACGTTATATCTGGTGTCTCTCTTTATCTTGTGTGGATATTTATTGTTTGAGTTTTATTGTATATCTTGAATGTTTGATTAAGTGAAATTTGGTTAAAGGAAAGATTTATAAGATATATAATATAATGATTCATCCCCCCTCTCAGTATATTCTGTGCTTAACATCTTTAATGGATCAAACTATGCATCAGGGTTCATTTTAATGGGCCCTATAGGAAAATATATGGAGGTCCCAAGATGAATTCGATTCACAATGGTGGTGAATCAGGTTGGAAGAATAAATCATTGTAAAGGAAAATCACATGACGCCATATGGAAAATCACACAAACCCTAAAATCATTGATGAATTCCAAAAAATAGATATACATTAACATAATTACAGGCAAACAGTTATGCAAGCTAGGTGAAAGCATCTATAAATGAGGTGCATCCCTATGTAGGGCTAGATGAATGCTTTTTTAGATTAGATGTATGCCTATTTTGACCAGATGCACATATGTGCAAGCTAGACAAACACCTTTTAAAATTGGATGATTTCTTGGCCAAAACTAGGAGAATGCCCTGTATAATTAGATGAAAGCTTGTTCACACTAAAAATACACCTATTATGTCAAGATGCACATCTATTTAAACTACATGGATGCCTATGTGAATCAAATGAATGCCTATTTGGGTCTAGATGAATGTCTATGTGGATTAGATAAATCCTTGTTTGGGTCTAGGTGAACACCTATGTGGATCGAATGAATACCTATTTAGGTTCAGATGAATGCATGTGTGGACTGGACTAGGTATACACCTATATAGTCAAGATGCATGATTTATTTTGGAAGGAACATGTACAACCTAGATGGGAAAACATTTGTTTGGATTGGGTAGATGCTTATTTGCACCTAGGCCAAACATCTATGTGAATTAGGTGGGTGACTATTTTGTCCAGGCATATGTCCATATGAATTAGATGTATGTTTACATAAATTCGACAAAAATATATTATAATTAGGAAATAATATTTTTGGGTTTGGGTGAATGTCTATTTCATCCAGATGATCATCTTTGTGGGCTGATTTAGATGCATGCCCTTTTAATTGGACATCTGTATGAGCCTAGGTGTATGCCTAACAAGGTTGGATGGGTGTCTAACAATAGTGCCTATATGATGGGTGAATGACTATATGGAAGGTGAATGTCTATGTTGTTACATGTGCCAAACAACACATGGTATGTGTACATGTGTCAATCCTCATAGCCATGATATTGGTGTCTCTAACAAATTCTCACAATATATAGATGTCTAACCATTATGACCTCTAAGACTATAAATATAAGAAATTATACTCATTTTCACATTTTTCCATTTTAACCTCTACTTATAAGTTAAAAAAATTTCCTCTTTTCCTTAAGTCCCACTCCCGAGTCCCAACTTCCAAAACCCTTTTTTATTCTATGGCATCCATTTCCTAAATCTCTTTCGATGATGGTACACAGGTGACTGAAAGCCCCAAACTCATTTTCTAGAATTTGTCATGTAAAATCATTCAAAGGCTTCTATAACAACCTAACACATACAGTGAGTGGGTCAAGCCTTTCAAGTTCAATGGCATTATCTACATGCCATAGTATGACAAAGATATTCCTCTCCTAAATGTTCTAATGTAAAGCTTCGATACTTCTTCCTCCATGTCTCAAATCAACTTGGACTCCCAGAATATTTCATTTAGAATCCATCCATAGGATATTGAAAGGTTGATAGGGCTACCTTCTAATGATTAGGACCTGGTCACTACAAAGGCCTTACTTAATGATGATGACAAAAAATATTTAAAATCCCATTACTTTCTACAAGTGGATGGTATGTATTGTTAAATTTATAATTACTATTTTTTTAATAGTTTTAATTATTTTATTCTATAATCTAAAGTAGTAATTTTTTCTATAGATCCTCAATCCTATGGTAAAAAAGGACTAAAAATGGAGTGTGTTAAAAACCCTTTCTTATTGGGAATGATTGAACTTTTCCAAGAAAGAATTATTTTTTAGGGTAGACCATCTGATCTTCCATTTTGGGCTCTTGTTTATATTCTTCATACTCTAGGCACTCAACCATTAAATTGGTGTAGTTTTATTTCTATTAGAATCAAAGATGATTTAAATTATGCTCTGCACAATGAACATACTTAGTTTTCTTCTTGTAATTATATTATTACTTTGTACTATGAAGTGATTTTATATTTATAAGCATCCTCTATTCCTTTTACCCTCAATCCCAAATTATTTATCAATGCACTTTCCTTGGAAGCACATGAGGTTAGTTTGGGTAGTTTTTTTGACTCTTTGAATTGTATCTATTTCAAATATATACATAAATATCAATCTAGTTCATTTTAAATAAAACATCTTTTCCTTGCAAAAAAAATTATATGAAATGATTAACAAAAGAAATGCTATAAGCAAAGGACATAAACATCCTCCTCAATATAAACATAAATGGAAGGTGATGTAGATTTGATTCCATAGATTCTTGAGCAAAAATTGATAAGAAGAAAGTGAATATGGAGTTTGATTACACCTTTGGCACCCGCACAACACTCCACTCATGTTACTGATATACCTTCATAAACTATAATTGCTTTTATTGAATACTCTTTTATCATTGTAATATTTTGACTATGTTATATATATATATATATATATATATATATATATATATATATATATATATATATATATATATATATATATATATATATAGTGGAGCCTACACAATCTATATTGCACACACCAACTGGGTCTGGTAGAAATTTAAGAGTTCCCTCACAATAACAACAACAACAACAATAACAACAACAACACTAGTCACAATAGTGACAAAAAAAAAGGTGCAGAAAATAAATATATTTTTTCTTAAAATGCTAATATTATATATGATTTTTTTAATTGGTCATTTAATTGATTTTAATTCTCAGTTTTAGTACATTATTATCCAAGAAAAAAGTTCCCACCACCACCACCACCACCCTATCATATCCCTTTAACTATTGGTATTTGCAAACATCTTTTTGTCCCAACTCAAAGTGGTGCCATGGTTCATGTTCCAATGTCTAAGTTTATGAACTTTTTAGTTGGTGGTCTTCCCAGTGTGACTAGGACTTCAACACTTCATAATATTGATCTAGATGATGAGTATTTGGGCATTGAAAGTGGCATGACTATGGATTATTTCAACCTTCATGATATCATACATGGATCTCAGCCCACAAAGCCTTTACAGTGACCTTCTCTACTCGATTCACCACTAAGCAACATTGATGGTAGTCTTGTGCATGAGATTATTTATACTGATGACTAGCATACTTTTTTTCCCATTTCTAATTTATTGGTAGAAAATACTAAAGCTTATGTTATTGACTTTATTATTCCAAACCTTGATGAATTAAAAACATGGGAGCATTAGGTAAAAGTATTAATTTAGGAAATAAATGCCCATTTCCATAACCACAGTCAATGATGTCAATTTTACACAACAGTGGAGCATGAACCAACACAAATTGATATTTTAGTCAACCAAGCAGTTTTAGGAAGTGTTGTTGTCAATAATAGTTTTAATGATGATGTTCTTTATTTTATTTTAAAAAGGCTTGAGAACTTGAATGCAAAATCCCAAGCATATTATAATAAATGGGTACAAAATAGAATCTTGGTGGATCTTATGAATGCAAAAAAAGAATTTTATTTGGTGAGTTTGTTATGGTTTTTTAAAATTAAAATTTATTTTAATTTTTTTAACTAATTAATTATTTTCTAATCATTTGTAATTAAAATATATAAATCTAAAGAACTAAGTTATTGTCCTTGACATGTATCTAAAGAAATCACACAAAAGTATTTATGCTACAATTTATTTTAATAAAAAACTTGTATTATTGAATAAGTAAAATAATACATTGAGGAAAATAATTCAAGAAAATGGCTTGGATCTTGATGTTTTGTTTAAAAATAAAGTTTAAGCAGACCCATCATTGCTTTCAGCAGGAGATGTTGCTATTGAATAATGAAGTAATCTTACCGATATTCATGTTATAGTGAAATATCTCCAAGATTTTGGGATCTTGATCCACACAGAGACCACAACCACTACCAGTACCAATGAACAAGTAGTCAAAGTATAAAATGATCCATAGCGATTGAGAATACTATCAGTTTAACTTTGTTTTATGATTTCCATACTATCTTTTATTTAATGAAAAGTGAGGTTGGAGCTCAAAGCCTCAATTTATATTATGATCATGTTTTGTAACTATTGGAAACTTATGTTTTATAATATTAAAGTATATTTTGTAAATATGGATTTATTACTAATATTTTTGTGATAATATGATACACTGTTTACTACTTTTATTTACAATAAATTTGGTATGAAATCTACTAAAATATTGTTAACAATTTCATTTGAATAAATAATGTATTTAATTGAGATTACTATCAATTTTTTTTAATAATTTCCATACTATATTTTATTTAATGAAAAGCGAGTTTGGAGCTCAAATCCTTGAGTTGTATTATGCTCATGTTTTGTAACTATTATAAACTTATGTTTTATAATGGATTCGTTGCTCATATTTTTGTGATAATATGATGTAATGTTTAATGATTTAATTTACAATAAATTTGGTATGAAAGATACTAAAGTATTGTTTATAAATTTATTTGAATAAAAAATTTAAAATTTATTCAAAAAATGTCAAATAATCAGAAAAAAATAGAATGATGAATATATACTATTTTTTTACAACTTGAAATATTAAAAAATGATAAATAATACTATTATAGAATACTAAAGATATTTCAATCAAGTAAATCAAATAACCCTTTGGTAAATCATACTTCATCGCTAACATTTTTATGGCATGTCTCATTGGCATTTACAATTTCACTTGTAGTTTTAGTTGTGACACCTCTTCTTTCAGTTAGACTTCTCTAAATTGAAATTGCTCTATCATATGTAAACATATCCACTTCATAACTTGAAACATACAACCTTAAACATGTCTCAATATTTTTATCCAATCTATTCCAAAGCCTTGATTTGACAAAATATAATGCACTAAATACCCTTTCATCTTCCATGGACCCCAAAATATTTGTTTGACATAATTCATATAAATGAAAATATTCATTAATTTCTTCTTGTAGAACACTGTTCTGTTATAGTTTCTTCCATACCCTAGTAATATAACCTATTTTTGTTGGTTTAGTTAACAACTGACATTATTCAACCATTGTAAATCTAAAAAGCTTTGACTGGTTTTTTAGTAATATTTTTGCAAAATACCCTTAACTTCCTCTCCATTAATTCCACATACTTGCTGAATTATTGGATTATAGTACCCATGTATTTGATGAATAATTTACTTATTTTTTCTTCACCATCACCACTCCAAAATATAGGATTCATCATGCCCATGGCTTCAAGTAATTCATCTCTTTGAAAATGATCTCAAATTTCAATAGACAAGCTTTTTGAAATGTCTCTCAATTTCATTCGTGTATCACATATGACATTATCATATAGAACCTTTGTTATAGGTAATTATTCAAATTTTGATCTAACTAAATTTGATCATCTTTGGAAAGTGTGTAATGGTATCTCCTTTCCATTAATAAAAATATAAAGATGATCATGAATATTGAATTTCAAATAGTTTTGAGGGTCCTTTATATTTGTTAAAGTTTCCTAACTCTCAAATATTGGTCCCTTAAAAATTTCATTTGAGTAGTATAATATATCAAGTGATAAAAAAACATGTTTCCTCAACTTTATAAAGTCCACAATATTTATTGATCTCTCTTGTGCATGTTTTATCAAATAATGCATTTCCCTCAACATGGGCATAATACCACATAATGTTAGAAAAGTTTTGAAATCTATTAAGTGGTTCAATAAACATCTTGCCTTATCAACCTCCATCCTATACTTAAACATAAAACCAAGCAAGGATTGATATTCTTCAAATATTTTGCATGTAGGTTCATACATTGAAATCTATCTAGTATCTACATATTTTAATAGTTTTTTCGATTAGTCACTCCAATTACAAATTTTTGAAACTCTAAAAACCTTTTTGGACTGCATGACATGTATGCATGAAAATCATGGATTAATTCCTCCAACTTTTTGACACTTTTAAATGTGCTTACAATTTTGTAAGCAAGATTCATTCTATGTGCCATGCAATGGATTGGAATCATATATGGGGAAAATAATATTTGTAGGCAAAAGAACAAACCTATTTTATTCCCTTGTATTATTGATGCACCATTTACACCAACATAGACCAACTTAGTACCTATATCATGGTAACTCATCCTAGCAATATCCATCAAATTAGAAATAACCAATTTGTAAAGGTTTTTTGCATTGCAATTTTCAACCATTTTATGTACAAATAAAAGGTGAGGTTGTCTTGAATGATTCTAAAATGTATATAAATTCATGCATACCCATGGTGTGTTGTCAACCACTATTACCTCATCAATGGATAGTGATATGAACCTTACTGATTCTACTTTCTCTTTCAAATCCTCCTTTTTAATCATTGTGAGGCATTTCACCATCTCCTAGGCATTGGTATCAAACCAATGTGAATGTGGAATGTTTTGTAATCCAATCTACTCAAATAAAATCTTGTAATTTGAAAAATTAGAGACTGGTCTTCCTCTTTTCAAAATGTGAAATAAAGTTGAAAATTGTATATTTTTGTCAAGTAAATTAGACTGAGCAACCTCTTCAAATAGAGATTGAATTATTCCTCCTTTATCAATGAGATGCCATTGATGTTTCTGATGATTATTATACTCTATTGAATAACATTGATGTATGCACTCTTTTTCATTTTTCCATCTCACTATTTTTATAATTCCATTTTTATCTTTTATCGACTCAGATTTTGCCACAATGTTTTTCAATTTTGTCTAATTTTGAGTTGTATTTTATGGTCCTTAGCAAGTTTCCAATTGCATATGGTGAATTTACATTTTGTTGGCATGTTAGTATAATTTTTTGGTTGCATAGATTTAATAAATGAGAATTTAGATGCCCACTCATACTGAAATGACCTTCTGATTGTCCATGTATTTTTCTTCTTCCACATAGTTTTTGATGTGCCTATTTGAATTGGAGATTGTTTTTGTTTCTTAGCCGGTTCATCTGGATATTGTGTTGGGTGAGTAGAATTATTATATCTCTCATTTAGTGTTGTGAACTCATCATCAACACCACTTATTATGATGTGATATTTATGTTTCCTTGAATTCAGTGGGATGATGGGTGTTTCTTTTTGAGTGACCTTTTTGTGCCTTTTTCAACTAGAGAATGTGTTGAGGGAGAATATCTCTCATTTGGTGTTGTGAACTCATCATTGAGACCAATAATATTGATATTTTTTTGAGTGGCTTCTTTCATGGGAAGTATTTAATCAAAAGTGTTATATATTTCCTTAATAGTTTTATCATTGAATTCTACATGTGAAAAAAATGTATGACATTAATTTTTAATAAACACCAATACAAAAGTACAAATAAATAAAAAGTAATAATTCTAATAATATTTATAATATAGTACCTATGTTTGGTGTTGCATTCACAAGTCTTTCTAGTTCAGTGATATCAATGGGTTTTGCATGAAATATTATTATAGAGCTTGTCATTGTTATTAAAACTTGAAAATAATATTTAATTAATTAAAACAATGGCATTCTATGAGTTAGTACCTCTGTTTGGCATTTTAAGTTTATGCCTAGGTATGTCTACCTACGGAGACAATTCTTTAAAAGAGTTATTTGTGGATTTTTCACATGAAATGGTTCAAGACATTTTAATTAGTATTTAAATTTAACATAAGCCAATGAATAAAAGAAATTAGTTAATTGAAAATATAGTACCTTTATTTGGTGTTTATCTAAAATAAGATAATAGGCTATTTTATTTTTTAAATTTCTTGAAGGCCTTAACATTTTTAGTAGATGCCATATTATTTAGTCTACAGAGCCATGGATGAAAGAGGATTAAAAACAAAATGAATAAGATTAATAACAAACAAAAATGCTTGATTGATGATTAAGGAATCAAAAAATCTTCACTATTAAAGAATGATAGGGATCAAATACCAACATGTTATAGGTGAATGCTAGTATTCTGTGGGTGGATGTCATATAACTTTGGGTGAACATCCACAGACTGGGTAAGTGTTAATAGACTTTGGATGGATGCTGATAGAATATGGGTGGATTACAAGTCTATGGGTATGTGTGGTCTACACTCAAACTAAATATATATGCCTATAAGCTATGGGTATCAACCATAGACTATGGGTAGACACCTATAAATTATGGGTGGATGCCTAAAGGCTATGGGTAGATGCATAGATGACACAAATTCATACTAAAAAAAAATGCTTATAAGCTATGGGTATCGCCCATAACCTATGGGTAAAAACCTAAAAACTATGGGTGGATTCACAAATGATATGGATGGATGCCCAAATGGCATAGATCTAGACTAGGGTAGATGCCTAAAAATTATGGATGGATTCCTTCAAGACTAAATGGGCATCGATAGATTGTGGATGACTACCTATATTGTAAAAAAAAGTTACCTACCTTGTTATAAACTATTGATTCTTAAATCCCTCATGTGAATTAAAACTCTTGAAGTTTACCAATAGTATGTGATGAAATATCTCAAATTAGCTTTCAAGGTACTGCTAAATTATAATTATATAAGGAAATTTATATTCATATATAAGTAAACATGTCCTCCAAAATAACTTTGACCATAAATTTTTAGGACATAATGAAATTTCAACCACTCCACTAAAATCACCAAATGTTGACCTCAAAAAATGGAATATTCATAGATTAACAAAGATTCACATGTAAGAAAAACCCTGCTATGCATTTTGGAGCATAAAAATAGAAACATAATTATCTTCATTAGGTTTTGATGTATGGATGTCTATGATAAATGGATATATAACCCCTACTATAACACCTAATAATTAGGCTTCAAAGAAGGCACATGAGAGTAATTCCAAGGTAAATAATGTTATTCTTTATGGATTATCCAAATTAGAGTTTGTCAAAGTGATGCATTATCAAATGCATAAAATATTTGGGATAAGTTGAAGACAATATATGAAGGTGATGATAAGGTAAAGTATGCCAAGCTATAAACATATATAGGAGTGTTTGAGAGTCTTAAAATGACTAAATAATAAAATATTGTAGACTACCTTCTTAGGATAGATGAAATAGTCAATGAAATCTAAGGCCTTAGAGAAGAAATGGAAGAATAAATCATTGTCAAAAAGTAATAATATCTTTTCAATCAAGGTATGATTTTAAAATCTTTATAATAAAGGAAGAAAGAGATCTATATAAGCTCACTATAGATGAGTTGCGTGGAACCTTCACTACCTATGAGATGAGAATGGGAGAAGTAGATACTTCCAAGAGAGAAGATGCATTCAAAGCATCCAAGCATTCAAAAGCAAAAGCATCTACATCTGGATCTAAGGATACTGATGATAAAGAAGCCAACTTTTTTAGAAGATTAAAAAGAGGACCTAGAAAGTACAAAGGTAAGTTACCCTTTAAATTTTTTAATTATGGTAAAGTAGGACATTTTGCTACTAAATTACCTTATGAGAAAAAGGATAACTCTGAGCAAGAAGAAGATGGAAAAATAATGAATCCCCAATATTCTAAAAGGTGTAACTTCTTTAAAAATAAGAAAAACTTGTATATAAGAGAAGATAGTGACTCATTGGATGATAATGATAGCTCAGATGATGACCATGACTGTGCCTTTGTGGTTGAGGGAAATGAGTCCCTATTCATGGTATTAGAATCAAATTCTATAGATATGGATCAAGAGGAAGGAGAAGTGGACCTTGAGTGTGAAATCATCTATGCTCTAGATAAGATTGATAAACTGATAAAAGATAACTAAAGGTAGAATAAGCTTGGACAAAAAGAAATTGAAAAACTATCCAAAAGTCTTGAAAGATATAATTAGATGATAGTAAGCCTTAAAACTCAAGTTAAAGAGGCTGTAAGAATAAAATATGTAGTTGAAATTGAACTACAATTCAAATTTAATTAATGTATGAGGCTAGAAGTAGAGATAGTGGCTTTGAAAAAAGAGGTTGAAAAGGCTAAAAAACAAGTAGACAAGGTCTAAATCTAAAAGGAAGATCAGATATATGTGATGAATTGATCATCTCTCAAAATCCATGAAAAGGGAAATATGGTATTGGTTATGAAAAGGGGAAAAGTCCCATAACAATTACATCTACTAAGTTATATGATAATTTCAAATTGGAAGGATTAGGAGCAAAGAAAATGAATTTCTCGAGAGATACAAAGACAAATAGTAACACTATTGATGAGAAGAAGGATAAAGGAGAAAATAATATTAAGGAAAGGAAAAAGAACAATGAGTCCATCTATGAAAACTCAAAGAAGATGCATAAGACAAAGGTAGCTAATGCAAATGGTTACACTAGGGTAAGAAACTTTAAGAATCAAGATTTGAGAAGAACTCCCCATATTGCACAAAGAAAAGCTATGATCATGTATTACTCATCTTTCTATGGTTATTGTTATATTTGTAATCAAATTGGTCATAAGGCTAGTAATTATGGAGTAGTACCTATAAGGATAACCAACTTTGTAAGCAAAAAGTCATTGGCACACTTGGTAGATATAAATCTAATGTGTTATGATTGTAATAATTTTGGTCATATAGCTAATTAATGTGAAATAGGGTTTGAAAGACCAAAAGTACAAAGTGTGAAGAAAAGCATGCCTCACAGTGTGAACAAAGGTTCACAAGTATCTAAAAAAGAGAAAACTAATCCTAGCAAGACATATAAGTAACCCAAAAATGTATGGAAAGTGAAAGATCAAGCCATGATGAAGAATGATACAAAGGTTGGAAAATCTCAAGATCTCTCAATATTTGCACATGTTGAGATTAAGAAGACAAAGCTTAAGGAGAAGTCCAAGGTGCTAGCCAAGGATAGTTATGAGGTATGTATAGATTCAAGTGAACATCCTGATATTATATAGCAAGTATCAAGAATAGAAAAATAGTCTTTTATTCCTAGTGATGTGACTCTAAGCTATAAGGAAGATTAATCATATTAAAAGGTGTGCCATATGTTCTCTCTATGTATTGTCAATCCAATCATATAAAAAAGGAGAACATTATAGTGGATGAGCATGGTACTTCTCTCAAGCCTAAGAAGAAGAAAAAGAATAGAAAACACAAGATGACCAAGGAGGAGAAGGAATGTGAGGAGTTATGGGAAAATCTTGGTTTCACATTGTTAGAGGACATTGTGAAGTAGGGTGTCTCTATCTATGCTTCCTAAGAGACCCCTTTCAATTGAGAAATAAGTGATGTCTACTATAGATGTGAACTCAAGCAAGATGTGATGATGACTTGATCAAACCAAGTCAATTTCTATGTATGTAGTGTCTATAGGGATAAAATGAGTGTTTTAATATGATATAATGATATTATTGGAGTACATATCATATATATATGGTCTACATATTCATTTGGCATAAGGGTTATAATGTAAGAAACCCTTGACATTATGTATCTTGGGTTGTGTAAATAATTTAGGTCACCAAACTTAGAGAACATGTGTAAAATGATGATATACATGTGTTAAATGAAGTTATGGTGTGCTATAGATAGTCCCTTGATGCAAAGATGGAACACACTATAAGGGGGAGCTAGATTGTTTAGTTTGTCAGGAACAAGAAGGCTCAGAGTAGAAGAGCTTTGTAATTGGTTAGGTCCTAAGATCAAAAGATAATAATAAATTGAGAGGGAAGGATCTTACGCCACATCACTAGATACTAGTGATGGAGCATAAGTTTAGAGGAAGGATCATAAAAGCCTTGTTGATCCCTATAAGAAGAAAAAAGGCAACTTAGGTATGTATATTTTGTAAATTTCTAATGAGTTGGTGGTTACAGGTTCTTAGACAAACTCTTTTATGTAATAAATGGGGAGAACACTTTGGATAAATAGTGAGGAGTCCCTTTTCCATTGATGTCAAAGGGGGATAAAAAGTGCAAATGCTCTCTATGGGAGAAGAAGAGCAAAATTATCTTTGCAAAAGTTTGGAGCAAAAAGTGCAAATGTCAAAGAATAAGTAGAGTAAGTGTCTAAGATGAGTATTAGGAAAACGTGCCATTGCCTAAGGGGGAGTAAGTTTGGTATGAACAACTTCAATTTTTACTCATCAGAAACTAATGCAAGTAATGCTAGAGAAAAGAAAAGTATTAGAAGATCAGAGGATTTAGTTTGCCATCAATGACAAAGGGGTATATTGTTGGAAATATGATTGTCATTGATGTCAAAAGGGAGAGTATGGATGTAATTAATTCTTAGGGTTGAGTATGGTGTTTTTAGTATGTGTAAGGCATCTTATTATAGGTCAAGGCTGATTGGAGTGCTTATGTGCATGAGTGGAATTCATTTTGTTCCTCATATTATTCATCTAGACATTTTTTGTCTATAAAGGAAAATCTAAGTAGTTTACTTACATCACCATTTCCATGTGTTGATGAATTTGGGGGAGTTGGTCATATGGTTGTGATCAAATTAGTCCTTAGTTGTTTTGTGCCATATTTGAAGCCATGAGATAAAGCATAGTTAAAGTTATGGGCATGCAAAGTTGGCTACTTGAACAAAATATATTAAATAGAGCCAAAAAAGCATATTAATGAGGTAAAAATTAGTACACATGGATGTGTTAGGATAAAATGATCACATGGATCTATTCATTTTTGTGCCTAGTTTATATGCATTAAATATTAGGTCACGCGACATAGTTTGACAAATGATATGCTTGAGCAAACTAAGGCTCCAAGGCATTTTGATAGTGTTTTCCAAAATACTCAAATTTTTAGTTTGAAAGAAAAAGATGAGGAGTTTTTGTGATGTCATATTTTGATAGTATGAAGGATTCAGGAAAAAATGGATATATAGATGGAATCCCCTATGTAAAAGGATCATATGTGCTCAATTATAGGGAATGTGAATAAGCATGACAAGAGTTATAAAAGGATAAAATTAGCCTTATAGGAAAGTTATAGGCATAGATAGCTCTATCAAAGTAAGTTGATTAATGGAGTTATATCTTACACTCATGAAGGATTTAGAAAGACTTGAGCATATGGGTTTTTTCACTTTCATGCCTAGTTTATATAGTTCAAATTTTAGACTAGGATGTTGAGTGAAGTAGAAGATATAAAGGTGCAATGTTAGCCTTCCAAGCATAATTAAGATGGTCCCCATACTTAGCCAAATCTACAGAAGGTAAAGTTTGATCTAGTTATCAGATCAATGGTTCATGCTTAATTGAACATTGGAAATCCAATGGAGCATGATGAAGTCCAATTGTCAAAAAAACCTTTGAGTTAACATGAAAGTGAAAAGTGTCACAATAATGAAGCTTAAAAAATTAATCTATGGTGTGGGTTAAAGTCAAAAGGTCAAAACGTAATACAAAGATGCCAAATGTCTCAATAGTAGGAACTAATAGCTATGCACAAAAGGCAATGTTTATTCCAGGTGTCATATCCTTAAGGGTTGGATAGATATAAAAATTGATCTTATCAGAATATTTTACAGTGCATGGGTGATTGTGAAAAGAATATCCAACATAACAAATGGACTCAAATGATATAAAGTTCTCAATGTTTATCAACATAGTAGTAAGTTAAAGACCAAGCATGTTCAAAAAGATTGATGGAGTGAAAGTGATCAAAATATATAGGAAGCAGTGAGATGAGGTCAAATTGTATATGTTTAATGACTAATTCAAGGTAAAAAACATGCATCTTTAGAGATCCAACAACATGCAAGAGTTAGGATATAGAGATTGACAGATGCATTTTAAAGAGTGGAACATTAAAGTTTAGTAGTGTACAAGATCTAATGGAGTAAGAGAGATTGGAGATGGCACAAAGAAATAAATCAAAGGACAATATTTAAAGTATTCAAATTACAATGATAAAGTAGAGAAACATGCAAGAACATGTAGGAACTTGCATATAAGCTCTATATCTTGACACATACAACAAGATTTATCAATCCAACTGATCAAATCTAGATTAAAGAGCATATGTATCAAAACTTAGGTCTAACAAATAATATATATAATAAAAAGACCTAAAATTATAGTGTGATGTATGGAATCAAGATCCAGGAACTAACAGTTCAAGTCATAATGAAGTAGATTCCAAAATTGGCATGATGTGTTATAGTCTGAGTGTGAACACATAGAAGATATAGAACTCTAGATCATTTGCTTATAAGTATGATATCTAGGACAAAGTAAAAGTATCTAGAGACATTTGAATTATGTCAAATAGAAAATATATAGACATAGAACTAGAGGGTAGAGAGAAAGAAGAGGCTATAGAGATATAGATGAAGTGTGTCGAATAGAGACATATCTATACATAGAGACAGAGGGGTAAAGAGAATAAAGGAAAATAATGATAATGTCCAGAGAATGAATAGTCATAGATTAGAATTATAATAGATATTAAGAGTTTGATTCATTTATGAATCAATTTTGTATAATAGAGTTGTAGCTCCATAGATTTGATTGGTTGGTGCCATCAAATAAGCTAAGTTAGTTATCAATTAAAGGATTGGTGTCTCTTTAGGGTTAGTGCCTTTAAACATTATAACCAGTGAGGTTCAACTGAGTTGGTGCTCAATTAGGGAGTTGGTACTTCTTTAGAGGTGGTGATCTTAAACTAAGGGCTTGGTGTCTCCTTAGGGTCGGTGACCTTAAAAGTGTAACTAATGAGGTTTGTTAGTGAGGCTTTAAACTATGAGCTTGGATTAGAGAAATAGTTTCTATAAGCTATTCTCACCATGGTTTTTCCCTTTGGGTTTTCCACATATAAATCTAGTGTCATGAGTATTTGTGTGTGCATGATAATTGTATATTTGATGTTATTTACATATATCTTTTATCTACATTGAAAGTATTTAAAGAACTAGTTTTAATTGTTATATTGATTCACCTCCCTCTAAATATATAGTTGTGTTCCAACATCATGTTCATGGCTTCTCTTCAAGTATCCCTTCAACTATATACCAACCTTGTCATATAATTTATTACCCTCATCCTCCTATACATAATTTCAACTAGCCTTGACAAGATCATTGTCTTCTTATCAGCCTAAACAAAGTGATTGAAATCTGATCCTTGACTTTGATAAGTAAATGGAGGAGAATCATAGGATGAGGGAATACTATAAGAAACAAAAAGAGCTTGAATATTAATTTTTTTATATCAACAAGAGTTGAATTTTGAGTAAGAGTATAGAGCTAGGAAAATTCAAGATAGAAGATAACAAGATAAGAAACTACTTATCAAAATGCAAAATAATGAAATAGTTATGAGGAAGATGGATATAAGGTTGAGATTGGTCACCTTGTTCCTATTAGCCTCCTCTAAAAGTTAAAATACTCATTACAATTTTTAAGAGGGAATTGAGCATTATTTGAAAAAGAAAATCAATATGTTATAACAAGTGAAAGGTTATATATGAGGGACATAATTTAGTTAATGGAGAATAGGCTAGTGAGATGGGAAACACAAAAGATCCAACCCAAGTAAGATCAAACATTACCTCCTATCCCTAGTCCACCTCCTTTGATTCTAATTCTTCCTCAAGAGACACCTACCCTTCCACAAGAATCCAAGATCACTCCCTCTTAGAAGCCTTCTTGGACTATGACTCCTAGTTACACTATGCCAACTCTTGTGAATGAATCTTCTCCTATACCTACCAATGACTAATAAAGAGAGAAGATGATCAAATTTAAGTCAATGAATAATTTTCCCTCTCTCCAAGAATATTAAAATAAGCTTAAATCCAAAACCTTGAGTTTTAAGGATACCTTGTCAAGTTTTAAGCATAACAAAGAGTCCTCTTTCCCTCCCACCCTCTCCTTTTTCCAATAAGAGCATATGGTTTTGAGGGTATAAGATGAGGTTGCATATGCAAAAAAACATCAGGAAAGATGTGAAGAAAAGGTAAAACTTTTATTTGAATTACCTTTCTTAATTGAAGATGATGAACCCATATCTTGTGGTAAGAAAGAGTTGAAGGAGTTAAGTGTAGTGAAACCATCAAAGAGAAACCTTAAAGAAGATATTCATGAGGTTTTAGCTCAAAGAAAACATGAAGAAGTGGTGGTAGTCCTTGATAAGTAGGATGAAGAGAGTTCATGGGATTAGTTGTACCATGACTTCATGGGAGAGCTTAAAGTGTTCACTATTAGTGGATCTCTTGAAGAGAAAGGTAAGGAAATTAATAAGATGGAACATGAAGTACATATTGAAGTAGATAATGATGACATGGTGGCCTTGAATGAATTTATAATTGAGTACGAGGTAAGTTCTCATGAAAACACTTTGGTTACTACCCACATTGAGCATCATGAGCAAGTGGTAGATATTGAAGAAGTCAAAACTCATCTAGACCATGTTCTAATTTAAGAATTTGATGGGCCTCCTACCCATAAATATAATGATAAGAATGGTATCAAAATTGACATCCTTTTAGGTGACCAATATGAGGCTACCTTTTGGGAAGAACTTGCAAACTTCTACTTGAGTTTGGATGACCAACTTGTACCTTCAATAAACATGCTCAAGAAGAAACTAATCTTGAATCAAATGATGATGACATGGTGGCATTGAATGAATTTGTAGCTGAGTATGAGTTAAGTTGTCATGAAAACACTTTGGTTAATAGCCATGTTGAGCATCATGAGCAAGTAGTAGATATTGAAGAAGTCAAAACATAGCTAGACCATCTTCTAATTGATGCATTTGATGAACCTAATACCCATAGAGAGAATGACAAGAATGAGATCTAAATTAACATATTTTTAGGTGAACAAGAGGATGCTACATTTTGGGAAGAAGTTGAAATTTTTTTCTTGAGTTTGGATGACTAACTTGTACCTTCAAGTAAACATGCTCAAGAAGATGATAATAAAAGTGCATACATTGATAAAAATTATCATAACGAGTCATTAAATGTTGAAGTTGCATATTTGGTCACATTGGAGAGATCCTATCATAGAACATCAACATGAGGTAAAGGTTGAAGATCAAGATGAATTTGTATTCATAGGGAACATGTTTGATTTTGATGATCCATTTGAAGAACTGCCAAGAGGATTAGAAACCAAGAGGAAGTTGAGCGAAACCTAGAAAAGGTCTAAGAGGTTATTTGTTTTTAATCATTACTCATCACATGAAGAGGATGATATAAAAAGTTTCCATTTTGATCTAGGATAATCAATCTTGGTAGGTTAATTTGTACATAGTAGTTTGCTTTGTTTTACTATGTTTTTTAAGTTCTTTATAACACAAGTGTGGTGTGTGTCTTGTTGTTTCTTTGTTTGGTGTGTGTTGTCTTTGTTTTGCATGTTTATAGGTCAAATAAGCTTATTTTTCTTGCTAAAATTCTAGTTTAGGTCTGAATTTGAGTGCAAATGACTCCATTGCCTAATGGAAAGATAAGGCTACTGGTCTATTTAGCATAGTAGGCAGGTTACCCCCATAAATTACCAATTTGTTGACCAATTTTGACCCCAAAGGTCAATTTATCAACCCTTATAGGTGAAAACTTGATTTTAATTTATTACCAACCTCATTCAAACCTTTTCATGTCTTACATATTCTTATAATAGTCCTTCTAAAACCTTACTAGTAAAAATTAAGGTTATTTTGGAAAAATTAAGGTAATTCTTTGTCTTTATTTTATACTAGGTTAGTCATGTATTGGAGTGATGAAAATTTTTAAAATGGTTTAACAGGTTATTATACCCCCCTTGAAAGTCTTTTGATGCCTTAATCAGCTTGCATAAACAATTAATTCTTGTTTGGAAGGGTTAAGGTTTATTTATGGACTTTAAGGTAAAGTTTAATGAAGGAAAAAGAGGTTTTTGACTAAATCCAATGTATACCAAGACCAAAAAAGTAAATAATATATAAAATACCCTTTCTAAGGTCCTTGGAGAATATTGATAACTCCCTTATATGTTAGTATGTCAAAAAGAAGTCAGAATCTTGGATTTGAATACCAAATGAGGAGTTTCACTCACTCGTACTTAAAAAGATATATTTCAATTAAAAACATTGTATAAATGTATCTTGGGATTATACAAGTCAAAATAATGTTTGTTTTGTAGGGGAAGGTTATAAAAATGCAAAAGTTTCTTTAGAACCTCCATTGCTCTCTTCACAAGCTTACTAATGCAGATTTCAAGTAGATGGTATAGACAGAGGAGAGAGAGTCGAGTCATAATTTTTTTCCAAAAGAGGGGGACCTAGTAAATTTAAATTTTGATAAAGTAATTTGTATATTCATCCCCTATTATTTATGAATAATCACTAAGAGTGACATGAGGTCACTATGTCTTGTCCATCTAAATAGGGGCTAGTTTTGCTCCTATTTATTCCACTTCAAAATTTGATGTAATATAATGAATTTGGTGGGATGTTTAAAAATTTAAAATTAATCCTTTCAATGTCAATTTTGTTAAACAACTCAACTTCATTAGGTGTCTTTAACAAGGAGAATGGTATCTCAAGTATATAGAGCATATCACCTTGCTGCAAGTGTTTTTATTAGATTGAATGGTTGTCAACTTAAAAAGTATCTAAGTAACTCTTTCCTCATGAAAAATAAATCACTCTCAAATGATTCATATGTTCTTCCTCTAGCAATGGTGTTTATTTTAAAGTGGTTTCATTTTCTCATACTTTAGTGACAAAGTATAGTGCATAAAAAGTCTACTAGAGGTCTGAATGTTAAACTTGGCCTAAATGAAAATATGAGGTAAATCGAAGTATGATAAATAAAACATGAAACATAACAGGTATAAGAAATTGAGAATAAATTCCAACATGTACCTTCAAATCATACAAAGGTGTTTTAGTCACTTATAGGTTTACAAACCTATAAGTGAGATTTCATGGGTTTAGGTTTCACATTTTTGGTGCTTTAGCCATGAAAAAATGTGACATATAATTATAAGCACCCAGATGATGTTAATATATCCCTAAATAACACCATAAAAAGACATGAGCAAATGAAAAGACATCCACTTTCAATACACAAAACCTTGTATGTGGATTGCTGACTTGATACAAACTTGCATATACAAAGGATAAAATTTGAGGTTGTATGTTATTTGGTTGAATCCTATATAATATTGAAGTAAATAACATATAAGGATAATATTTTACATAGTATAAAAGTGTCAAAGACCCAAGAAGATGTTCTAAAACAACCCACCTAAGCTAGAAAGAGACCTATAGGTGACATACCTATAGGTCTTCATTTTAAATAAAGAAAATTTGTTCATACATAAAAATGAGAGAGTTGTAAGAATGATTCCATTTAATAATGAGAGAAGACATAGGTTAGTAGACACCTAAGTGGTTTGAGAGCCAAAGGAGAGTTGAGATGATTGAGTATACAACCCTAATACTCACATATAGGTTTAAAGATGGTAAAGGTCTAAAAATTTCATAAGGAGTGAAGGAACCTTGTGGTATATTGGAATAAAACCTTTCATAAAGTTTAATATCTTTATTATTTCATGATGGAGTTGAGAAACTAGGTTTAAGACCTTATTTTCATATTGTTCCCTAAGTATCCACCTACAACCATGCACTGAACATGTATGAATAACAAGTGAGCATGTGAAGGTTGTTGTCAAGTTGATAAGGTTATTAAAATATAAATAATATAACAAAAAGTTGATGGATGCTAAAAGGTGTGAAAATTAAGTCTTAAAACCCTTAAATTCACTCAAACACTAATTCACACTATAGGTTGGTCTAGGCAACACAAGCTATTTACAAAACTTGAGAAGAGAATGCTACCTATAATTAGTGGTATGGGAGTTTGGTTGAAGTGATATATAATGTTAAGGTAAAGGTAAATATGGAGAAGGTGTATATAAATATGATCAAATATTCTTATCTAAATCTCAAATACACAATTTATCTTCACTTACATGTATGATAGGAAATGCATATTAATTTCAAGTTTGGAGACTGGATAAAGTGTATATGAAGAGCATTGGGGTTTAGCTCAGGTGAATGGATAGGTATTTGAAAATATTTAAGGTTGAATATATTTAAATAGGAGATAAAGATAATATGACTAACATGACTTACCTCAAACCCTTACCTACACAGTCAGATTATTGTCTACAGGCTTGCCTAAGTTAATGCACGGTATTTAATTGATAGAGTTAAAGGTATATGAGAGGGAAAGGAAAATAATTGAATATGTTTCAATGTGGTAGAATCTCATTTATACCCTCATAACTAATAAAAATTAAGCCTAATCTTGAAAACCATGTTTAAGGCTGTAGAGCCTAACACTTCATAGGCAAACCCATATGAACAATCATAGAAATGGTATCTTGGTGAGGGTAAAGTTGATGTATTAGAGATTTTAGAATTTAATTGATATAATACAGATCCTTCAAGGCCATAAACATGCAAATGAGGTCAGAAAAGTGACATTTAAGCCTTTGAAACCATCTCAAGTTCCTTAAATAGATGAATGCAGTCTAAAATCAAACTTTCTCTTACTTGGTATGACATTAAGATGGTGTATGGAGATAAATGGACTTCATAAGAGGTAAATAGGTACATATAATACAAAATCATGGCACCAATTTTTATTTTATGTCCATCACCTTTTGAACAAAGCTTAAGAGCTCATATCCCTCTCTAGTGGCATGCTTGCAACTTGAGAGACACCATATTTTACTCATATATATTATAAGGTTTCACATGGGACCTAGTGGTGATTGGAGGTGGTTGAGGGGCCCCCTAACTACAATATTGTGTCATCAAGAGAGAGAAATAGGATCTATTCTTTATGAATAATCCTTAAGAACAAAACATGCCTAAAACCCTCCTAAAACCCTATTAATGATCAGTTGAGAGAGATGAGTCTCAAAAGTGAATTAAATGATATGAGTTACTCCTTAAACCTTATCAATATTATTTAGGACTCTAATTAGGTTCAAACCATGTACTTCATCTGTACTTGTAGTTGTATGGACTCCATTAAATGCATTATTTTATAAGGTTTATTATTATTTTGAAGTGCTTTGGAAAATTAGACACTTGAAAACAATTATAAGAGGTAATTTTAGATTTATTTCATATATTAAATCCAAAAAATCAAATATGACATATTGGAGGTGGTCAAACAAACTTCATTTTCTGTAGTAGTCTTCAACAAGCTCAAAATGAGATTAAGTTTCAAGGCCATTTCATGGTTCTCATACTAACACAGGGTCTCAAGACCTAAAATTTTATATTGAGGTTGATGATAGACTAGGGAAATTAAATCACATGATTTTGGGTGGTTTCACACATATGGGAGAGATTTGGAGGAGAAAATTAGTCTTCTAGGCTAGGAGGCCTAATTGAGACCTAATTAAGGAGAGATAATGGGCTTAAATGGACACTTCTACTCAGAGTCTGAACCTAAAACATGGCATGGAATTTTAAGTCCACACTGAGTCTTAAATTATTTATTTAGTTTATAATTACCATTTTTATACATACATACACAAGGAGGTTTACATGATTTTAGGGCTACAAGGAAAAGAGGCCTAATGAAAGCAAAAAGAGTAAAATAGAGTCTTAAGGAGAGTTTTATAACTCCAAGTGAGTTGTTAAAAATATGGTATGATATGTATATGTCATAAATAGAGATATAACACATTGGACAAGATTAACTCAAGTTTTGACACTAGTAAACAAGATTGGCCTAGTGAGATGGAGGGGTTTTAAGATACCTAAGGAGACAGATGATGATTGCTACTAAAATACCAGTTGAAGAGATTATAAAACTAATGAAAGGTGTTAATAGTGGATAAATAATTTAAATAAACATGGTATTATGTTTAATAGTGCCACTTGTCTATTCAAAAGCCAAAGCAAAGGGCAGTTTTGAAGAGCAAGGCAAGGTGGCAGGTAAGGTTTAAAAATTCCATGCCACATGGAGAAGAAGAACATCTTTAGGAGACCAAAAATTATCCTTGAAGACATGATGGGGTATTTTAATACCTTTATTCTTGATTTTAACTCATGAAACACCTATAATCTCTATTTATTATGGCCTTCTCTCCATTTATCTCACATTTCTCTATATTTTCAACCTTGATAGGCTAAATTTGTATCTTCCACCTAGGTAGGCAAAGCCTGACCCATTTACAGCCTTTGTTTAATGAGAATAATATGGTTTTACCTCCTTCATTAACTAAATTTCAATATGTATGCTTGACTATTTGATATTTTTAAGTGATAGTTTTGTTTCTTGTTAGAGGTATAATCATTGAGAGGGGGTTTGTGAATCAGTGAAGGTAGATATTCCAACCTTAATTATAATCTTTTCAAACCCTTTAAATAATTACCATGAGCATTCATACAATATAAAAATCATTCATAACAATAAACAATAGATAATACAAGATCACACATACAACACAAGATCTATGTAGGAAACCCTTTTGGGGAATAAAACCCACTCTCAAGCCTAAAAACACATGGACTATTTGTCCTATAGTAAGTATGCAAACATGAGACTTTATTGAAAAACCTACTCCATAAGGAGTACTTACCCCTAAAATGGTCAATTCCTTTTAACCAAAATTTATTGAAACACTTGTTTGATACGGAGCACCTACCCCTAGGATGGTCAAGTCCTTTTGACAAGAATTTAGTGAAACACTTGTTCCACAAGGAGCACATGCCCCTAAGATAGTCAAGTCCTTTTGACCTAGATGTTGAGCACCCTACCAACACCTATGATATGAACATATATACCTTTAAACGAATGTCTTAAACAATTGATGATGGACCTCTAATTTTATAACACCTAAAAACCACCCTTTTTTATCTCATACAAGCCTCTTATATAGGCATGCCATAATCTCTCTTCCTCCACTCAAACTGCCCTCATATACAACTTAGACCTAAAAATACTTATTTTATTCACTTTTATCCCTAATATTTAAACCTAAAATAACACTATTTTCAACATCAAAAATATTAACTATAGGTTATACACATAGTCATCAACCTTCTCTTCTATATAAGCCATCCATTGGGCATACACCCTTTCTTCTTTCCTTCACTCCAAATCTCTCACACATGCCTCTCTTTCACAAGTACTCAAACCTACAAAAACACTATTTATGGAATCAAAATTATGACCTATATGTCATACACATATTCAAAAAATTAATATTCTCTATAAAACATCCACCAGGCATACTTCCTTTCTTCTTTTCATCTCTCCACAACTCTCACACATGCCCTCTCTTCTCTTACTCTCACAAGTCTATAAACCATCACCTTTTGTTTCACCTTTTATATTGTATTCATGAATATAAATATATTAGTTAGACATAGTGATTATATTAACCTTAAAAACATCTTTAAAGCTCAATTACATCTTCACAAGTTAGCCATAGCATCTATGGGTCATAATTAAGAAGTTATGCCTTTTAATTAGGCCTTATTAGCCTTTATAGGTCTCATGGAAACCCATCGATATCTTTGACACTTATCTAAGAAAATTAAGAATAAAATAAAACTCTTACACACTTATACCCATGAAACATAACCTATATGTCATACTTAAGTGATAACATCCATCACAACACCCTTCTGCTATAGCACAATTAGCATAAACATCATTCTGTACATACAATCACCAAGAATGAAGACATAGTCAACTTATAATATAGAATATGGATTGGTAAAACCTACATAATCCACATATATGGTACTCATGAAGTCTAAAACATTATCCAATACTTATTTCATCTTAAAACATCGAAATACTATCAAGAACAACTCAATTACCCTTCTCAAGTTACTTGCAAATTATGAACACATACATAGTAAACTTTGAAGCTCCATATTTTTTAATGTAAAAAAAATAGACCTTATAAATATGTTATTTATATTCACCGTGAAGTCCTCTATAACTTTTCCTTTTACACCATGAACAAATTTTGCATATATGAAAAGTTATAGCATAAAAACTATAGACTGGTCTTCCCACTCAAATTCAAATATTTGAATTTCAATGGTCATTAAGCAAATATTAAAATTCAAACATGTTGAAATAATATCATACACCTTTGAAATATTTACCAAATACACACTATCAATATCCTTGGATCAACTAGGTCTTTATCTTACAATGCTCACTATTAGATCTTGATCATAATTCCTATGATTACGACACTTGGCACCCTCATGTGCCTTTTGAACACTTTACTGTCAGTCCATGTACTTGTTCCATTTGGTAGTACCACATGATTTTTTGAATATTTTACTTGTACCACACCATTTTTCTTCATAAGTATGAACTGCCTCTCACTATTGATCTTTTATTAGATTAGAGAGCTTGTGAAACTTGTCACTAGCACATGTAACCTTTGACTTGTTGAATTCATATGAACTATTGATCTCAATATGTATGATTAAGAAATAATAATTGGATATTATATACCAATGAACTTAGACTTCAAAATTATTAATATTGATGGTATTTATACCATCACAGTTTGCTAGAGTAACTTTGAAGCTTTATAACTTGAGCTAGAAAACACTTCAAGAGTCTAAATATTTAGGGTACCTTCTTATCACTATAGAAAATATCTACATGAATAAATTTAACCTAATTTATATTTATAAGTACCTAAATTAAATTTACACACCTTTTTCTTCATTCATATCTACATGATGTGTAGTGATGGTCTGGCTAAGTATAAAAACTTAGTGAACTTCTATCTGAGAGGCCAACTTTTCACTCACATATCTTTAGCTATGTTCAAGATCATTACCTAAAATTTAAACCATATTATCTCCTCACATAGGGGAATCCATTCATATATCAATATTCTCCTATAACCTTAACATGTGTGAAATATAATGTCATTAATATGACTACTCAAATTTTTTTCCCATAGAACCAACTATGCCTAGATGAACATAATGAAGAACCAGATGAACACCTTGCATTACCATAAGAATTTTAAGAAATATTGACACCACATATGAACTATGAAACATGATATAATCATCCATAATATTCATCAAATTCATATCTACGCATATACTAAATATACATGCTTACATACTAGGCTACCAAGCCTATGCCAACACATTGTTCACATGTTTGTCTTCTTTTCTTGACCTAAAAACACATCAAAATAAAAGATACAATATGATAAGACTCAAACAATACTCACTTTAGCTCATATCCATCCAAATACTACCTTTAAAAAATTTAGGCTCAAACTCATCATCATCATCATTATCATCATCATCATCATCATCATCATGACATAACCACTTTATCATTACCTTTGACATAAATTCACACCTAACATTAATCTTTAAAATAAATGACAACACTTACCAACAATCTCCCCCTTTGTCATTGCTGACAACCTCTTATTTTCCTTCTCCCCGTTTTCCATAAATGACAAAGTGGACTTAATAGCCACCAAGTTCCTCTTAACATAATGAATTTATCAAACATAATTCTAAGTTCTCAGGTTACTTATATACCTCATATGAAATAATTTCTCCCCCTTTGACATGCATCAATCTAAACTTGGACATCTTTGATCCTTAGACCTAAAAAAATGCTCACAAAGCTTAAAAATCTCCCCATAACATCATGATACATATCATGCCATATTTTATTTTACATTTATCAATTTTAACTTGGGATATTATTATCCTTGGACATGTTTACTTTTAGAACTCATAAGCTCCCTTTGCTTATACATGAAGATTCAACATATTTTTTACAATTTTGATTAGGTTTGATCAAGTCATCATATCAACTTTCTTGAATTATCATCTATATAAAATATCACCATATCTTAAATATGACTAAATAATCTCAGACATGCTTCCCCTCACATCATGCATAACTCCTCTAACCACTCAAGTTATCTAAGTTAGCTTCCCCTAACTCTATGCATACCACCTTGTACTTCTCAACCATGCACCATGACTATATTATTATTTGATCAAGAACTACTATAAATGAGGAATAAACACATATTAACACCAAAAAATAATTAAAATTGCCTTTATAATGCTAAGAGGGACTCCCCCTAATATCTCTGATCCATTGCACCTCTTGAGCATATATAGATCTCCACACAACATGATGAACCACCACATATGCTTATTAGCCTTCTCTCTCAAGCCACCTCAAGTACCACCAATAAAACTTCTTGTCACTCATAATATATGAAAAGTTCTCTAAACCAACATAAGAACTTACCTTGAAATACTTATGCCTTGCTCTTTTAGAAAAACTAGGCAAAAACATCAAATCTTCATTCTAGGCCTATTTAGACTCCTTGTAGCCCTTCCTGGAACTTGTAGAGCTTGAAAATTTTAGTATACATACCTTAAAGACCTAAAAATTCATATATGGATCACTCTCATATGCCACTTTAATCACACTAATTTGAATTACCTAGCTCATATTTTGTAACATACTTCCTTCACAAACCTACTAGCCAATTAAGCCTCAATTTTGACAAAAACTTAAATAATTTGAAAAACATAAACCTTAAAATCTCTAAAAAGATTGATTTTTCAACCCATTTGGCCCATTCAACCTATTAAGAATCCTTAGACCTCAAATCATAAGGCAAACCACTTTTCTAGCATAGCCCAAAACCCTAGAGTCTTAAAACAAACAAGGTCAACAAACCTACTTTTGGTCAACGCCCACCTCTAAAACTTCTTGCACACCTAGAAACAATCATTAAAAAGTTCTGGACCAAGATTTGAGCTTTCATACTTTTTGCAACCCATAAATCCTATATCCCATTTTAGACCTGCTTACTCTTAAGCCAAAACTAAGAAAACTAAGAGCACTCAAAAAATCTCTAATTTGACTTCAATTAGTCCACAAAACTACCTCGACCATGATAAAATAAGGTCAATATACCTTTCTATGCAAAAGGTTCATATTAAAAACTCACAAATCCTCCTTTTCCACCTTGAAACCTTCAATCTAACCTTGTAAACTTCTCTAACTAAAAACACCCAAATCTTTCCTTTTTAGATCGTGGAAACATCACATTTGCACTTCAAGCTCCTTCTAGGTAGAGATCACTTTAGGACCAAAATCCATGAATACACTTAAAACACACAATTCATGACAACATCTAAAGTAGGCTTATGAACTTGTTGCTGCACCTTAGCCAAGCACATCTTTTCATGACCTTTCTTGTCCTACAACATCAACCAAATTTCAATTGGGATCCACCATGCTTCTTCTTGATTGTCAAGTGTCTCCTTAAAGCCTAGATAGAGACACCCTAACTCACAATGTCGTAGAACAATGTGAACCTAAGAGTTGCCCACAAATCCTCATATTCCTTCTCTTCCTTGGTCATCTAATACTAATAGTTCTTCTTTTTCTTAGGCTTAAAATAAGAAACATGCTTATCCACTATAATAGTTTACTTTTATTCTTAGATTGGTTTGATAACATATGGAGACAATAAAGATTCATGACATACATTTTTAACTGAAGAAATAACTTCATCAATGAGCATTGACAATTGATGTTTTTTGCATGAAACTTACTTAACACTAACATGATGTTCTCTTAGATCCATAAATACCTTAGAACTAGTGTTAATTATCACTTTGGTCTTTTCCTTGAGCATGAATTTAATTAAATTTTGAGTCTTCTTTTCTATCTAGTTAGATGACACATTCTTTTGGCATTCCTAAACCTTATTCACATGTAATTACTCTTTTGCTTTAGCAAGCAATCCACCTTGATCTTTCAACTCAACTAAATTAGTTTTATTGGCATTCACTTCCTTAGAATTCCATACCAAGGACTAACCTTTATTTAGCACACTAGGAATTCCATGCAGCTTATTATGACTTGATATCTTGCTTTTAAAATATCTTAGAATATGACCAACTTGATGATAGCAAAAATAAATAACATCATTCATATCATCTATTTGATGAATATTATGAATCTCAATAAATATACCATCTTGTATCTTAGTTAAATTATGCTCAAGCTTAACTGTCTTAGGTATCCATACCTAGGTTAGTCTTTTCCCATGCATTCTGGGGTAGAATCTAGAAATATGTCCCATGACATGACAATTATAGTAGACTACATTATCATACCTCTAGCTAACTAGTTGTTCTTCCTTCTATAATTTATTGATTTATGACCAAAAATCTTACATGAAAAGTAGTGACCATAAAATTAACTCTCATACCTTATAACATTTGTTTATTTGATAGGTCTTCTCATGTTTCACTTGGTACTACCATCCTTCTTATCTTGAGCTGACCTTTCTTGCTCTTTTTCAACCTTGTTAACCTTAAAAAAAAATTGTTCATGCTCATCTTGATTTGAACTTAAACTAGTATTTGTCTCTTATAACTGAGTCTTGACATGTCTATATTATTCCTCTTTTGAACTTAGATTAGTCTTTGTAACTCTTAATTTATCCTCAAGATCCTACATGATCATCTTGTCTTCTTTGAATATGACCTGTTCATGCTCATCCTTTAGGGAAACAAGATTAGTCTTCAATTGAATACATTCATATTATTTATCTATAATTATTTAACTTGTAGCCTCTAATTAAATTCTAATATCTTTGATGGTCTCCTTATCCTTCTTAGCTTTTTTAGCCATGTCATCATTAAATCTACATGTTTGCTCTTCCATAAAATTGATTAGTTCTTGATTTTTCTTTTCCTCTCTTATGGACTTACATGATAAAATCCCTTTAAGAGACCTAATTTATACTTCAATACCTATTATCATATTCCTCATTTTATTATTCCTCTTCTTTTTTTCCTTTAGATTATCAAGTGCACTTATGAGCTCAACTTCTATATCAACTTCCTCTTCCTTTCTTTCATAGCCAACTTATTCAACATCCATGATGTTTTTTTCTTTTGAAAAAATTTCCCTTTTACCAATATTATACCTTAAATCACCTTTAAGTGGTTAAACTTGTATATAATGTCTTTGACACCAATTATTAGAGATACAATCACTAAGAGGGGGGGTGAATAAGTGAAGGTAGATATTCCAACTTTAATTCCAATCCTTTCAAACCCTTTAAATAATTACCATAAGAATTCATAGAATATACAAGTCATTCATAAAAATGAACAATATATAATGCAAGATCACACATATAACACAATATCTATGTGGGAAATTCTATTAGGAAATAAAACCCACTCTCAAGCTTGTAAACACACAGACTACTTATCCTATAAGAAGTATAAAAACATGAGACTCTTTTGAAACACTTATTACATAAGGAGCACTTTCCCTTAGGATGGTCAAGTACTTATAACTAGAATTTAGTGAAAAACCTATTTCATAAAGATCACCTACCTCTAGGATGGTCAAGTCCTTTTGATCATTATTTAGTGAAACACAAGTTCCACAAGGAGTACCTACCCTTAGTATGGTCAAGTCCTTCTGACCTAGATGTTGAGTACCCTCCCAAAACCTATGATATGAACATATCCACCTTTGAACTAATGTATTCAATACATAGTGATGGACCTCTAATTTTATAACCCATGTAAAACACCCTCTCTATCTCATACAAGCCTCTCACATAGGCATGCCACAATCTCTCTTCCTCTTCACTCAAATTACCCACATATACACACTCAAACTTTCAAATACTTATTGTATTCAATTATCTCCTAAATATTAAAACCTAAAAGAGAAATATATTTGACATTAGAAATATAACCTTTAGGTTATACACATAGTCATTGACCTACTCTTCTCTATAACCCATCCATTAGGCACACACCCTTTCTTATTTCCTTCAGTCCAAAACTCTCACACATGACTCTCTTTCATAAGTATTCAAACCTAAAAGAGTACTATTTATAACATAAAAAATATGACATATATGTCATACACATAGTCATCAACCTACTATTCTCTATAAACAATCCACTAGGCCCACTCCCTTTTTCTTTCCATCTCTCTATAACTCTCACATACACCCTCTCTTATCTCAGTCTCACAATTATAAAAAACATCAAATTTGGTTTCAAACTTTATAGTGTATTAATTAATATCAAGCTCTTGATCAGCCATAATTCTTATCTTAACCTTTAAGACATCTATAAATCTTAATTACATCTTCACAGGTCATCCATAACATCCATGGGTCATAATTAAAAAACTATACCTTTTAATTAGGCCTCATTAGCCCTTATAGGTATCATGGAGACCCATCCATATATTTGAAAATTATATGAGAAAATTAAGAAAAAAATAACACTTTTACATAAATAGACCCATGCCACATAACCCAAAGGTCCTCCTTAAGTGATAACATCCATCACAACACCCATTTGCTATAACATAATTAACCCAAACATCATTTTTTATATACGATCACCAAAAATGAACACACATTAAAATTATAAGCCTTTGATCATATATAATATATATTTTAAAAACCTCCTTAATCTACAAAAATTATCCTCATTAACTCTACAACATGCTCCAACACCTAGTTCATCTTAAAACATCAAAATACCATCAAGAACAAATCAATTACCCTTCTTGGGTTACTTATAGATCATGAACACATACATGGTAAAATTTGGAGCTCCATATATTTAAATTGAAAAAAAATTACACCTTAAATATAGGTTTTCTAGATGTGCCACTAATTTTTCTACAAATTTTCCTTTTATACCATGATGAAATTCTGCATATATCAAAAGTTATAACATAAAAAATGTAGACTAGTCTTCCCTCACAAATTTGAATATTTGAATTTCAATGGTCACTAAGAAACTATTAATATTTGAACATGTTAAACTCATATCATGCACATTTTCAATATTTACCAAATACACACCATCTATCTCCTTGGATCAGCCAGGTCTTTATCTTACAATTCTCACTGTTAGATCTTGATCAGAACTCCCATGATTATGACACTTGGCACCCTCATGTGCCTTATGAAAAATTTGATATTAGTCCATGCACTTGTGCCACTTATAAGTGTCACATGATTTTTTTAATCTTGTACTTATCCTTCACTATTTATATTTATAAGTATGAACTACCTCTCACCATTTATCTTCTATTAGATTAGTGAGCTTATGACACTTGTCACCAGCACGTGCAAACTTTAACATGTTGACTTCATATACACCATTGATCTCAATATGTATGATTAAGTGATCACCATTATATATTATATAAAAATTACCTTAGACTTCAAAATGATTAAACTTTATGGTCTCTGGCCCATCACAGTCTACTAGAGTAACTTTGAAGCTTTATAACTTGAACTACAAAACACTTCAAGAGTCTAAATCTTTAGGGTAACTTATTGGCACTATAGAAAACATTGCAATGAGAAAATTTATATTTATTTGGATTTATGAGTACCTAAATTAAATTCACAAACATTCTAGTTCATTCATATTAACATGAAGTGTAGTGACAGTCTAGCAATGTATAGAAACTTAGTGAACTTTTGTTTGAGAGGCCAACTTTGCACCCACATATCTCTAGCTACGTTCAAAATCATTAACTAAAATTTGAAAGATATGATATCCTCACATAGGGTAATATATACATATAACAATATGATCTGAAACCTTCACATATATGAAATATAATGTCATCAATATGCCTACTCAGAGTTTTTTGCCATAGAACTAGCTATGCCTAGATGAACATAATGAAGAACTAGATAAACACCATGCATTATCATATGAATTTTAATAACTCTTAAAAAAAATTGGACCTATGAAACATGATATAATAAGCCATAACATTCATAAACTTCCTATCCAAGCATATACTGAAGATCCATGCTTACATACTAGGCTACCAAGCCTATGCCAACATATTGTTCACATGGTTGTCTTCTTTTATTAACCTAAAACCGCATCAACATGATAGATATAATATGATAAACCTAAAAAAAAATTAAATTAGCTCATATGAATCCAAATCATACCTTTCAAAACTTTATGCTCAAACTCATCATCATCATGACATCACCACTTTGCCATTACCTTTGACATCAATGCACACATGACATCAATGACAAAACTTGCCAACACTTACTTAGCATGTTTATCCTATCTTGAATTCATATTCAATTTATAACCATTTTTTTAGGCATTGTAAAGAGATTTAGTGAGGTTTAAGTGTTTAATGAGTTATATTTTCATTAGTGTCATGCCATGACCTCTTGACTAGTCCTCCTAGCTCCAGCATTCTTCATAACCTTCATGAGAAACATTGATGTAGAGAGGAAAATTTTGAGAAGTGTTTGTAGTAGGTTAGTCTCATTTTTGAAGTGAATTTGCATCTGGTTAGTAATGGTCATATCATATTTGGTGTATCATCCCCATTATAATAGATTTCTCTCCCTTTTCCTAGAAAGTGGTAGATTAGTGTTTGAGCCTAAGTTATTTATCAGGGGGAGCTATCCCTTTAAACTAGAGATTAAAATATCCAATAGGGTACCTTTAGAGTAAAATACTCTACATTTTTATTTTTAGTTTTAGTTGTGCACTCCAATTTTTGTCCCTATGTGTTTTAGTTTTGAGACAGTGAAGGTTTTGACATAGAACACGGGTGTGGGTTTTTCATTTTGCCTAAAGTTTTGTCTAAGTCTAAAAGTCGAGTGGAAGCTACCAAGTGTCATCATCCATGTGAATCAAAAATGAGTCCCAAATGTTTCTATAGTGTAGCTAAAGCTTAGTGGATATCGCCACATGTCATTTTTTGTAGGACTCTCAAAAAGTATCTAAAGCTTTTATAGACAAGCAGAAGCCACCACGTGTTATTTGTTAAAGATCAGTGGAAAGCGCCACCTATCCCCATTCCCCTTTTAAAGCTGCTTGATCAAGAAGTGTTGTGGGTCCCATTTTCTATAAGTTGATAAAGTTTCAAAGCAATGGACTGTGACAAATGTCAAAGCCATAACACTCCCAGTACAAAGACACAGTAAAGAGTCTAAATGCAGTGAAGAGTGCCGTGTGTCTTCTGTAAGTGCTGCAGAATCTACCTAGTGTGATTTTATGGTGCCTCCTAAATAATGAGATATTTTAAAGTGAGGCAAGTAGAAGCTACAAAGTGTCCTCACCTATTTCACTGTGGGAAGCATCACGTGTATCTAATTCAACCAATGAACTTGCAGGAGACTAAACGTTTCAGATCTAAAAAATATCTTTGTTAGACACTTCCAGTTATGTTCCAGTTTGGTTAGGCCATTGGGATTTGATCATGTAAGGAGACTAAACATTTTAGATCTAAAAAATATCTTCTATTAGACACTTCCAGTTAATTTAGAGTTTAGTTAGACCATTGGGAAGGGAACGTGTAGGCAATCTTGAGACAGTCCTATGCTATAAATATGGGTGTAGGGAATAATAAAGAAAATCATCATCAGAAGAGAGTGAATTTTCTATAAGAGATTATTATCAATAATTTTTAGACTTTATTGATATGGCCAATAATATCATTTGCCTTTGTTCTTTTTTCTTAATTCAGAAAGTTTGTATAACTGTGCATGTATCTGTGCCTTTTAAGTGACCAAAAAATTAATAAGAGGATTGAATTCTATGCCTTTGCTGATATTTTTTGTGTCACTGCAAAAATCATCTAAGTTATGAGCCTTTTATTCTATTTTTTTTCATCTTTTACATTGATCATGCATTGTTTGCTCTTTAATGTAATTTAATCCTAAAGATAGCTTCACTGTGCTTAGTATTAAGGATCAAATTAAATTCAAGTGCATCACCCTAGTTAAATTTTCTTTCATTGCATTGGTGATTATGTTTAATTTCTATCCCTTTTCTCACAATACATTTGAGATAAAGAAGAGCCAGCTTCTTTAAAAGTTGGAGGTCATTTCAAGTCACAAGTCCCACATTCCTGAAACTTCCCATTGTTGGTGTTGGAAATAATGCAATTCTAAGCATCAATAGTTTTTGGCACACCTGATGGGACAATCTTGATGTTTTTTTCAAGACTATATGAACCAGAGAGATATAAGGAGTTAGAGCTATGGACCAATAACAAGGGCTCAATCTGTTGTAAACCTAGGTATTCTTTTACCACCATTGATAACTAATTCAAGAAGAAGGGTCAATCAGTTTACAGCAATACCTAGAGTAAACATGGGAGCACCTATACCCCTAAGGAATTATGGAAGTTGGAACACTGGTAGTCCTCTAATTCTCCTAGTACCACTAGCCACTTGGGATCCTATTCTGGTAAATGCCTTGAAATCTCTACCCAAATTTAGTGGGCAAGATTTCAAAACACCTGAAGAACATCTACAAGATGTGTCTGATGTCTATGTACTACATGTGATCACACAACATAATGTGGCTATAAGATTTTTAGATACTTCTTTTAAGGGGAAGGCTCTGAACTAGTATAGATCTCTAACCCCAAATACAATATCTACATGGGATCAGCTTGAAGATTCTTTCTTTGAAAGATTTGAAGAAAAGGGTGATAAATCTTCTTTGTTACAATAATTGATTACTATCAAAAGGGCACCACAAGAAGCAATGAATGATTTCAATTCAATATTTCAAAATACTTGGGAAAGAGTTCTTGCTACAGCAAGACCATTACCAGGTATGGCTATATTATTTTATCTTAAAGCTTTAAATTTAGATATATAAGTAATGATTCAGTCAATTGGAGGTCAGACTCTACCAGAAGCCTATGACTATGAAATCAAAGCTGAAAATAACTTAATAGATGCTGAAAAGTTGTCCCCAAGGCCTCCCATGCCCATGTTTCTAAGTATTACCTTACCTTTTCCTTAAGAAGCCCCTAATCCCATAGCCCCACCTATGTCTATGTATACATTTACTCAACAACTTGCTAAAAAACTTGTCCCTGTCCAGTCATCTGAGATGGATGATGTCAAGAACATCTTAAGGAAATTTTCTAATGAGATAATTTAACCTTAAAGGATAGTAGAATCCTTATCCTAGACCCCAATATCAAGGCTACCAAGGAAATAGACTTCCACCATAGCCAAACTGGTATCACGGTCCTCAAAGGCAGACAAACCCTCAGCCATTGAACCAATTGGTTGCAGTCCCTACACCCTCACAGACTATTCCCCCTAATCCAAATAGGGAGATTGTTCAAGGGTAGAATAATTATGTAGATGACACCAATGCCTAGTGTTTCCCTTGTAATAATGCTCATATGCCTAGAGATTTTCCCATGGGTAATCTATAGTAAAAGATAGTAGAGTAAAGAAGAATGGATGGACAATTTGCAAATACTTCTGACACTCAAGCCTACCAATCCTCTGGTATGCAAAATTTAGTCCTGATGGCTCAGATGCAAGGGATGTCCTTACAACATGAAGAAGAAATAGCCCCTAAGCATGTTTTGTTTTCATGTGTTGAAGATGAAGAGTCAATATTCTTAAATGAAGCTTCTACTTCCAAGAAGCCATTGGTATAATCAAATTACTACAACAGATCAAAGAGAAGGATGATGGAATAGCCTCAAGTCACAAATAATAAAATTATAGGGAATCCTCCATTTCAAGGTCATAAAAACACAGCTACTAGACAAGAAATACCTTAGCTAGTGCAAAACCAAGCAATTTCTAGACAAGTTCAAGAAAAATCAAGGTACCCTTATTATCTAAGAACCCAAACAATAGGACCAGTGAATGTGGTGGATTAGCTGAAGAGGACCCCATCACATGTGTCAATATGGGACATATTAGCTATTCTTGAGCAAAAGACACTGTTATAAGAAGCTCTACAGGACCAAGTAATGCCTAAACATATTGGTACCAAAGAAGGACTTGCTGATAAAGAAAATCTCAAAGACACAATTCCTCTATAGACAATAACTCTTTTGAACAATGCACCAGAGGTAAGAAATTCTAAACCAGAGCCCTTTTATTTGACTTTGATAGTTGGAAAGAAACTATTACATAATGTAATGATAGACTCATGGGCCAGTAATACATAATGCCTAAACAAATAGCAGATGCTTTAAAAATAAAGTATGAGCCACTTACTAGAGGAGTTATGCAGTTGTATGGGAAATTGGTGCAAACAATAGGGAAGATTAAAAACTCCCATTGCAATTATATACTTGCCCTAATATAATTGTCAATCAAGATGTGGTAGTCATAGATATACCCCTTGTATTTGGCCTATGTTTATCTAGAGATTTTACAGCCAAGATAGGAGGATATATGTCACTTGATTGGTCTCACCTCATCCTAAAAACCAAATATGGTTCAAAAATGAAAATACTATCTGAGTCACTATCTAAGGTTCGCATCACCAATGAACCAACCCTAAAATTAGAGGTAGCTCATGCGATGTTGAATAAAGAAGAAAGGGTCTTTATTGAAGAGTTAGGTGACTGGACTGAACATGACCAAGAGGAGGAAAATAACCAGTTGTTAACTATGATGCAAAGTGACCCATATAGAAATTATGATTCTACTGGTCTGGGCACTTATGTCATATTTGATGAAGATCATGAAATCCCAAATGTTTTAAGAGAAGAAATGCCAAAGAATCAAGAATTTGAAAAGGACTTAGAAATCTGGACCTTAAATTTTGATGGGGTTAGAAGTAAAAATGGTGTTGGAGTAGGAATTTGTCTTGTTGCTCCAAATGGTGAGAAAATTTTAAGAGCAATCCATTTCCAATTTGCCTGTACTAATAATGATGCTGAATATGAATCCTTAGTACATGGGCTCATGTTAGCCAAGAAAATGGGAGTAAAGAATCTGATAGTATAAGGAGATTCAAAACTAGTGGTGAAATAAATCAGAGAAAAGGCAATAGCTAGAAATGTAAGGATGAGATCCTATAGACATAGAATTTGGGACTTAATAGATGATTTTGAAGCTTTCAATATTGAAGTAGTTCTTAGAACTCCAAATTTTGAAGAAGATAAGATGGCATAGATTGGATAATAGTTTGACCCAACAACTGGTCTATTAGTCAACAATGAGTCAATCAAAGTTATAGTAAGGCCAACTATCCCAGACTATGATGAAAATTGGCAAGTCTTTGAAAATAATTTTCAGGTACTCTCATTTTAGCAACAGTCAGAGGAATTTACTAATCAATTGCAACCCAAAATTGAAGAATCATATGGAGACCAAGTTATTCAATTAAAGACCAATAGGCTTCCCAAAGGCTTGATTACTTTAGAAAACCTATTTGATCTAGAAGATGTAAGCCTAGAGAAGAAAATGTTTCAAGCAAATAAAGTAGATTATTCTGAGATACAAGTGAGTGAAGGGAGAAAACTAAAGATTAAAAATTTTGCAACTCAAGAGGAAAGGGAAAGACTAATTGACTTGTGTAAAAGATATGATAGAGTTATAGTATGGACCTATGAAGACCTTCATGGCTATAATAGAGACATCTTTCAAAACACCATAGAACTAACTAAAAGATCTAAGCCAATCAGATAGAAGCAGAGGCTAGTGAATCCAAAGATTGAACCTCTAATGGTGGATGAGTTGTAGAAACTCTTAGAATCTAAAATATTTTTTCCAACCAAACACTCAACCTGGGTATCCAATCTCGTACCAGTTATAAAAAAGAATGGTGACATAAGGCTTTATGTGGATTTCAGAGACCTAATAGAGCATCTCTAAAAGATCACTATCCCCTGCCCTCTATGGAATAAATTTATAGATTGTGGTTAGATCAGAGAGATTTTCCTTGCTAGATGGTTTCTCTGGATACAATTAAATTTAGTTGGCTGATGAAGACCAACACAAGACTACTTTTACTACCAAATGGGGAATGTTTGCATATGCCAAGATGCCATTTGGCCTGTCAAATGCTAGAGCCACTTTTTAAAGAGCAATGGATGTAGCATTTAGAGAACTCATAAATAAAATCATTCTTATTTATCTTAATGATCTCACTATTTTTTCCAAGAATGTTGATGATCATTTTGATCATCTAGAATCTATTTTTAAGAAGTGTCAAGAGTTTGGAATATCCCTAAATCCCAAGAAGTGTATCTTTATAGTACCTCAAGGTAAACTACTGGGACATATAGTATCCAAAGAAGGAGTCTCTATAGATCTAAAGAAAGTCACAACCATATTGAAATTGCCCCTACTAGTAAATAAGAAAGTAATTCAGTCCTTTTTAGGAAAGGTTAATTTCGTTAGTCAGTTCATATCAGACTTTGTAGGTCTAATGAGACTAGTGACACTCTTGTTAAAGAAAGACCTGGTGTTCAAGTGGACTACAGAAGGAAGACAAGCTTTTGAGGAGGTTAAATAAGTAATTTCAATAACCCCAGTACTTAGTAACCAATACTTCTCTAAGTCTTTTATAATGTATGTTTATGGAGGAGAATTCAATGTTGTTGCTATTCTAACACAGAAAGATGATCAACAAGAGGGAGAACACCCAATAGCCTTTTTCTCAAGGACTCTTAGGGAGTAAGAAGCCAGATACATCTTTGTGGAGAAATAGGCATATGCTATGGTAAAATTCGTCAGGAAATTTAGGCATATGGTATCAAGAAATAAGATTCTGATACTTGTGGCTCATCCTAGTGTCAGAGAATACATTATGGAAGGTGAAATTACTAAAAAAGAGAAAACTAGATAACAAATATCCTTGAGTATGATGTAGAGGTCAGACCCACTAAGCTGGTCAGAGGTAGGGGATTATGTTAATACATGACTCAAGATATGGAAAAGATGATAACTGAAGAAATAGAAAAGGAAACTGTATTGAGGATACAAGAATTTGATCAGAACTCTTGGGTCACAAACATAATCCATTTTATGAAACATGGGATTTTCCCAAAAGAACTTTCTCAAGACAAGAGGAGATACTATAGGCAGCAAGGGGTTCATTTTGTTTTAATTAACCAAGTTATTTTTAGAAGAAATATTGATGGCATACTTTTAAGATGCATAGAGAAAGACGAGGCTCAGAAAATACTACATGAAATGCACCATGGAGTCTCAGGTGGACATTTTTTTGCAAAAACCATAGCTATAAAGATAAGTTAGGTAGGTTATTTCTCGCCCACTTTATTTATAGACTATTATAAACTGGTCAAAAAATGCCAATCTTGTCAGTATTATGTGGGGATGAGAAGAAATGCAACAATGCCCCTTAATCCTATAATTATTGATGAACCCTTTGCTCAATGGGGTCTTGATTTCATTAGAATGATCAATCCAATGTCAAGTATGAGACACAAATGGATTCTAACTGCTACAGATTATTTTACCAGATGGAGTGAGGTAGTACCACTCAAAGAAGCAATATAAAATGTGATCCTAGATTTTTTTGGGGGTATCACTACTCACTTTGGGCCTCCTCATACCATAATTTCAGATAATGCTAAGGCATTTTTAGGGACAAAAATATCTATCTTTACACTAAAGAATGGAATCTATCTAAAAACTTCCTCAAATTATTACCCTCATGGTAATGGTTTGGTAGAATCAACCAACAAGAGCCTGATTATACTTATTAAGAGAATAGGGGATGATCATCACAAAGAGTGGCATAAAGTGCTTAATTTAGCACTATGGGATGATAGAATTATTCCTAAACAAATGAAAAAAAATTCCCCATATGAATTATTCTATGGTAAGCCTACTATAATGCCCCTAAGCTTGGGGATTCTTGCTCTCTAGTTATTAAAATAGATTGAAATAGAGGAAAATGGCCCCATGCAGGTCAGACTTGCTAGGCTCCTAGAAGTTCAAGAAAAGAGGGATGTACCACATGAATCACTAATGAAACATTAGAAAATAATAAAAGACTACTTTGATAAGAAGACTTCAAACTGCCATTTTGAAGTAGGCTCAGTTGTTTTGAAATGGGATGCGAGAGCTGCCAAGCCAGGTTGACACACTAAATTTGAGGCATTGTGGATTGGCCCCTATAAGATTCATGCATGTAAACATCAAAATTCATTTGAGATAGAAATAATGGAGGGTGAACCTGAAGAGATTCTTATGAATGGGATCTACCTAAAACATTTCATTTAAGATGTATCTCCCATGTATTATAGTTAGATAGTTTCCATTTCCTTGTTTTATTTTCCTATTTTTCTTTCCTGCTCTTTCTTTTAATAAGTGTTCTTTGAACACGTGGCCATGGCTCAAATATTTTAAATTTTTTTGAAACTCTTGCATTCATTAACTCTCTCTCAAAATCCTTAAATTCCCTAAGGTACCTTTACACAACCACTTTTATGACGTGTCTGACTCCCTGTCCCACACAGATTTAATAAGATTTACTAACGGTTATCAAATTTTAATGCCATTTTTGAGACTTGATGGGTCATTAAATACCCCAATAATAAGAGTTAAGGCTTAACAGTGTCTCAAACATTCTAACATCTTCTATAGAAATCCCTATTACCTACATTTTCAATTCATAGCAAAACCTACTTAGTAGAAGTGCCTTCCCTATTGCAAAGCTCTATACCCGTTACATAAGTTCAATAATTCCTAGTATAGACATAGATATGGAGGAGGCACAATATTCACAATAGGGGTATAGGATTTATGAATCTATTAATAAGCTTTTTACCAATAAATCATATGCTTTGGCCCCTACACAACCCTTAAGGACCTATCCAAAGACTAGAGTCCCCAAAGTTGGTTATGCGATTGATCTAGCAAAGGTGAAGGATTTTATAGATGGAATCACAGACCCAACCCTTTAAAAGTCTAGCAAAGCTCTATGAGAATGGGCACACCAAAGATATATCTAGAGGGCTGAGGCTGGACAATATGAATACATTTGTAATGAGGATATGGACTTCCCAACTGGCACAATTCATTGTCCTAGGTGTACATTTGTGCCCCAACTTAGTTGAAATATGTGCTAAATTATTTCATGCACCCTTGAATACCATAAAATAGGGTCAATTCATGGTGAGAATTACATTAGAGGTCATCAGGGACATGTTGGCCCTATATCATGATAAAATAGCCACATTTCCCACCATTGCCAAAATGCAGAAAATGTGGGCAAATGTCAATAATCAATTGAGGTTTCTGAGATTAGAATTGCAATTAGGGGATGCTGATACCAATGTGCTAGCACTGCCAATAGGAATGGCACAATTTTCATAGTCTAGTCAAGAGGAACTATCCATGATGACATTCATTTTTGGAATGAAAGAGGATATAACTGTCTATGAAGAAAAAATGGCCATTCTCTTCAGATTAAAAACTGTAGACAAGTCTTAAGAGTATCAGCTAGATTTCTCTAAGCAGACTGCTTATTCAATGGTTGATCAGCTCACCCATTTCAAATTTAAAGGGGTTTTAAGGTATTCTTTTCATTTGTTTCACCTCATGTTGTATCAAAACTCTGGCATCTTTTCATAATATATGCATTTGAATATGTATGACCCAAGTTTTGATCATAATAGGACCATTCCTATGTCTGCATGGACACATATCTTGTTTAAAACATCTAACCCATATGAATTTTTGGAACTTTCTATTGCCCCTACCTTTTACCACCTAAGCCCAGAACCTATTGAAAATAGATAACTCCAAGTGTCAGAGGCCTCATGATAAATTGCACTATTCCTTATGACTACTTTTTTGGATCTCATCATACAATCATTAGGTCCATGGTTTTAATGGAGAATCAGTGTTGCTACCCAAGATTTTGAAACTTAGGTTAGCATTCTTTGAGGTCACCTAGCAAGTGTCTATGGTTGATAATGACTATGGCACTAGGAAGAAGAAAAAGGAAATGTATGATATTCCATGGGTAGAGAAAAACATGGCCCTAGAGGTCAGAGATGCAGAGCACTTATTGCTGAGAAAGTTAGCTTTTCTGAGTTTCTTTTTGATTGAAGATAAATGGAGATATGACCCAAGTAGTTTCACAACCTCATGGGTCAATAATAACAAGGTCACCACTAGAATTATGCATGAGGGCCATCCCTTTTGGGAAAATAGAAGAAACCCTAAGGAAGATATTCCTATTTTGTATGTGGAATTAATAGATTTTCCCTTTTAGGAGGTCAGGCCATGGGAGACCTTTTATGTTAAGGAAAAGGATTTTGACCCTAAAATTAGAATGACTTCTAGTTTAAGAAGGGCATTGAAGAACAAAGACTAGAAACCAGAGAAAATAGAAGCCTATTGGAAGTATAGGTAAGAGATTAGTGAGACAACTCAGTCTTTTGGTAATGTAGATTCAGATGAGAAATGGGAGGCAATATGGGATGAATGTCATCCATCTCCAATTTTTAGCCCTGATACAAGAAAACTATAGACATAGGGTGGAGAGTTAGAGGGGGAAGCAAAAATGACTCATACATTGCAGGCCCCAAGACAAACCTCATCTACAGCTATAACTATCTAGTTCCAATCTCTCAATGCCATTGAAAAACAATAGAGTGTGGTATCCTCATGACCCAAAGCTTCTCCATCAATGTTATCCTTTGGGGTTCCTAGTTTTGTGTAATCACCACTTACAACAGTGGTAAATGTTAAAGATAAGGAAGCACAATAAGAAGAAGAAAGGCCAATGAAACATAAGAAGCTAAAACTTCAGCCTGATTTAGAGGAGGAGGTAGAGCCCTCATAGCATCAACCACTAAGTGCATCGATTGCTCCTCAGGTACATGTTATTTCTCCTTGATCTTCTCAGTCTCTTTCTTCTTTTACAGGGGTGGCAATCCCAACTGGCCAAATATTATCCACTACTGTCAGGGATGCGAAACACTGGAAGCATACAATTGATTACCAAATACCAAGCAACTATAATATGTGGAAATAACTAGATTCACCAAGTAACTAGAATTCAGAATAACACAGCATATGAGAGATAATACACAACTTGTATTAACACTTTATACAGAAAAGAATACAATAAAGAAGATGCCACTTCTTATCCACCACCTTACAGAGGTTTCCCACACCTCAAGTGAATAGTAATTCTTCTCCCCAAAGCTCTCCCTCTCACAGGTCCCAACACCCAACTCAAATACAGAGTTGGTGTTCACCTCCCGTGCTCCACGCACACCACAAGTGCTCCACGCACTCCACAAGCACTCCACGTGCTCCACAAGTACTCAAGGTACTTCAATTAGATCTCCCATGAACCTGCAATAACCTGCAATTTAACAGACCATACTTATGGAAGGAACTCCCTTGCCTTCCTCTCTTGCTCTATCCGAGTACACACCTGTACTCCAAGTAGATCCTGCCTGATACTGCTCCCTATTGTGTTACTGTCTATATGACCTTGCACACCTACAAGTCAAAGAATGGTTCTACTCACCTGTGAACCTCGACCTTACACACACATACACCTGCAGATCAACGATCTTACTTACCATGTAGATCTCCTATATAGGCCATGCAACTGTGACCAAGATCCTACACTCTTGAAGAACCCAGCTTGCTCTCCAATCCAGCACCAACACACCTGGTACTGAGGCACTAGGAGGAATGTACCATTGCTCTACCTCACACATAGAAGGAGCTTATAATTATGCTCTCTTACTCCCTAGCACACTTTTCCATTACAACCATGAGTCTATTATATAGATCTCATCCAAACAATAATTAGACATCTAATTACAATAATTAGATCTGCAGCTCTCAGTCTAAAAATAGATCTCTTCATGCAAACACTTGGTTTGTTAGCTAACTGCCCATAAATAGCTCACAGTCGAACCACACAGGCGATCGACGTCAGTCCCTGTCTGCCTGGAGGTGACCGACGTCGGCCGATATATGACCGACGTCAGTTGCTTCCCTTTGCTATCCTACCGATGTCGACTGATCAGACCGACCCCAACTTCTCTGCAACTCAGCAACCTTCAGCAACCTCCTCTCCTGTTTGCATCAGTGAAGCTTTTAGCTCCACAATCCTAACAATCTCCCACTTGGAGATAAACAACTGCACTGTACCTATACCTGTACCCCGTCTAATCTGTTTCCTAGTTTGTATCCCTCTTCAAGCTCTAACCTGAAGACAACACACCACACAACTTGTGATGTACCTCCTGTCATCTGAGTACCCTGCCACATCTGAACCTACAACACCTGTAGTGAAGTCCTGACCATGCATAACAACACCTGCTGCCGGTCCCTCTCAAAAACCTGAGAACCCACTTCCCCGAATTGGCTCTTAACTCTGACAGCTCCCACTGCATGGGAATACTTAGGTCTATACCAGACCTCATGTGATTTCAGACACTGTACCTATCCAGCCCTTAGTGTGCTCCGGTTTTGCATCCCGAACCTCGCCAACACCTGATTCACATTAGCTCCCACTGGAGACAAAATCAACCTGTGATCTCCATGCCTCCCATGTCAAAGAATTCCTCTGCTCCAAACTCCTCATGACATGCCACTGAACTAATCTTACCCTTAGCTCAGCAAAACCCTGTATGTAAACCCCTGCTAGCTAGCATACTATCCACATACAGCAATAGAATGATGTTGCAATCATCATCCCCCTGGTAAGTCAAACCATAGTAGTTACCTGACACTGACTGAAGCCATGCTTCGTCCTCCACCTGTCAAAACCTGTAACACTGTCCTGCAGCTACCTCAAGACCATATACCTAGTCTTCTGTCTCACGTATCCGTTCTCTCTATTCTTCTACTAAGGCATCCATTCGTCTCTGTGCTTTCATCCATCTGGCAAACCTACCAAAACACCCGTCTGGCTCTGCTCCAAGGAATCACATCCTCATCCATGCCAAGCTCACACCTGTTTCCTGGATCCTTCCTATTATACAATCAGCAACAAGTATGAAGAAGAGGAACATGAATTTGAGGGCCTACTTACGCCTTCAGTCCTCCGTATGGGTGTTTGAGACTCCTTGATAGCATGTTGTCCACCCAAAATTCGTTACAGTGACTGACCTTGGTCACCCCATAGTCTGCATCCGACTGACGTCAGTTCCATGCGTCTGTACCTAACTACCAACCTGCCAGCGCTGGTGTCCCTGCTGCCGATGTCAGTCCTTCTAACTGACATCGATCTTACATACTGCCGACGTTGGTCTCATGACCGACGTCAGTCTTACCCTTCCCGACATTGCCGGCTTCAGTCTGCACATGACCGACATCGGCACCTGTCTGTTCGACGCCAGTTTCTCCTGATCGACGCTGGTGTCTGTGTTCACCTGTGAGTGATGACTTTTTACCTGCGAGCTCCTTTGGATCAATCTCCATGTCCGAACTGCCCTGCTCAGATGTATCTAGCCTCATCCACTGAACTCTGTCCGCCATCTCCTCCAAGAACACTAAGGCTTTCCAGTTCTTAAGCCTGTCAAATATATCTGTCTTCCGCTTAAGAACATGCATCTCCTTCTTGCTCATGTGACCAAGCCTACAAAGCCACGTCTCTGCAATAGAAGAAGAATCAGTGATATAAACAAGCAGATAAAGTGTACCTATTTTATTACCACCAGCTAATTCAAGTGATACCACTGTGAGAGTTCTTGTGCATCTCTCATCACCCAATCTTTCTGAAGAAATTAGCCATATCTCCAAACCTGGGACCTGCATGACCTTCATCAACACCTGTGTGTTGGCCACTTGCAATTTCAGCTTCACTTCCCCTTTGCCAATTCTTTGGCAAGGCTTACCAGCTCCTCTACTTGGGGCTGCATGGAAAGAGGCAATCGAATCTTTTATCCAAGATTCAACTTTATCCAAGAAACCTGCAAACACATCCTGTGCAACAACACCTGCTACATCTGTATCTTCAATTTCTTCATGCTGATCTGTTACCAACCAACAATGTTCTTTTACCTACTCTTTCTTTCCATCGGACCGTGAGTAACCGTCTGTGCTTTTCAACTCCTCCATTCTTAGCTTACTTTGATCTGCCGTTGCTCTACTCCCACTCGATCAGAAACCCCTGAGAGTGCCCTGTAACCAAAACACAACCTGCTTCCTGCAACCTTAGCTCTGATACCACTTGTCAGGGATGTGAAACACCGAAAGCATACAATTGATTACCAAATACCAAGCAACTATAATATGCAGACTAGAATTCAGAATAACACAGCATATGAGAGACAATACACAACTTGTATTAACACTTTATATAGAAAAGAATACAATAAAGAAGATGCCACTTCTTCTCCACCACCTTACAGAGGTTTCCCACACCTCAAGTGAACAGTAATTCTTCTCCCCAAAGCTCTCCCTCTCACAGGTCCCAACACCCAACTCAAATACAGAGTTGGTGTTCACCTCCCGTGCTCCACGCACACCACAAGTGCTCCACGCACTCCACAAGCACTCCACATGCTCCACAAGTACTCAAGGTACTTCAAGTAGATCTCCCATGAACCTGCAATAACCTACAATTTAACAGACCATACATATGGAAGGAACTCCCTTGCCTTCCTCTCTTGCTCTATCTAAGTACACACCTGTACTCCAAGTAGATCCTGCCTGATATTGCTCCCTATTGTGTTGCTGTCTATATGACCTTACACACCTACAAATCAAACAACGGTTCTGCTCACCTGTGAACCTCGACCTTGCACACACATACACCTGTAGATCAATGATCTTACTTACCATGTAGATCTCCTATATAGGCCATGCAACTGTGACCAGGATCCTACACTCTTGAAGAACCTAGCTGGCTCTCCAATCCAGCACCAACACACCTGGTACTGAGGCACTAGGAGGAATGCACCATTGCTCTACCTCACACACAGAAGGAGCTTATAATTATGCTCTCTTACTCCCTAGCACACTTTTCCAATACAACCATGAGTCTATTATATAGATCTCATCCAAACAATAATTAGACATCTAATTACAATAATTAGATCCGCAGCTCTCAGTCTAAAAATAGATCTCTTCATGCAAACACTTGGTTCATTAGCTAACTGCCCGTAAATAGCTCACAGTCGAACCACACAGGCGATCGACGTTGGTCCCTGTCTGCTTGGAGGTGACCGACGTCGGCCGATATATGATCGACGTCAGTTGCTTCCCTTTGCTATCTTGCCGAGGTCAGCTGATCAGACCGACCCCAACTTCTCTGCAACTCAGCAACCTTCAGCAACCTCCTCTCCTGTTTGCATCAGTGAAGCTTTTAGCTCCACAATCCTAACAATCTCCCACTTGGAGATAAATAGTTGCACTGTACCTGTACCTATACCCCGTCTAATCTATTTCCTAGTTTGTATCCCTCTTCAAGCTCCAACCTGAAGACAACACACCACACAACTTGTGATGTACCTCCTATCATCCGAGTACCCTGCCACATCCAAACCTACAACACCTGTAGTGAAGTCCTGACCATGCATAGCAACACTTGCTGCCAGTCCCTCTAAAAAACCTGAGAACCCACTTCCCCGAATTGGCTCCTAACTCTGACAGCTCCCACTGCATGGGAATACTCAGGTCTATACCAGACCTCATGTGATTTCGGACACTGTACCTATCCAGCCCTTAGTGTGCTTCAATTCTGCATCCCGAACCTCACCAACACCTGATTCATATCAGCTCCCACTGGAGACAAAATCAACCTGTGATCTCCATGCCTCCCATGTCAAAGAATTTCACTGCTCCAAACTCCTCATGACATGCCACTAAACTAATCTTACCCTTAGCTCAGCAAAACCCTATATGTACACCCCTACTAGCTAGCATACTATCCACATACAGCAACAGAATGATGTTGCAATCATCATCCCCCTGGTAAGTCAAACCACAGTAGTTACCTGACACTGACTGAAGCCATGCTTCATCCTCCACCTGTCAAAACTTGTAACACTATCTTGAAGCTACCTCAAGACTATATTCCTGGTCTTCCGTCTCACGTATCTGTTCTCTCTATTCTTCTACTAAGGCATCCATTCGTCTCTGTGCTTTCATCCAGCTGGCAAACCTACCAAAACACCCATTTGGCTCTGCTCCAAGGAATCACATCCTCATCCATGCCAAGCTCACACCTGTTTCCTAGATCCTTCCTGCTATATAATCAGCAACAAGTATGAAGAAGAGGAACACGAATTTGAGGGCCTACTTACGCCTTTAGTCCTCTGTATGGGTGTTTGAGACTCCTTGACAGCGTGCTGTCCACCCAAAATTTGTTACAGTGATCGACCTCAGTCACCCCACAGTCTGCATCTGACTGACGTCGATTCCATGTGTCTGTACCTGACTACCAACCTGCCAGCGCTGGTGTCCTTGCTGCCGACGTTGGTCCTTCTAACCGACATCGGTCTTACATACTGCCGACGTCGGTCTCATGACCAACGTCGGTCTTACCCTTCCCGACATTGCCGGCTTCGGTCTGCACATGACCAACATCGGCACCTGTCTGTTTGACGCCGATTTCTCCTGACTGATGCCGGTGTCTGTGTTCGCCTGTGAGTGATGAATTTTTACCCGCGAGCTCCTTTGGATCAATCTCCATGTCCAAACTGCCCTGCTCAGATGTATCCAGCCTCATCCACTGAACTCTGTCCGCCATCTCCTCCAAGAACACCAAGGCTTTCTAGTTCTTAAGCCTGTCAAATATATCTGTCTTCTGCTTAAGAACATGCATCTCCTTCCTGCTCATGTGACCAAGCCTACAAAGCCACGTCTCTGCAATAGAAGAAGAATCAGTGATATAAACAAGCAGATAAAGTGTACCTGTTTTATTACCACCAGCTAATTCAAGTGATACTGCTGTGAGAGTTCTTATGCATCTCTCATCACCCAATCTTTCTGAAGAAATTAGCCATATCTCCAAACTTGGGACCTGCATGACCTTCATCAACACCTGTGTGTTGGCCGCCTGCAATTTCAGCTTCACTTCCCCTTTGCCAATTCTTTGGAAAGGCTTACCAGCTCCTTTACCTGGGGCTGCATGGAAAGAGGCAACTGAATCTTTTATCCAAGATTCAACTTTATCCAAGAAACCTGCAAACACATCCTGTGTAACAACACCTACTACATCTGTATCTTCAGTTTCTTCATGCTGATTTGTTACCAACCAACAATGTTCTTTTACCTGCTCTTTCTTTCCATTGGACTGTGAGTAACTGTCTGTGCTTTTCAACTCCTCCATTCTTAGCTTACTTTGATCTGCTGTTGCTCTACTCCCACTCAATCAGAAACCCCTGAGAGTGCCTTGTACCCAAAACACAACCTGCTTCCTGCAACCTTAGCTCTGATACCACTTGTCAGGGATGCGAAACACCAGAAGCATACAATTGATTACCAAATACCAAGCAACTATAATATGCGGAAATAACCAGATTCACCAAGTAACTAGAATTTAGAATAACACATCATATGAGAGACAATACACAACTTGTATTAACACTTTATACAGAAAAGAATACAATAAAGAAGATGCCACTTCTTCTCCACCACCTTACAGAGGTTGCCCACACCTCAAGTGAACAGTAATTCTTCTCCCCAAAGCTCTCCCTCTCACAAGTCCCAACACCCAACTCAAATACAGAGTTGGTGTTCACCTCCCGTGCTCCACGCACACCACAAGTGCTCCACGCACTCCACAAGCACTCCACGTGCTCCACAAGTACTCAAGGTACTTCAAGTAGATCTCCCATGAACCTGCAATAACCTACAATTCAACAGACCATACTTATGGAAGGAACTCCCTTGCCTTCCTCTCTTGCTCTATTCGAGTACACACCTGTACTCCAAGTAGATCCTGCCTGATACTGCTCCCTATTGTGTTACTGTCTATATGACCTTACACACCTGTAAATCAAACAACGGTTCTGCTCACCTGTGAACCTCGACCTTACACACACATACACCTACAGATCAATGATCTTACTTACCATGTAGATCTCCTATATAGGCCATGCAACTGTGACCAAGATCCTACACTCTTGAAGAACCCAGCTGGCTCTCCAATCCAGCACCAACAGACCTGGTACTGAGGCACTAGGAGGAATGCACCATTGCTCTACCTCACACATAGAAGGAGCTTATAATTATGCTCTCTTACTCCCTAGCACACTTTTCCAATACAACCATGAGTCTATTATATAGATCTCATCCAAACAATAATTAGACATCTAATTACAATAATTAGATTCGTAGCTCTCAGTCTCAAAATAGATCTCTTCATGCAAACACTTGGTTTGTTAGCTAACTGCCCGTAAATAGCTCGTAATCGAACCACACAGGCGACTGACGTCGGTCCCTGTCTGCCTGGAGATGACCGACGTTGGCCGATATATGACCGACGTCGGTTGCTTCCCTTTGCTATCATGCCGACGTCAGCTGATTAGACCGACCCCAACTTCTCTGCAACTCAGCAACCTTCAGTAACCTCCTCTCCTGTTTGCATAAGTGAAGCTTTTAGCTCCACAATCCTAACAACTACCACCTCTATTATGCTAATTTCCCAATTTGCCCCACCTATTAGTACTCAGGCCATGTCATCACAGGTCACATCATTGCCTCCCTTTTCCCCCTCTGTCCCAAAGAGAATATCTTCCCAGATTCCCCTAGCCAACATTTGGCTATTCCCTATGGCTTGCCACATGGTTATCTTTTTATGGGTGGGTATATTGCCTCTCCCTCTACCTTCCAAACACAAGCAGACACTGCTAAGAAGGCTAGGGAAGCCCAAATGGATAAAAAAGGAAGAAAGATAATAAAGATCTAGCTACACCACATATGAGATCACTATTTGACACAATCCAATAGTAGCTAACTATGACTCATTTATCACTTAATGTAGTCAAGCCAAATGAATAGATACAGCCTTAGGATTATACAATGAATGCAGTGGCTATGGATATGTCACTTTTCAGACCATAGGATAGGGTTGAGCTACTGAATGAAACCACTCCTTCTATAGCTACTGATTATTTAAAAGTATCAAAGAAGCTACAAAAGATGGAGGCTGATCTGGCTCAAAAAAAGCAAATGGTAGCAATCTAGCTATAGAAATCAAATCAAAGAATGATGAGATAGAGAGTCTCAATAAACAGTTACAAGATACTATTTCTTATCAAATTCACTAGGCTATTCAAGCCCTAAATGCTTCTTTGAAAGAAGAGTTGACACAAGAGAAAGCTATAGTGACATCCCTAAGGTAGGAAAAGACAACACTACAAAAAAATGTGAGGAAAATCTGAAATAGGTCACTCAGTTCCATCAAAAGCTGCTGAATGAAGAAAATAATACCACCCCCATACAGGCCCAACTTGAAGCTGAGCAACAAATAACAAAACAATTGACACTTGATTTGGCTAATAGGCCAAAGAATACAGAAGTTTTGAACCTGGTCAAGGAGCTATATGTATCAATATGGAAAAGAATCTATGAGGAGATTACTCAGCTCAGACCCTCTCTAACTTTCTTGCTAAATGCACATAAATTATGCAAAAAGGTGGAGACTTCAGTTCAAGCCACTCTGTCCACTGTCTCTTTTAGAGTGTTTGATTCTCAAATGCTGTTGCAAAAGCTATATGACACAATTGATGGAATGTTATCAACATAAGGGATTAGTGACAGAATGATTGTTGTAAAAAGGGTGAACAAAGTTCTTAGTTGTAACTCCACAACAATTAATTGTAAAGAGATCCTAAATGTGGTAAAGGAGGGAATAAAAGACATGAAGCAACATATTGAAGATTTGGTGCAATTGGGTCTTCCCTCCCCTTTTCCTGATAGCAACATTGTGTTAATGGTTGATGAGATCAAACCTTTATTATTAGTCAAACAAAATGATCAATTAGTTTTCCAAGGTTTAACAGATGATTAATCAGTGCCAGAAGTGGAAGCTGTCTTGATCCTCATGTCCCAGGTTGAATTCCAATTGAAGGCTGTAGTTCATATTTTGTAGAATTTTTTAGACAAGGACTTCATCAACCTTAATTTATACTTCCAAGATTTACAAAATAAGCAGGGACTATCTAATGCTGAATGGTCTATTTATCAGACATCCTTACTAAAGTTGTGATTTTTGCCACATTTTTATATATTTTGTGGATTCTTTTTTGAGTAGGCTCAAAATTCCTTGTGGTTTCTAAGAAATATAGAGTAAAATACTCTATATTTTTATTTTTAGTTTCAGTTATGTGCTCCAAGTTTTGTCCCTATGCATTTCAGTTTCGAGACAGTGAAGGTTTTGACACAGAGCATGGGTGTGGGTTTTTCATTTTGCCTAAAGTTTTGTCTGTCTCAAAGTCAAGTAGAAGCTGTCAAGTGTCATCTACTAGGACACATTATAAAGTAACATAGATAATTCCACGTTCCCTATTGTATAACTCAGTAGAGCATGACAAGTGTCGGCATCTGCATTTCAAGTTTCTTATGTGTTCAAAGGATTCTTTAAATAAGTTTCTCTCATAAATTTCATAAATATGTTTCTCTAAAAGTAGTGGAAAGTGCCACGTGTCCTTTGTTAAATATTAGTAGAAGCTACCAAGTGTCAACATCCATAGTTTCTTCATTTTGTTTCATTGTTGAGTAAAGACTATGGTGGGCCCCATGTTTTGTTTCTAAAATAAGTGGAAGCTTCCAAGTGCCATCATCTGTGTGAATCTAAAATGAGTCTTAAATGTTTCTATAGTGTAGCTAAAGCTCAATAGAGACTATCACATGTCATTTTCCACAGGAGTCTCAAAAAGTATCTAAAGCTTTTATAGACAAGCAGAAGCTGCCACATGTTATTTGATAAAGATCAATGGAAATCGCCACCTGTCCCCATTCCCCTTTTGAAGCTGCTTAGGTAAGAAGTGTTGTGGGTCCCATTTTCTATATGTTGATAAAGTTTCAAAGCAGTGGACTGTGATAGATGTCAAAGCTAGAATACTCTAAATATAAAGACACAATAAAGAGTCTAAATGTAGTGGAGAGTGCTGTGTGTCTTTTGTAAGTTCCATAAAAGCTGCCAAGTGTCATTTTTTGGTGCCTCCTAAATAATGAGACATTTTCAAGTGAGGCAAGTGGAAGCAACTAAGTGTTCTCACCTATTTCATAGTGGGAAGTGTCACGTGTATCTAATTCAACTAATGAACTTGTAGGAGACTAAACATTTTAGATCCAAAAAATATGTTTTTTAGACACTTCCAATTAAGTTCTAGTTCAGTTAGGCTATTGGGATTTGATCATGTAGCGAGACTAAATGTTTTAGATCCAAAAAATATCTTCTGTTAGACACTTCTAGTTAAGTTAGAGTTCAGTTAGATTGTTGGGAAGGGAACGTGTGGACAATCTTGAGATAGTCTTATGCTATAAATATCGGTGCAAGGAACAATAAAGAAAATCATCATCAGAAGAGAGTGAATTTTATACAAGAGATTGTTATCAAGAAGTTTTAGACTTTCTTGCTGTGGCCAGTAATATCATTTCCCTTTGTTCTATTTTCTTAATTCAGAAAGTTTGTATAACTGTGGATGTATCTATGCCTTTTATGTGACTGGAAAATTGATAAGAGGGTTGAATTCTATGCCTTTGCTGATATTTTCTATGTCACTACAAAAATTTTCTAAGTTGTGAGCCTTTGATTCTATTTGTTTTCATCTTTTACATTGATCATGCATTGTTTACTATTTAATGTAATTGAATCCTAAAGATAGCTTCACTGTGCTTAATATTAAGGATCAAATTAAATTCAGACACATTGCCATAGTTAAATTTTATTTTATTGCATTCATGATTCCATTTCATTTCTATCCCTTTTCTCACAATACATTCGAGATAAAGAAGAGCCATCTTCTTTAAAATCTGGAGGTCATTTTAGGTCACAAGTCCCACATTCCTGAAACTTCCCGTTGTTGGTGTTGGAAACAATGCAATTCTAAGCATCAACATTACCCACAACCTTGATGTGTTTTCATGTTACATCAAATTTAGAAGGCTGAAACTACCTTCCAAAGGATGAAAATTTGATTGATAATAACTACGTTTCTCAAGTTTTCTTGCTTAGTAGAAAAGCTTAACAAGGCACTATCTTTCACAATATGCTTATCTCATTGGTGATAGTCAAATTAGGGGGAAATTTTATCATGAAAAGTGTTTGGATGGCCTAGAAAAAACTCAAGACCCACCTAATTTGGGTGGGGGATGGGTTTAGAAGTGATCTTTATATAAACTCCTAGTCATTATGGTGGTCTACGCAACTAAACTTATATAATGTCCCCTTTACCATGGTCCCCTGGATCAAAAGCTTGAGGCTATTTAGGAAAGATATTCTCACTATTGGTGATCCATTTTTTAATATCTCTAGGGACTAACTTCCTTGTCCTATGCTAAAATCTAAGTTCCATCTTAATAAGGAATATTCAAAATCCATTTCTAAATTGCAAAGTTTCATACCTGATGAATAATTTCACAAAATTAGAGTTTCCTCTTTCACATTATGGCAGAAGATTGATACTAGCTTATAGCCACACCATTCTATCTATACTCTTCTTAGTTGGATATAATTTATTGGCTCCTCAATATATTGACATTGATGCCCTTAACCATTGGTGGTCTCTCCAATCCCTCCATTGGGTTTGGGTCTAGAGATGTGATAATATTTGGGTAGCTTGTATTGAGCCCCAATAATTCCATTTCTTTTGGTGTATTATATACCAAGGTCTACCAATGGGGAATAGACTCAAGCACATGGTGGTGTTAAATCCTACTTTCCTAACCTATCATCACCCCAAAACTATCAAGCATATTTTTTGGTTTTACCCTCATGCCTAGTTAGCTTGGAGATAGATCCATACCCTTTTCAAACCCTTTAGGCTTGAAATGTTCAATTATAAAATGGCTCTCCTCAAGGACTCAAACCTATTATTTATAAGATATAACATATTCTAGAAAAAATTTCATGCTGATATTTTGTTTTAGATTTGAAAATTTAGAAATCAAGCATGTTTTAATAATGAAACTATGGATAATTGTTTTTCTATAACTAAAAATTTGTTATTTCTAATGTTACCCTTTAGATTAAAATTCAAAAAAATAAGGTATGGCTCGAGATTCATCACCTAAAAATCCTTTTAGAGCATTGGGGGAATGCTCTTTATGTGATCAACCATGACCTTATTTATTCCCCTCTTCACTACTCCCCTCTTAGGGGTCATGGACATGGGGGGAGGCACCACCATTCTTTCATCTAGAGGTATCCAAGTTGGAGGAGCTCTTCTCCTCACTATTACTATCCATCTCCTCCTATAGGATTTGATATATGTAATATAGATAGTGGTGGTTAAGAACCCCTCCATATGATAAGTTTCTATAGTTGGCATTAGCCATCTCTCCTCCCCATCATGATTCTTAGGTGAAGCATGATTCTAAAACTAAATATAATTTTTATGGTTTAGACCCCCTCCCAGTTGATGAATATCCCTTAGCCTAGGATTGTTGGGGAGGAAAGCCTCATAACCCTTTGCCTCTACCTATTCTGTCAACTACCATGTTTGTAGCTATTGCTTAGTTTTTTCCTTATTATTTTTACTATTTAATTATCCTTTTTTGTTGATGTGCACTTGAGTTAGTTTAACTATGGTTATTGGCTAGGTTATGGCCTTTATTAGACTTTTATTTCTCTTGATGATCCTTTAGCTCAGTTTAGATTTTGAGATGTGACTTTTCCACCCATTTTTTGTATTATTAGCATTGTAATATAAGTTTGTTTTTAAAATTAATAGAAGTGTAGTTTTCAATAAAAAATTACACTAAAACATAGTCAATAATAAAAATATTTCCCAATTTAGCATGTGTACTAAATAAATCAAGTATAAAGAATCTAAGGGATAAGAGAGAGTATGTTTTGTTTGAATGTTATATTTTAAGCTGTGTCAATGACCATAAGTCATCATAAGACTGCATCATAGGTTTTGACCTTGTTTGTTCTATGTTTTGACTATGTTTACCCACTGGATGGTTGCATTGAATAGGGATAGTAGTGTCAATGTGTCTAAATCTAACATAAGTGTATAATAAAAGATACAAATAGGAATGGATCTAAATTTATAGTATCCTTAAGCTACCATATATATAACTATCCTACGCCTCTAATTATATCTACCTGTGTGCCAAATTCATCTAATGATAAAAAAACCTAGTTATTTTACATTGAACCTCTTATAAATTGATAAAAATGGGTTAGTTCATGATTTGAGATAACCCTAGAAACCCCATTTTTTATTAAGTGATATCTATATAGTTAATAATCCAAAGATGGCCTTAGAATTTCATGTAGTTTTACCTCCTAGGTATGGATATAGAATTGTAACTATGCAATTATATGCTCTTTATCTTAGTAACCCTTGGTACAAGTGATGTAATAGTATATTTGAACTTTTGAATGCTTCATATGTTTAATTTAGTATTGTAATGCAATTTAATAGATTAAAATATATAATACTTTCTAATTTCGTAATTATCCAATCAAATTGATATGTAATGTAATTAGACTATGGCCTTTGTATATTTAAGGACATATTGATTTTGAATTAAGATCTAGTGACATGTGAAAATATGAAAACAAGATGGGAAAATAGGGTTAAATATATGTTCAGAAAGTGAAAGATATGGAAAAGGATAAAAAGATAAGCTTGGGCACTTGTGTCATCGTTGGATACTAGTATTGATGTTAGTGTCCAAAATAGAATCGATTATCTAGGGGATAAAAACATATAGAAAATAGGAAAAAATAGGTATGGATCCATGGCATACATTATATGAAGAGTAATAAAGTAACATACAAACCTAAGGGGTAGGTAAATTATGTGAAATAATATGAAACCAAAGATGTCCACAAGAGGCCACATCACTAGATATCTAATCTCAATCAAGAGATGTATACATGTAAAGATGATATAAAAACATATTACTAAATTATTATTGTACCAAATATGGGTGTCTACATTTCTTCCCCTTTAATATATTAATAGATCAAAACTGAAATTATTAGTTTAAAGGAAAATAAAAATGCATACCATGGTGTGGACAACACACCTTGTCTTTGCTTGAGCTTTCCTTGAATCTTTCATTTGAAAATTACCTATAACTAAGAGCATGCTAAAAAGTAATTAATGTATATAATCTACATGTACACAATAATAATAATTAACATAAATAAAGAGAATGGATATAATACACCTATGTATATGTCATGTATCAATGGTTCTAGAGTATTGGAAACTAGAGAAGTAGATAGGAAACTTGAAACCTCATCCATATTCTAGCTAGGAAGATAAATGAACTTATAAGTGGTCAACTGGGTTGTATTGTGGTGGTGTTGTACCTAGAATCAGGATATTTGGGAGGTGATCATGCCCCCAACCCAAAATAGTAAGAGTGGTGATTCAACCATTAAGATTATCATCTCCTAACCAATAAAACTCTAAAAATTAAGAATTCTTTACTGTAAAAGATAATTTGAGATGGCTCAACTCAAAATTCAAAAATAGTGTGAGAACATTAATTATATAATTTTGAGTCTAGTTTCGAAAACACTATTTAAAAAAAATTGGTTAAGTATAACTAGGTCAAACATCTAAAATGTTAATAGGAACTCTTATTTTTAGCAAAATAGAGTAGATAGCTAGTCGTGTAGCCCCTCATTTTTTGATCATCATTTAATATTGTTTAAAACCATTTGGTAAAATTTAGATAAGATCATCTATTTTTTAACTTATATTTTTTTATAATTTTTTGATGAATAGTTTTTTATATTAATTTTTCAAGTAAATAGATCCTAAAAATTGATTAAAAAATGGATATCTAGTTGTGCACCCCCTAACTACCTAAACAAAAACTAGATTTTTTTGAATCATGTAAAAATAGGCCTAGTTTGTAACCATATGGATTTTTTGCATTTGGGTCAATGAAAAAAAGATATGTAAACATTTATAGGCATGCATATTTACGACATGTAGTGGCCTAAAAAATCTATAGTTATAAATCAACATAAATTGAAACATTAAAATATTCTAAAAAATATATATTTGGAAAGAGGAGAGCATACTCATCACTATGGTAATAATTTTATGAAGTTTATTATTGAGATTCTTAGATATTTTGTGATGGAAGTTGATTTTTTTTATTTTTTATAAAAACTCTTGAATTTGACTGTGTTAGTGGGTCCAAGCCTTTTGCTCAGGAATCCAAGCCATTTCTAAGCCAAAAGGCTTGGTTTTTTAATTCAAATTGAATATAAATCATACAAGTTATAACATATACTTACTATAATATGTACATGTTCCCTTCAAATTTCACTAAAAATAAGAAATATATGTTTGAATGGTTATCTACATTGTTTCCTATAATGTGAAAGGAATGTGTATGCATTCTTTTAAATTTCACAAAAATGCCATATAAGATATATTGGAAGGGGTAGATGGTCTACTATCAGATGGTTTACTAAAAAAAAATGTTAAGTATAATAAAAATAATTTATATTCCTTATACTTTAAATTTGTTTTAGTAAATATAAGAAATTAAGGTCACTCTACATCCAATAGAGTTGGTCTCAAAGTTAAATGCCTTACATTGTAGAAGATAATTTTTAAAAATCCAATCTGGTCAGTACTTAGGCATTTTCAAGGTCTCAATATTAAACCTAGGGATTTTAGGCCATAAATTTTTCAATGTCCTTTTTTGTTAAACATATATTCAATTTTTAGGGTTTTATGCTTTCTAAATTATTTCTTATCATTTATAGGAGTCTTAGGTTTATCAAAATTAAAGTTTTCAAACCAATCACTTTAAAATTAATCCAAAGTAGTGTGATTGGGGTAAAATAGGCCACATTGATTACCTATACACACCAAATGACCAAATTTTATTAATTTCACTTGCTCATCATCCCTCCCTATTCTTAATCATTTCTTCCTCATCCCTCATCACTGCTAATCACTCTCTTCTCATTCCTCATTTTCCTTATTCACTCACTCATTGATCCTAATCATATTTAATCACTCCCTCATAATCATTAAACACTCCCTAATTTCATTAATCACTCCCTCATTGACCCTCATTATCCATCATCATCCTTAATTACTCTATTTTACCTCATCATCCCTAATCACTCCCTGCTCATCCCTAATCACATCACCTTATCCCTCATTTTACATAATCACTCCCTTATTATCCAACACCATCCTTCACCATCCCTAATTACCCATTAATCATCCCTAATCACTCCCCCCTTATCACTCATAATCCTTAATCATTTCCTCATTAAAATTCATCATACCTCATCATCTATAATAACTCCCTCATCATCCCTAATCACTCCCTCATCATCCCTAATCACTCCCTTATTAACCCTTACCATCCCTCATCAGCCCTAATGAATACTTTATCATCCCTCATCATCCCTAATCACTCATTAATTATCCCTCATCATACCTAATCACTCCCTCATTGAACCTCATTATCCTTCATCATCTCTAATCACTCCCTCATTATCCTTAATCACTAATTCATTAAACCTCACCATCCCTCACCATCCCTAATAATTACTTCATCATCCCTAATTTACCAAGATGACTATCTCTAATTTAATTGGAGTCTAATTTAATTATCGATCTTCTTTGTCCCTAGGGTAGTAAATTCTAACTGAGCATAAGATGTTTTATCTCTACCCTCCTTAACACCTCCCTTTGAGTGGAGTTACTTCTAGTTTCTAGTTCACCTTACCCTTTAGGCAACCCTTTTCACATAACATAGCTAGAATAAATGTATAGAGATATAGTCTCACTATATATTGACTAGTGACATGACTATATGTGTAACATGACTCCTTGGTATGGGTAATATGAGTCAATATAGGGTGATTATATGGTATGTGACAACATGAGTAACTTAACTATACATGTAACATGTGTAACTGGTTATGATATATGTGAATTTATATATACTATATATATGTTACATGAGTGTAAGGATCACTATTTGAATTGATTTATTTTGTTGATTAATTATCTATATCCCTTCCTCAAGTGTTTGGGTCAACTCTCAACCAAATTGTTCAAACCCAACTATAGGCTCAATCTCTATAGTGAAGTAGGCCATTGGTCAAGTGCTGACTATGAATATAGATGTGATTGACATGTCATCTATATAGATATATAAAATATCCAAATAGGATACCCAAACCTATTCATAGTGGGTAGGGGTTTAAGGTTCTAAAGGAGGTAGGGTCTTTATTTTATCTACGTATTTAGGACCTCTTCCTCGGGCCCAAGCATCCAAGCATATAGGTTTTTTTTATGTCTCCTATATATGATAGACTGACCTATCTCATGATTTGAGCCCTCAATCCTTCCCTTGTGGATATTTGTATCAATTCCTCCCTTATCCTTTAGAGGTCCTCTCTATCTATCTAGGATATGAGCCTCCTAGATATATAGATATATATTTTTATCTAGATAGTTACACTCTATCTATATGTATATATAAACATATATCTATTAGGGGATAAAACAAAGGCCTAAAGGAAAAGACATATGGGTAGAGGGGTTAACTATGATCCATCCTATGCTTTCATTCTCATTCTATTGCTTGATAGGCAAGTTACACTCCACTGGGCCCATATATAAATATGGGGATTCATGGTGGGAACAAGACTATAAATGTATTTTATGGGTGGTGACTATGACTAAAAAATAATATAAGGTTGTTCTAAAGGACATTACATTATTATAGACATGATCTAGTGGGAATAGTTTCTATATGGTGTGTCATATTCCCATGTATCTCATAATGAGGTCATTCTTAGTGATTAGCAAGATTTCAAATATATGGGTGGTTTTTGTTCACCTGGCTATTATCGGTAGAGAGGGGAAAGGAAAGATGAAATGTGCAAGTGTTTAGAGAGACAGGGGTTGAAAAATAGGCAAATATATATGGGGTATGATATTTGGTATATTGAGGGTGATATTTATATATTAGATAGATATACATATCTATACCCCTTCTATGGAGTATGTCATAAATCTATTGACTTAAACACATTATGTTATGTTTTATTTTGATTAGCAGGAGTAAGCAATATCCCATATCCATTTCCATTGTTTCATGACTGTTGATATTTCTAATCAAGAGGGAAAAAACTAAATTAGGTGAAAGGTCTTCCTAGGGTAGTTCATATCTCCCATTTTATTTCAATGAAATAGAATATATTGATTAAAATTAATTATCCTATATATAATTATATAACTCATCTATTCTTGATTGGGACCTCTATCTAAATGGGATAAGGAGCCTACTAATCAATTGGAATTGACATGTGGGCCCTATATCTAGATGGGGATTCTACTATGAAATCAATTGGGACCTCTCCCTTTATTTAGATGGGGAGCCTACTGATAGAGAGGGATTGACCAGCTATATTAGTCCCTCTATCTAGATGGGATTGAGAATATATATAGTCCCACAAATTTTATCAATTATTATTGATTGGAATAATAATCAATCATTAGAGACAAAACCAATTATGAGCATATAAGAATGATTGAGTATATAGATAATCCCTTTAATTTGATTGGCTATTATAGATTTGGTTCTTTCCCTCCCCTTTCATTTCCTTTCCTTTATATATATGGCGATGGGGATGGGGATTCTACCAATTTATATTGATAAATATTGACCCAACTAGATATGAGGCTATATATATTTGACTAAGCCTATCAATAAATCTAGATAAATACAAATAGATATGTTCTATTGGATCAAGATAGATAGACTAGCTATTATTAATTTCGATTGACCATCTATGAGGATATACATAGTTGAATACAAAAAACAACATACAAGAGTAGATTATATAAATATAAAGTGGGATAAAATAGAGTGGAATTGACATTATATGAGGATGAGACTATATGTAATATTGAGGTGAGGAATTGATCATCTAACTATCTATATCCCTATACCAATAGTGACCTACTCCTTCATATATAATATCATATTTTATTATATACATGATAGTTATATATATATTTTAATTGGAGTATAATTTAATTATTTTTATTCCCATATAATCCATATAGAGAATTTTTATCCAACCCAACCATGCCCATCTGTCTAACCATGCCTATCTATCTGACCCTAAATACATCACTAGTCCCAATCAGGCCATATTAAACTATATGGGTAGTGTAGCAATATGGTCTATTAACTATAATATTTTATAGGGATAATTCCAAAAAAACCTATATCTATATGGTTGGGCCTTGAATATAAAAAAGAGGTGACTAGGATATTGGGTATTATATTAGGGGAGGGATATTTGGATATTAGGCCCTCCTCATTTAATACGGAGCCAATTAAAGTCAAATATATATGGCCATACTTACCCACAAGTAAAAGGGGGGAATGATAATCTGATAATTATGGTTGGATATTCCTTATCCCCCTCTCCCCCTTAGGCCCTTCAGGTAACTACCTCCATTCTTAGGTTTAATGTGTATGGTTAATCAACCCAAAGTTCATATTGACAACTTTGACCTCACAGGTCAAACTGTCACCCTTACAACTTAAAACTTTGATCATCATGGCTGTTTAAAATATGGATCATATAGTTGTTATTTTTATGTTCTTGTAATGTTAAATTTGGTCATGATATGCTCTACTAAAGATCAAATAGGTTGGTGATATTCTTGGTTAACTCCATAACCTAGTTGATTGTATTTTGGATCACTTTGTGGCTTCCACAATAGGTTTTGCATGATAATGATAGTATATAATTAGAATAATACTATATAACATCATGATATACCTATTTAGACATGAAAATATTTAATGAATACTTTTTGTAGTAGTTTCATTAGGTTTCTCAAGTGGTTATGGTAGTTTTATTGCTAAAAAGGTGTCTTTTGAGGCTATCCACACCATTTTTCAAGGTAAAATTGACCTCAAAGTATATTTATGACTTAATTTGTTCATTTAAATGTCAAATCCATGATTTTTGAGGAGTTATAGGTGACAAAATGCAAAAAAATGATTTATCTCTCCTATCAACTTTTTTGGTATCTCTAGGAAGGCCATCAATTTTTGCTCAGTATAGTCAAGAGAGAGAGTCAACTATAAAGATATTGTGAAATGATAGGGAAAATAATTAAATTAAATTTAGTTTAAGTTTTTTTCATATTCTTCCCCCCATCTTTACTAACAATTGTTAAGAGTATAAGGGGGTCATAATGGCTTACTCATTCAAATAAGGTCCAAGTTTGCTCCCATTTCTTCACTTCAAAAATTTATGGAGAAAAATGGTTATGTTGGGGTGATATCATGGTAAAATATTACTTCTTATATTTTGGATTCATCAAGTACCTCATTTTATGATGGTACTTATGATAGATAATTAGTCTCTTATGGTGTATTTATGAATGGTATGCTTAAGTAACTTTGAAGCATGTTTTGGGTTTTCAAGTGAGTGTTTTCATCTTTAAGGTTTATAAAATTTATATCTTAGTCATTATACACCTCTTACATTTAAAAAAAAAATTCATGTGCATTCATCTTGAATAGGGTCTTCCTTGAGATAGCTTGAGTGATACAGTGTATTTCACAAGGTATAGTTGTAATCAATGAGCTTCTAATGTATAAGAGTATCTTAGTGAGGTTAGAATGATCTTGGTATATTTAATAAAGGTGATAAAGTATTGATATACCTTATGAAGGCAATCCATATGACATCTTAGGGACTATGCTCTCTTAAAGCTCAAAAGAATACTCACATGTCTAATGAGCAAGTTAAAAGAACATCATGGCAAGTGACAAGAATAGAGGAGTCATGAAGATAAAGAAGTTTGTATAAGGGCACGAAGTTGTTTCTCATAATCCTCTAACAATATTCAAGGTAACTATTGGCACTCAGCAGAACAATAGACCCAATTAGGCCTTCTATGCCTAAATTCCATACTTAGGCTTGTGTATCATGGTCATAAGCTTGTAAGGGTTATGTACGCACAAAGAGGTTTATAGATAGAGAATAAAGACCAAACCAACCTCATAATTATGATCAATTGAGCATAAATTATAAACAAATTCTAAAGAAGGATTTATGCATACATTCTAGCCATAGCCATAAGAAGATGATGTCTAAAATAGGTAGAATAATAGTTGAGGAGTTTGTAATAGAGGTATGAGGAAGTATTGTCTTTTTTTATAGAGTTTAATTTAGTGTAAATAAGGTCATTAAGGTAAAAATTATCCAATAATTAAGGTGTTTACATCATAAAAACACTAAATAGGTTACCAAGCAAAGTTCAGCTGAAGTCATTAAAGTACATTATAGCACTGTTTAAGGATTGTTTTGTAAAGTTTAAGGTAATTAGATGTATTCATTTCTTATAAGTTTTGATATTATAGTAAACACTTTATTCAAGGTCGGTTCTCTCTTTCATGCATTTTTTAGGACAAGAATAAGTTAAATTCAGTTGCAAAGAACATTTAAAGGGTTGAAAGAGTCTCTAATATTCCTAACAAGACCTTCTTTCCCTCCTCTACCTAGCAAGTTCAAAAGGTCAAAGATGATTTAAGGAGCCTTATAATATCCCAAGTAAGGTGGAGAGACCTCATAAATGGATTAGGATAAGGTTTCAATGGAGGGAGTAATGAATACTTGAAGACCTATTTTCAAGGATGTGAGTTATTCTTCAATAAGGACATGTAAGCTAGTATATAGGGTATGCAAGCAAGGATTTAGGAATTTTAAAAGTGATCAAGCTTGACCAATAAATTCTAAAGACATTTTTAATTTTATCTATTAAGTGATACTCTATCCATATGCCACTTTTGGGAAAGAGTGAAAAGAGAAAATATAAGAAATACTATGTAGTGATTTGAAGGGTTTGAAGACAAAGTTAATCATCCCTATTTTGGGGTTTCTTTGTCTCCCCTCCCCTCCCCTATTTTTTATATTTTTACTTTATTTTCATGAATTATATTATCACTTTTTGCTTTGGCTATGCTAAAAGGCTTCCAAATTTTTGTACGAAGCTATTTTCCTCTATTTTCAAGTTTTTGTGTGAAGTATATGGTGATTTCCATCGATATAACATTGTGAATTAGTAGATTATATATGTTAATTTCTAGTTTTTTTAAGTTATTATAACAAATTTGAGTTTTTACATGCCAAAATAGGTGTATAGATTCAATCTTAGTCTAAGTTTGGATGCAAATTTAATAATATTTCATTATTTCCATGTAAAGAGTAAGTTTTGTCATGTCCTTTTTATGAAACACTATTGTAGAATCCATATACCTAAAGTGAAGAGAGTGTGTGTAGGATACTTCCCTTACTAAGAGTGTCAATTTCAAGAAATTTTTTTAATAAAAATTGGTGCATCACCATTATTCCAAGTTTTTATTTCAATTTCAGTGCAAGCATTATCCTTTCACCCTTTCCCTTAGTTAAAAATTAGTAGTTAGTAGGATTATTCTCTCCATTTAAAGATAACCCAAACTTAGGAGAGATTATAATTTTTAGTAGAAGTAGGAAGTAGCTTACATTCTTACAAGGGTACCACTCCTGATTGACAATATTTTTGGCATGCCCAATAAGATGCATACTCCTTGGCATAGTTGAAGTTTGGAGCTAGAGAAAAGCATTTACAGTAGTAGAGGACACTCATTATCTTTTTACCCATATGATTCCTTGAAGTTACATGAATTTTATTAGCAAGTTATCACAAGTTTCATGCCAAATTTTACCACAAGATCATTAGGCAAAGGTATTCTTATAATTTTTTTTGAGTTGCCTTCTCATTCATATAAAAAGAAAATATTTATATAGATAAACCTCTACCCTATAAATTTTTTTAAATCTCCTAATTAGTCCATCATATTAGATAGTTAAATTACCATTATCCAAATGGATCTTCCTAGGAACCACATGTTTATTTCATTCAATAGAGGAAGCCCACTAAATCTTGCTTAGTATGATGATATACCAGCTTCATCCCTTAATAGCATTCCTTTCTTCTCTAGGGAAGACTAAATTATGCCTATCAAACATATAAGAGATGTATCCAACATTTTTTTTGTCCATAATGTTATCAAGGAAAAGATAGCTATCTAACTACTTGTATCCTTCAAAGGAAAAACATTATAGTGGTATAGAAACCTTCCTCTAAATTCTATCACTTTGTGGGATGACGTAGGTGCAGCCTTTTATAGGTATTTTGAATAAAAATATGACCACTTATCTTTGTTTGAATAAATAATAACCATAAATAAGTTTCCCCATGAGTTCATGATAGATTTTAACCTCATATTTCAAAATACATGGACTGGGATACCTATTATAATTAGGCCATCTCCAGAGTATACATTTTTATATTATTTAAGATCTTTAAATTCAGACATCAGTGTCATGATTTAGTCTATGGATGGAACTTCACTTCCAAATGCATGTGAAGTGGATATTAAAGCATAAAATAATTTGATTCAAGTTGGAAAATTGGCACTTAGACCTCCTATGGATTTTATCCTAGAAATACAGCTAATTCCAACCCCTCAAGCTCCTTTAATAGTTCCCATTATAACCCCCCAAGCACAATATACAACCCTTCATAGTCAATCAAATAAGATTGGAAAACTTTAGGGAATGTTGTAATCCTTTGGAAATGAAATTGTTTAACTAAAAAGTTAGAAATACCAAGCTAATAGGCCTTACCAAGCACCTAATCAACCTACCTATAAGCCTTTTAGAGATAATAAACCTCCTTATTAAAGATTCAAAGAACAAAGACATTTATATCAAGATCAAATAGTAATCAAATAGGCCAAGTATTATGAAATAGTTAATCCAAATACTCCTTCATTTAAAGCCATTGTACCTATATGACCATAAAATAATATGATGCCAGATTCTAGTTGGCATCCATCTAATCTAAATGATATGTAGAATTAGGCATTAGTCAATCAATCTATGGTGATGCCTTATATGACCTGGGAAGAGGCTTATCTTTAAGAAAGTAAACATAGTGAGGGTATGAAACAAAAATATAAGGTGCATCATGGACAAGGGAAACTAGATTCAATCTTTGAGAACTGGCAAATTGATGACCATGTAGCTTTGAATTAGGTTGGTGACTCTAGTACTTTAAATAATGTGGTTAAAGCTATCAGTAAAGAAAAAAGAATGGAAATTGAAGGTACTAAGAAACTAGGTCATGTTCTAAGCATTACTCTTATTTTTATTGAAGGTTTAAATAATCAGTTTGTTGTCCTAATATCTCATAAAAATTAAAACATGGAAGTTGATAAATCTCATCAAGTACCAAAAGTGTAAGATCATCTAGTTGTGCTAAGAGTGTAGCTAAATATGAGTATAATTCCTTTCATTATTATTGATCATATGAATAATTATAAAATCAACCTGATCATGTGGAATTATTTATCAATCCCTAGATAAAAGGACATGCTTATTTAGGATATTTCAGCCCTAAAGTTGTCTCAAAAACCAATTGATAAAGAGAGTGTAGTTTTGGCAAATTTAGATCAACCAATGAAACAAAAAGTGAAATAAGTACATAAGGAGGTACGAATGGGTAAATATGAGGTATAAATAAATAAATCACCTCCCTTTTATCTATCTTAAATTGTTGGTAATTTTTTATTCTATAATTATATGGTAGACAGTGGAGCTAGTAGTATAATAATGCCTACGCAAATTGCAGACAAGCTTGGTTTTGTGTATGAACCAAATACCAAAGGTGTATTTCAGCTTGATGGATAGAAAAAAAAGACTATTTTCATGATAAAGGATATAAAATTAACATTATATTATTTCCCAAACATTGACCATTTAACATGATGTAGTGGTGTTGGACTAGAATCCATATTTTACCATGTGCTTGTCTAGAGATTTCACATAAAATATTGGTGGTTACTTATCAACTAATTAAACTTATTTAATGTTTAGAAAAAGGTATGGGACCAAGGTAAATATTCAATATAATCATTTTCACACTTTAATTTAGAGCCTTACATTGCAAGTGTTGTGAACAAAAACTATCATTTTAGATGAGGTAGAACAAGCTAGTGAAGTAGAAACCAATTCACCCCTTGAACGAGTTCCTTATATTTTTATTTATGAATGGGATTATAACCTAAATGAAAATGATCCATATAAAATTATTGAATATGAGGGACTTCGTGTCTATTGTCTTCATAAAAATTATGCACAAATTCCATCCATAGCGAAGGAAAATGAGTCAAAAGATGGCCTTTAATAGCTCTACTTTGATGGGTCAAAAAACAAGCATGTTATTAGGGTTAGAATGATGCTTATATCACCTACCAAAAAAAATTAATTTTATGTTATTAATTTTAAATTTGGTTGTTCTAATAATTTAGCAGAATATGAGGGTCTAGTATATAGTTTACAATAGGCTAAGAAGATGGAAATCAATGTTTTACAATCTTATGGTGATAGTGAACTTATCATTCACCAAATGAGAGGACTAAATGTATGAAATAATGACTTGATAAGATAATATAAAAATAAATTTTGGGACCTCCTTTAGGATTTTGAAACTTTTGATATTAAATTAGTGACAAGAGAAATCAATAAAGATGCAGATAGATTAGCTACCATAGGAGTTCAGTTCAATATTCCACATGATATGAGGAATGATACAAATTAGTCACATATCAAGATTATTGTGAGGATTTCTAGTCTGATAATCATGAGAACTAACAAGTTTTTGAATATGAAAATCATATTGTTTGCTTCTTACGATATGAGGCTAAATACTCTTCTAGAAATTAGTCAAAGATCTTGCAATAGTATAGAGATCAGATTGCCCAAATTAAGTCCAATAAGCTTCCCAAAGGTCTGGTCACTCTTGAAAACATATTTAGTATAGATGATGAGGTGAGGAGAGATAAGCCTTTATTGTCTACCAAATAAAAACACTATGTTAATTCTGAGATAACAGCTAGAAAAAATCTCAAACTGGGTATAATATATACTCCATCTCAAAAGGAATCATTTATTTATTTATGTAGGGAGTTTGCTGATGTATTTGAATGTAAGTATAATAAATTAAAGGGATTTTATATGAGTTTTTATCAACACATAATTGAGCTAGAGGATGATACAAAATTGGTTAGGCAAAGGTAAAGACCAATCACTCCAAAAATTAAGCCTTTAATGATAATTGAATTATATAAGTTGATTGAATCAACCATCATTTTCCATATCAAGCATTATATTGGGTTGAAAACCTTATTTAAATAAGGAATAAAAAGAGTGAAATCAAAATTTGTGTATATTTCCATGATTTAAACAAGGCTTCTCTCAAAGATCATTATCCATTGCCATCCATGGAGCAAATATTATAGTTGGTAGCTAGTTCAGAAAGTTTCTCATTATTGGATGGTTATAATGGATATAAATAGATTCTTGTTAAGTAGGAATACCAGTTTAAGACAACCTTCACTACCAATTGGGGGACTTCTACCTACAAGAATATGCCATTTGATTTATCCAATGCTAGAGTAACCTTTCAAAGAGCCATAGATATGGAATTATAAGGTCTAATCAACATGTTTGTTCTTGTATATTTAGATGGCATTACTATATTCTCAAAGAGTGTAAGTGAACACATGGTTCATCTCAAGGAAGTGTTTGAGATGTAAATAATTTGGGGTATTTTTTAGCCCCAAGAAATGTATCTTTTTAGTACATGAAGGTAAGCTTCTTGGACATGTGGCCAAGCATGGTTTAAGCATTGATCCTAAGAGGATAGACTCCATACTTGCCTCATTTTTACCTAAACATAAGAAGGAATTACAAATTTTTATAGGCAAGATAAATTTTATAAGTGTAGATACCCAATTCTATCCATAATTAGATTTTAATCAGACTTCATATTGATTCTTACTAACCATTACAAATTAAACCTAGGAATCACTGAACATCCCAATTTTGGTCATGCATCATTAATCAATACTCAAAATCATGTTGAGGTATCCTTATTTCAGATACTAGCCCATATGCAATGATAACCTCTCATGGATTCACCCCCAATCACCTTACGACATAACATATGTAAATTTGGCCGATGGACCCATTGAGTGGGGCACTTAAACAAATCTTAAAAGGGTAAAATAGCTAATAAAAATCAATCAATTAATTAAACAAGATTAAATGCTTATTTGAATTATCCATTTATAATTAATGAATATCTAAAAATGGAAATTCCAAAAAAAAGCAAAATATCAAAGCTTTCATTATTACCTTTATGAGTTGTTAAAATATCTCAAAATATCCCAAAATATCTCAAAATATCTAATTTGGGAACTATAACTAGTAACTAAAAATCATAATTACATGACAAATTTTAAATTAAATAAAGTTAGTCTCAACTCAACCTTAACTCACATTGGGTGAGAGTTTATTTTTAAGGGATCTTGGTGTAATGTTATAATGCACAAATATATATAAAGAAGTCTTGCATGTAATGTTACCATGACAAATTCATGATCCATGTAGCCAAACTAAGGTGCCAAGGAAAGGTGAATCCAAAAAAGATACATTGATGAATATTTATTGATACACAATCCAAAAAAGCCCTTTCAATAGATCATTTGGAGCTTCAAGATATAAGAAGGTTTTCTTATATGTTTTAGTTATGTTTCATATGCATATTTGTTACCTATGCTCTCCCTAGTGTCTAGGATAGAGGTATTTGTGTTTAGTGTGTTTATTTGAATTTGATTTTACATTAATAACACAATACTAATCTTACTTCTTGTATTCCTTTTTCACATAATGACATGCCTGGTGGGACCCTTCATGAGTGTGCACCTCATAAATTTTTTTTGTTCTTAAGCTTTTATTTTTGCTTTGCTCAAATAAAAATGACCCACAAAGTATTAATAAATTTTTATGTTTTCAATATTTTTTATAAAAATTTAAGTAAGATTTTCATTAAAGTTATCTAAAAATTTCAAAAAAAACCTAGCTATAATTTAGTAATTATGATCAAATTAGTGACTGTCACTTTCATTTTCTATTTTCCTACTAAAAAATGGCTGATACATAGATAATATGTTTTTAATTAATTTTTTGATCTAATTTTTTTAATATGGGTTATCTTTTGACCTATTAACAACCTAAAAAAATTTAGTGAATAAATAGTGCATAGTTTAGAAGTTATGATCAAATTAGTGACTGCCACTTTCATTTTCTATTTTCCTACTAAAAAATGGCTGATACAAAGCTAATATTTTTTTGTTATTCACTTTTTTGATATGTATTTTTTAAGAGAGGTTATAATTGTAACTATGAATAACCTATAAATATTTTATGAATAGCTGGTGCATAGTTTGTAAGTTATGATAAAATTAGTGACTCCCACTTTCATTTTCTATTTTCTTGCTAAAAATTATTGATACAGAGCTAATAATTTTTTTTTATTCATTGTTTTGATCTAGATTTTTTAGAGAGGTGAAAATTAGAATATTAACAAATTTAAAAAATTTAGTAAATAATTGGTTCATATTTTAGAAGTTATGATCGAAACACTAACTACTATATTTTATGTTTTTATGTGTTTGGTTTTATTTTAAACATTAATTTTGTAGGTTAGCCTTCTAATTTGTTTTAGATTAAGGTAAAAACAGGTTTTGAAGGGACCCCAAAACCCTACACAAGGGGAAAGATAAACTTTAAAGCACAACCAGATTAACAAAAGAACTTGATTACAAAATAGAACCAATACCAAGTTTTACATGGACCTGTAACTGACAAATATGACCATACAAAGTAGCTATCAAACACTGAATTGAAAGTTAACCAACTGGAACAGCTAGCTAAACAACCTTCTAGTCCAGTAACCAGTAAACTCGACCAGTTTACTACACCCAAAAAAACTAGTCAGCAAAAGGGAGCTTTAAATGAATCTCTTAAGTTTAGATTTTTTTTTACATGACCAGAGATTCATATCTAGAGGAGGGACCGAAGGCTTAGACTTATTTCTCCTAACTACTGTTCATCCATCCTCCACCTTGGCTGCCTCAGCAACCCATGCCTCAGAAGACAATGATCTTTGGGTTCCAGAGGACATAAAATCCTTTTGATAATTAAACACAGTCTGGCTCTTTGAGAGATCCTCCAGAATAGGGGAAGATACCACCACATCCTCCTATGGCTCAATAGTATCACTAACCATAGCCACCATAGGGGCTTCATTAGAATGATTCACCAATGATTCCTCTTCATCTTCCAGTTTAGATTGTGAACTTTCCTTGTTCTCAGTCTTAGATTCTGAAGTTGCTTCTAGAGGTTGTTTGTCAATATTATGTTCAGAGGAACCCTTAGGCCACCAAGAAGGTGAAATTTTGGGATGAGATTTCCCAGCAACACAATGAGCAACAATATGTCCCATTTGGTGGCATTTCCTACACTGAAAAGGGATCCCCTCATAATCCAAAATTTATATCTAGGTACCCCTTGGGGGTTCAAGGAAAATCACCTCAAGAAGGCCCTTAGAAACATCTAGATATACCAGAAATTATGCACAAGTTGAATGGTTAAGAGTCAGACTATCTTCTTCATAAAAAAAATCCCCTATAGCATTTCCAATGGTTTTAAAAATTGCCTCTTACCACAGGTGTAGCAGAAGATAAGGGAGCCGCACCCATATAGGGAGCTTGTTAAAGGATTTTGAGAGAGGATTAAAATCCTTATGCCAAGGTTTGGCCATAAGGGGAAATCTGCCCTGCCAAGAAAAATTATTATGACACAAAATAGATTTTCTATCTTCAGGACTTTTAAATATTATTATAAAAAAGCCCCTGGCACAAAGATGGATTTGACCATCTTTAATTTGCAGCCAATTATTTGAAATCCAATCCTGTAGATCTACAAGAGAAGGCCAAAAACCATGGAAACAAAAAATGGCAACACAAGAAGAAAACCGTTCTTCCGATTGGCCAATGCTTTCCACTAAATCAGGGTCTAGAGTTACCGTCATCAATTTTAAAGCACTTATAGGTGAAACGTGGGTTTGCCCAAATGTGGCATGAGGAAATGCATCATGTATATCTACTTCAAATGCCACCACATCTGCAAAGTATCTCCCCCTAGGTCCATACCCTGAACCAAGAGCATTGGCCAGACGCAGAGCCCTTGTATCTCTAGTCCCCATAGAAGAAATAGCTTTCTGATCCCTCCCCTCACTAGCAGGAAAAACCCCACCCGTAATGGTGGCCACAGCCACACCACCCACCAGATTCACTATAGGTGATTTCAAATTCTATGGGAGCGTGCGCACAGGAGACATAGCGGTTATCGGTTACAAAACCAAAATTGACATAGCCTTCTAATTTGTTACTTGCAAGTTTTGATAGTTTAAGATTTATTTTTATGTCTTGTTCAAATGAATTTTAGTAATATCACATTTAACAAGTAATAATAAACCCCACTAATATTTTTTATAGGACTTAAAGACCAAGAGAAGACATTTTAAAACACTCTAAGTTATCGAACTTACATTTAAAAATTGGTGTTTAAAAAATACTTTTACCTAAATTATTTTAATTTTGTTTAAGTTTTCACATAATGCCAAGGGGATAAAATTCATGACATATTTCATTTGGTGTTGTTATAAAAATAAACTCTCACTTTAATTAAATATTCATAAGAGTTTTCATTTTTATGTTTGTTGTTTGAATGTTTATTTAGAAAAATGGGTGTAGCATATATGCTCCCCCTCGCAATCCCATTTAGGGAGCTTGGGTAATAAAAAATTCTCACTCTTTGTAATTTTCACTATTGTCCAAAAGTGTGTAAGAAAATTAACTAAGGCCCACCCAGAAATTCAAATTATTTGGGTGACCCCAAAATGACCTCAAGTCCTTCCATTTTATTTATTTCATGCATTTTGGCTTGTGGGTAGGAGCTCACTTTTATTTCACAATTTATTTAGGGCTATATTAACCTGGGAATTCATCTCCAAACATCATACCAAATCCACTCCATAGTGGGGTATATAAATTTAGGGTGATCTATTATGATTCTTGTTTGAGCATTTAAATAAGATCTGTTAGTGGTACTCAGCCTCAAAATATAAGGGCAACTCAAACATCACACTACACTAAATAATCTATGGATGTGGTGGTTGTGAAAAGGATAAGACATTTTCATAATAAGACATTTAAAAAAGATCTTAATGATGTGATTTTTACCTAGTGTTTGAGACACATATGTGACCATCTAAAAATAAGCAAAAAAATGATAGTTTAAACAACCCTACTTATTATAGACATATTGATGCAATATGAGTAGCTTGAAGTTACATGTCATTGTAAAAAATCTTGAGAGAAGAGGGGGACTAAAAATGATACTTTTCATGAATTTTTAATTTTTGTATTAACAACTTAAAATCAAGTAAAGAGAAAATATATAGATGGAATTCGATAGTATGATGCAACCTTGTCAGTTTTAGGATTTAGGATGTTACACTTAGGTGTTTTTGTCATTTTTTCCTTTTTACTTGAATAGTCTTGAGATAAAACTTTTTTTTTATCATATCATGTCTAAAAAAATACTTGTTCATATATCACTCCTTTGTATTAATGGGCTTTATTTCATCCATTTGACATCACACATTTTCTATAGCTATTTATCAAACCTTTGTATATGTCACTTGTTTGAAAGGGGCATCATTATGATACCCACTTCATTACAAGTTTTGTACCTTGTAAGTCTTGAAACAAACCATTTTAAATATATTTAGAGAATGATAAAATAATTATTCTTAGAAAATAATTTCAAATACTTATTACCTTATGTCCCAAATTCTAATTACATTTTCAAAAACCACATATACATTTTGGATCTATGCCTAGTACCATCATGTTGTTCGTTCTTTTCTAGCTTGTTATCTATTTTGAAAATCCTAGTCTTCTAAATTAAGTTTGAAACTAGAATTGACAAGTTCAAATCCAAACATTAATTTATTTTTTCCTATGTCACATGTAATTTTGGCCTAGACATTGATATTTCACTTTTGGGTTGTGTAATTTAGGTTAAATCCTTACTCCATTTAAAGACTATTTTGTGTCTTGATTTAGGGAATTGGTCTATCTTCCATATGCCCAAAGTTTCATGTATTTTTAAAAATGATCAAGTGTGTGTCTCAATCCAAATGTCTAGTTTGTTTTAAAGTGTTTAAAATTTGTTAGATTAAATCTCTTACCTTTTAGACCACTTTTTGTTTAAAGTTTAGCTTTTATGCCTTTTCTAAAAGACTTAGCAATACATGTTTTGATCCTAGATTTTGTGCCTTATTTTTCAAAAGTCCTAGCAAATTTTGTTTCTTTAGACAAAGTTTAGACTTGTTTGAAACACTTTATACCTAAGTTTGGAATTTTGGTTTTATTTCATTCACTTGACCATTTGACACTTGACATTTGACATTTGATGTTAGACTATTTTATACCAAGTTTTAGCACTAGCCTTTTTGGAGATACAACTCTATTCCTTCAACTAGGTTAGACCAAGTTTGGACCATTTATACTTCAAACATTGTTTTTAAGAGTTTGTATAACTCAAGGCTATTTTGTGAAACATTCATCATTGATTTGGATCTCTTGTTACAATCATAGTGGAGCCATGTATAATATAGGTTATAATAATGTGGTCACACTAGATGGATTTGTTAAAGACCCCTATGACAATGATGTTGTTTGTGAGATATATACTTATCCTCTTTATAATACTCAATCTAGAGAAAAAATCTAAGATCCTCAAGTGCAATATTTAGTGATACCTTATTTGAGTCAATTAACATACCAAGTTTACCCTTTTAATGATAATGGTACCTGATCCCCTACCTATATCATTAAACCTCTTTTGGTTTGCATGAACAACCAAGCTCCATAACATCCAAAGATCACTATACCAGGACCTCATGCTTTGGCTTGAGTTAGAAACCAAGCTTCATAATGCCCTAACATTACCATTCCAGGACCTCATCCTTTGCCTTGCATTAACAACCGAACTTTACAATACATACCATTACCATTATAGGCCCTCATCCTTTATCTTGTAATAAAAACCAAGATTAAAAATGCCCTACCATTATTATTATAGGACCTCATCCTTTTGATCATGATAACAAAAAAGCTTCATAATGCCCTACCATTACCATTTTAGGTCCTCATCTTTTAGATTGCATTAGAAACCAAGCATCATAATGACCTACCATTACCATTCCAAAACCTTCTAAGTATGGTAGCTCATTATCCCAATAAGATCGTGTAATTATAACTAGATAGATCATAGTTACCATCATATACTAATAACCAATATTTGTTAAGCCCATCTTAGATGAGCCTATTTACAAAGAGATCATTACCCAACCACTAATAATTCATCCTTTATTACCTACCTTCCCCCACTTTAGAAAATTGATGCTAGTCTTCGAGCCACAATAGAGCCAATCATTACCTCTCTAATAGAGCCAATCATTAAAAGACCAATATGTGTTCAAAACTAGTATTTTACAACTACTTGTAAACCAAGGCCAATATAACCAACCAATCCATGATGTTTTTGTTGAAACACCTATTTATGACAATTCAAACTATGATGAATCACCTTTTGATACTTTACCTATTGTTAAGGAGTCTCACTCTCATAAGCCAGTCTTTGGTAAGTCACTTCTTAATGATTATAACCACCTTTAGGTAAATCATTATCTTGATTGTTGTCCTATTTTTAAAGAGCCTCCTTTTGATAAACCAGTCTTTATAGAGTTATCTCTTGACCTTTTTACCATCATTGAGGAGCCTCCATTTGATAACCTAGTATTTATGAAATCCTTCTTAGTTGAGCCTATTTTCAAAGACCCCATTATGCCACCACAAGCTGTTACTCATCCAATACCAAATGTTCAACAAGATATCATTATAGTAGAATCTACACCATATGAAGAATTAAAATTGAATCTAGGTTTTATTTTTGAACTAATATCAAATTTAACATCAAAAGTAGACTCAATATAGTCCTTTGAGTCAGACCTAGCTTCAAAATCAAAATACATTCATGTCTATTAAAATATTGGTTATGCATGCCTTGTAGATCAATTTGAATATATTTGTGAATCCTTCCACATTTTTTAGGGATGATTTATTTAGTGTTTTAGATTAAGGTAAAAATAGGTTTTGAAGGGACCCCAAAACCCTAAAACAAAGATAAAAAGATGAAGCATTTACGACCATAGGCAAAACCTAAAACATACTACAAAGAAGTAACATAAACAGGTTTTATATGGACCCAAAACCACCGAAAAGACCACAAGTCATTACCTAGGTTTTACATAGACCTGGCTACACCATAGTCAAAAGATTACAAAAAACCAGGAAATAGGACCAGATAACACAACCAACTAGAAGAACCAGGCTATTCTTCCAGTTCCAAAATCATTTTCACTGCTTCCTTACCTTTCACAGCAGTATCTTGAATGGCAGTAGCTACCGACATGGCTCCCTCTTGCATAGACTTCTTTATTGAGCTCTGTCTCATCCTCTTGCTAGGCCCCTCCAAGGATTTGATCTCCTCATTAGCTCTTTTTCCAATATTAATAGCTGTAGTACATATGTTAGATGTAACTTCCTCCATTTTCATTCTGCTCTCCTTGATGAGTTCCCTTAGGTTGTTCTCATAGTCTTTGAGCTTGATGGGGATGTCTCTCATCTATTTTTCCATGTTATTGATTTTGTTCCAAACTGCCTTATGGTTGTCTTCCATTATTTCCATTTTCCTTTTGAGATCCATTATCTCCTTAAACATCCATGAATCGAGTTGGAGGATAGCCTCTACTTTGCAATTAACCCATCTCATAGGTGTGTGCCTTCTATCATTCTACCTTTTATCACTCCACTCTTATGTGTTCTTATTAGGACTATTCCCACCTTCTTCAATGTGGTCCTCTCTTCCCCTCTAATTTTGCTCCTTAGTTTTAGCTTAAACTCCCAAGTCCATTTCTTGGTTATCAGCCTGAACTATGTTTTCCCTCTCATTTATCGAAATAGGGTCCTCAACAGGGTCATCCAGGACTTTATCATCCTCAAACACTTGCTAGTTTTCCTCAGAGTCATGTTCACTATTTTTAGACTTCTCCTCTATGTTGACTCCTTCTTTCTCATTCTTCTCTGGAACTTCTTCTTCCTCATTGGAACTTGAATTCTTGCTTTCTGTTCCTCCCTCTTCCTCCGAGCTTTTCTCCCCAGACTTATCAGTTCTCTCCCACTCTGTATCCTCATCAACATTCTGATTCTTGACACTAGGGGGCTTGATTTTATCTTTCCCTTTAACAATTTCACTCTTGTTACTCTGTGAATCCTTGTTTTTCCCCAGATAAGGGTTCATAACCATGGCCTTGTTCTTGCAATAACCTTTAATTATCAGAATTAATCCTTCATGCAGAATAGGACACATTTACTTCTTCTTGTGAGTGAATAAACTTTGGATCAAAGAGAAACATAGATAAAAGGGAAAGGAAATTCTTACTTTGTGTCTAAAATGATTTAGGAATACAAAGTGGACTTTGTAGAATCTCTTGCTTCTTCCATCGAGTATGAAGTACTCCCGAATACAGCATAAGACATCCCTCCAAATGCCCTTAATCTGTTCTAGCTCAAAGAAATCCCCATTCTTTTCCAGCTTCTGCTCTTCAACGTCCATCTTAGGGAATTTACAAAAGGCCTCATTTGAAATGCTAGTCTACTTGGAGAATATTATTCCTTCCGTAGGCAGCCCCGTAACCTCTGCTATAAATTCCTTTGTTAGATTCACTGTGATGCCATGCAGAGTGACCCTATCATCAATCCAGTTTTTGAAAAAATCCATTGTAATATGAGGTTTTGAACCATGGAGCCTTTCCATGTAGTTCACAACCTTCCCTCTCTGTAGGATTTTCCAGACATCTTGTTTTGCTCTCCACTCTTCGCAATTTTTGGGTTCCTGCTTCCTTGGTTCTCCTTTCCTTACATGAGCCATGCATATTTCCTTTGATACCCAATCACTATAAACTATACAATGATCCCACCTACTACCAATTTGGTTCAAATCTCACCTTTTTTTAGGCACATTTAGGATCCGCTTCTCATTCTCGAGGGCATTCCTTTTTAATGATTGCAAACCATTATCCACGAAACCACTCCTCTAACTCATTAGTTTTCTATTATAAGCTAATCTTTCCCTCCTTTGCATGAATTGCATCATGATGAATGAGCGCTCTAAGATCCACATTATTTTTTAATGTTTTCTACCACCTCACTTTGTGTCCTGTTCAGACTGCATAATTTGCTATCCAATCTGCAACTCCATTAGCTTCACAATAGGTGTGGGCAATTGTTACTTTTTCAAATTTTTTGATTAAAGTTTTCATCTCCATCACCATAGCCTCTATAGTCCATGCCACAGAATTTTTATTGTTAAGAATATTTATGATATTCAAGGAGTCCCCTTCCAGCCATAATTTAGAATATCCCGAATCCACAGCTAGTTTGATGGTTTGAAGGGTAGCAGAAGCTTCAACAATATGACAATTCAACTTTCTAATGGGGATTATAACAACATCGATTACATTTCCCATATGGTTTCTCAAGACTCCTCCATATCTTGCATTCCCTGAATTCCCTTTAGCAACTCCATCAAATTTTCCTTTAATCCACCCTTGAGGGGGGACATTCCAAGTAACACCTAGTCTAGGATTTTTAGGTTTACCATTAGAATTTTCCATTCTTAAGGGATTATCCACTTGAAAGGTTGGGTTTGGATTCCTTTGCAATGAAAAATTCTCCTTAATAGCTCTAATGATGTTCTGCCCCACCACCCATCTAGGAAGTTCTTTACTTTTAAAAATTTGGTTATTTCTTTCCTTCCATATTCCCCACCAAATATGGGGAAGAGTTAGTTTCCATAAAAATATAACTTCAAGATTCTTGGAGGGACAATAACAACTTTTAAGAGATAGTTCCACATTTTTGTGGTGAATCCAAGCAATACCCCACAGATTGAGGATTTCTTTCCAAACTTGTTGCGTAAAAGAATAGTTCACAAACAAGTGATCTCTATCTTCAAATCCCTTCTTACAAAGAATACACCTATTCACAATATATATTCCTCTTTTTTGTAAATTGTCTAGAGTCAAGATTTTATTTTGAAGGAGGGTCCAGAAGAAGATTTTGATTTTAGGAATGAGCCCCTTTATCCAGGCCTTCATCCACAAAGGTTTGTTGCCATTTCCCTTTGAAGTGAAAATGGAAGAAACTTTAAATTTTCCACTAGGCTCATTATGCCAAACAATCTTATCTTTAATATTAAGGTAGAGAGATATAGCATTTAGGGATAGTTGTATATTCTTGAAATCTTGATCAAGATTAATAAGGTTCACCCAAGAGTTGTTCTGCCAGTATTGGTTAACCATTATTCCCAATATTTTCTTACATTGGTCTATTGCTTCTTTATCTTGGATTTCATCTATCAAAGGTTTTCCTTTTAACCAAACATCCTCCCAAAATTTCACCTTTTTTCTGTTGCCAACTTTCCAAGAGCTTCCTTCTTCTAAAACTTGTTTAGTACCTTGAACTGCCCCCTATATGGCAGATGGATGGGAGACATCAGGGTAATAAAAGAAATCAGAGAGGGACTTTGCCTTGAATAAATACTTATGCTTCCATATATTGCTCCATTCTTTGTTTTCCTGATAAATGATCCATCCCTGCTTGGCTAAGATAGCTATGTTCATACTTCTAATTTTCCTTATTCCTAATCCTCCTTCCCTGATAGGTTTACAAATGTTATCCCATGCAATTAAAGGCATTCTCCTTTTCTCCTCAGTACCTGTCCAAAGAAAGTTTCTCTAAATTTTTTCAATAACTTCTATAAATTTGGTGGGAATTCTAAAAAGACTCAAAACATAAGTGGATATGCTTTGAAGACTTGCTTTGAGGAGGGTAAGCTTTCTTACCTAACTTAGAAATTTACCTTTCCATCCCACACGTTTCTTGCTAAATTTGTTAATAAGTCCTTCCCAAAAAGCTTCAGGAACTTTCATCCCAAGAGGGAGACCCAGGTAAAAGGAGGGGAAAGATCCTATGGAGCATTCAAGGATTTTAGCTATTTTGTTCTATCTATGACTTGGGGTGTTAGTGAAGAACACTACACTTTTGTTCCAGTTAATCAGTTGTCCTGAGGCAGCTGAATATAAATTTATAGCTTTCTTCAAGGTTCTTGCTTCTGTGACTTCAGATTTCCCCATGAAAATATTATCATCAACAAATTGACCATGGAAGCATATTAAAGGATGAGAAGAGGGTTTCAGACCCTTAAATAAACCTTTACGGACTAAGTCCCCTATATATCATCCCATACTATCAGCCATAATAATAAACAGAATAGGGGATATAGGATCCCCTTGTCTCAATCCCCTTGACGGTTTAAAGAAGTAGGATGAACTCCCATTTACCAACACTGCAATAGAAGTAGTAGATATCAGATGATTTATTTAGTGTTGACATAAGTTTTCCTAGTATATTTTACAAGTATTGTTCTACCTCTTTCCATTCCATTACCATTCCGCATGCCATTAACACCAACCAACCTATCCATTATATTAACCTTCCACCTCCCATAACTATCAATTTTGACTAATAAAATCACACCTTATTGAATTACATCCATGGTGACATATCAGTTAAATAATGTCAAGGGAACTAAGACCATATTCATGTAGAATAGGAACAATCTCCTAGTGAAACCTTTTTAGAGGTGCTAGGAGATAATAAAAGTCCAAATTCAACATCTTACAGTGAAACCTTTTTGGAGGTGCTAAAATATAATCAGAGTCAAAAGTCAATGTTCCTTAGTGAAGCCTTCTTAGAGGCATTATGGGATAGTCAAGACAACTTTATTGGTGAAAACCTCTTTGAGGTGCCAATAACTGAGCAAAATAGTTATTCACTACTTAATGAAGACATTATTAAAGATAACATCAATATAGATTCCCATATTCAACATAATCAGATGGTAGCTAATCTTAGGTCCAAATAATGGAAAAAGATGATGGTCCTATCAAGATCATATTCATAATTCTTTAGCCCCACCATAACTAATATTATGTCAAATCTGGAATCAATAACATTATGTGTACCTAAAAATCCCAATCTTCATTTATTGCCCAACCATTATACATTCCATCTCTCCATCACCAAATCAAAATTATCATCCAATATTTATCCATATTTACCATCCTTGGTTACACTTTCCTTTATATATATTATGAAGACATACTATCTCAATGTTTAAAGGAAATAAAATCAATGACCAATGAAGATCACAATAACATTATTGGAATCCAAATCCATAACAGGTTCTTAATAGAGTAACTATTTAGAAGAGGTGTGGGCTATAAATTTACCTAAATGACTATTTTGGTTATATCATGTATTGATTAGGATGTGTATCTCCATATTAGTAGGAATAATAGAACCATTTACCTTGCCTTTTTTATTTATCATTTGTCTTGATGTTTTCATTTTCCATTTGTTTTACTATTGTTTCATACCCTACCATTTTCCTTACCTTATCACTTCGGGGCAACCCTATTAACATTAAATATAATTATGATGAAATCACCATCCAAGAATAATTCCATACCATATATCATCCTACCATACCTTCATTATTGACCAAACTTATTTTTGAACTGACCTACCTACCCCTTTTGACCTCAATTCCATTGGTTCTTTGGACACCTTCTATGAAGAGATTGTAATCCAATTTTATTGGTTTTAGGATTACATGTTCAAATGGTAAAATTTAATAGTATATGATAAATGATCTAGAAATGATCTCTTTTATTTACACTTGATTGGTGTTCCCAATTATAACCACCTTTGGGTAAATATGTATTCCACCTTGTGTTACTAATTATAACTACCTATGAGAAAATTATTATCATTGACCTATGTAATTATTCCTTAATTAGAACCATATATTGTAAAATTAGGGAAAAAACCTTTATCATACATTGATACACCACCTCACACTTACTATTATCATTTTTGTTGCCATTTGCCTATATTAGTGAACTTGTTGCTACATAGTTGGATCTCACTGCCTTTTATGTATGTAAAACTATTGTGACTTGAGGTCTTAATATGACTATATAACCAACACTTAATTTAAATTAAGTTAAACTCAATTACCCCATTTCCAATGTTCTCACCATTTTTTGAGAAACCTAAGCCATGCTCTCACCATTTTACAAGTTGGACCATTTTGTGTCTCATAATTCTCAATCAAGTTGAGATATTTAGAGAATTCTAAAAATATTCAAAATCCTAAAAATAATCAAATTGGATTACAATATCCTTGAATGATATAAAGCCTCAACATCCACAAACATTTATCCTATTTAAACCTATTCAATCATTCTCTATCTACCCTACTAGGGAAAATCCATTATTATTTCTAATCCATTCCACTATCATTGGGGATGGGACCTTTTATTTTCATGTATCCTTGTTTAGGGGAACCACCCATTTATCATTCCATTGAGCCTTCATGCATAGATATTTACTTATTTGATGATAGGATGATTTTTATTTCAAGCTTTCTATGTGTTTATTTGCTTAGTTATTTGTTTTTTATTTGTTTTCTTTCATTATTGTGCCTTGACTCAGCCTATATGTGTTCATTTAGTGATTCCTTGTGCATTATTATTGATTATATCCATACTAATACATCAACATTATCATCATGGTTTTTATCATTATTTCATTATTTTAAATTTTTTATTAGATCACGTTTCAGTCCTTATGTACATTAGGACTAAGTTATCATGGTGTTTTATATCATGATTCATACCATCATGTGCTATAATAAAAACTAGCTTAAGAAATATTACAAATAATGGTGCCACAAAAATTTCTCATGGTTCACCTTGGAAAATCCTCCCACCCTCCTTGATCCAATCAATCCCTTAGCCAATCTATTTGTATCAATGCTAATAAGGATGTACATCTCTACATTGGTTGGTACAATTGAATAATTCACATTGATCACATCTTATTCTTCTATTCCTCATTCCATTCTTTCCTAATTTTGGGTGAACTACATTGGTTTGAGGTCCCTTTCAACTATCTAGGTAGTGATTGGATACATGACATATCTTAGGTCAACTCCATCACATTTATTCTTCCAATCATCTCTTTCAACACTTTGTGCATCCTTGTGTGCCTAGTTATTTTTGGCTTCTTTAGTCATTAGACATTGCATCTATGTTTTTACCCAATCATATTTAATATATACATAAGGTTATGTCCTTGAGTTATGATTTTTAATATTCTCTATTAGGGTACAAACAAAAAACATTATTCAATCTAGGTCATTTTAATGATTATAACCATCTATGGGAAAATCATTATTTTGACTCATCTAATCCACTGGGGCATGCACATGTACCACTAATTATAATTGGATTTGGGTAAATCAATGTCTCGACCTTTGATGTTTGTTATAACCAACATTGGGAAACTATTACTTTTAAAATCAATGCATACAAGCATTATCTCAATTAGATTAATCTCACCCATGGGTTAATTTCATTCTTTTTCTTGCTTCTTTTTGAGGGTCCATCCATCAATATTATGTGTCAACCACTCCCTTAAGGGGGAATTATTATGGGTTTCTAATAAATTGTTTAGATATTATTATTCTAATCATTATCTTGTTTCATTCTTAATGGCCTTTTTATTATTTGAGAAGATGTTACTATGCCTATAGCTTATAACACCTTCCCAAATAGGGGTAAAATGTAAACACCTAATTCTAGCAACAACTAGATTTTGATCAAATTTCAAACTGAATCTTACTAACCATTGAAAATTAAGCCTAAGAATCACTGAACATCCTAATTTTAGCTATGCATCATTCATCAATGCTCAAAATCATGTTGAGGCATCCTTATTTAGGATACTAACCCATATGCAATAATAACCTCTCATAGATTCACCCCAAATCACCTTATGACATAACAAATGTTAATTTGTCCTATGTATCCATTGAGTGGGGCACTTAATGAAATTTTAAAATGTCAACAAGTCGAAACAAAATAAATAAATAAATTAAACAAGATTAAATTCCTAGTTGAATTATCCATTTACAATTAATGGATATCTAAAAATAAAAATTCTAAAAAAATAAAATATCAAGCCTTTAATTATTAATTTTATGAGTTGTCAAGATATCCAAAAATATCCCAAAATATTCTAAAATATCCTAAAATATATAATCTAATAACTATGAATAATAACTAAAAATCATAATTGCATGATAAATTTTAACTCAATTGGAGTTAGTCTCAACTCAACCTTAACTCACCTTAGGTGAGAGTTAATTATTTAGGCTATAAGTACAAGGCCAGACCAATTGATGTTTAAAGGATCTTGGTGTAATTTTATAATGCATAAATAGATACAAATAATCCTTGCATGTAATGTTACCATGCCAAATTCATGATCCAAGCAACCAAACCAAGGTGTTAAGGAAAGGCGAAGCTAACAAAGCTCCACTAATGAATATTTCTTGATGCACAAGCCAAACAAGCTATTTGGAGCTCTAAATAAGGTATAAAAAGGTATTATTATATGTTTTAGTTGTCTTTAATATGCATTATTGTTACGTATGCTCTTCCTAGTGTCTAGGCTAGAGGTGTTAGTGTTTAGTGTGTTTATTTGGATTTGATTTTATCTTACTAACATAATATTTATCTCCCCCCTTAGATTCCTTGTTCACAATAAGGACATAAAAATATGATTTTTAAACTTTTGAAAAGCCAGTTAAAACCATGCTTAAGAAGAATTAGAGTTTCAGTTTGACTAAGGAGGGCATGAGGAGTTTTGAAGAGATCAAACAAGCATTAGCTAATGATCATACTCATTAATCCTGATTTTTCAAGAGATTCATCTTGTATACATATGTTAATGTGGACACAATTTTAAGTATAATTATGTAACAAAATCAAAAATCTTTGGAGCAGCCAATAGCTTTATTCAATCAAGTCTTAGAGGAATATGAGACAAGGTACACCTATTTAGAGAAACATGTCCTTTCAATAATCAAATGTCTTAAGAAGTTTAGAAAATTGTTATCTAACAATAGGATATATATATATATATATATATATAATTGTTTCTCATCCAAGTATCAAGAATATATGTCACTAAGTTGATTAGAGGCAAAGGATTGTGTGAACACCTAACCCAATACTTTCAAGAGAATAAGGAGATGGTTTTAGTGATAAATGATAAAGAAATTACAGCTAGTCATACATCATCTTAAATCTGGTTTCAAGACTTGGTAAGGTACCTCCAAGATGGTTTTTATCCTCCCAACTTAATTTCATCAAGAAATTATTTTATATTTTAGTCCATTCATTTTATCCTTGTTTATGGAGTGATTTCAAAGAAGGACATCAATGATATGTTGTTAAGGTGCATAGATCTACGACAAATAGAAAGATTACTTAAAGAATTCCATGATGGACAAGGTAGAGGCCATTTATTATGAAGGACAATAGTCCTTAAGATCATGAGAGGTGGGTATTATTGGCCAAATATATTCAGATAATTCCATGCTTGGGTGAGGAAGTGTAAGAAATGTGCCATGTTTATAAGAAAAGAAAGACTTGTTGCCTTACCTCTCCAGCTAATTTTAGTGGATCAACCTTTTGTCTAATGGGGTTTGGAATTCATTAGCCTCATTAATCCACCTTCAATATTGGGTCATAATTGGATCCTTACTGCCATGGATTACTTCACCACATGGATAGAGGTAGTATATTTGAAGGAATCAAATGAATCTAGTGTGTTATATTTTTATTAAGGTTTACTTATAAGATTTGACATTCCCTCCACCATTATTTTAGATAATGCTATGGAATTTGTGGGAGCTAATATTAATCAATGTGATATTTAACATGGTATATACCTTAGCACTTCATCAAACTACTACCCACAAGGGAATGACCTTGTTGTATCCACCAACAAGAACCTACTAAAGATCATAAGAAGGAACAATAAAGATAATCAAATAACATTGTATTTGAAGCTTAAGTCAGCTCTATGGTCTAATAGGATCACATACAAAAGGTCTATAGCCAATTCACCATATGATTTGGTTTATGGAAAGGAAGCAAGGTTGTCCATCTCACTTGAGTTTCCTACTTTGAAACTAAAGCATCAACTAGAGTTGCTGGAGAATGAACCAATGGAGGTGAGTTATGATGATATTATGGATTTTTAAGAAATTTGAAATCATTCTATGTTGGCCATGGGAATTCATCAAACATAAATTAAGAGAACCTTTGATAAAAGAACATCTTCAAGAATTTTCAAATAAGGAGATTTGGTTCTCAAGTGGGATGAGTACAAAGATAAACCAGGAGGGTACACCAATTCTGAATCTCTTTAGAGTTTCCCTTACACAATCTCCAATTGAAAATTCTAGAATGATTTTTAACTTGCCAAGATGGATGGTGAGGAGTTTCCAATCCCAGTCAATGGGATACATTTAAAACATTGTTATTGAGAGATAGGTTATTATATACATAGTTTTTTTTCCTTAGAGTGTTATCCTATTACATTAGTTTTCTTATGTTTTGTTTCAAGTAATTTCTTAGCTTGCACATGTATCTCTTAGTCAGTTTCCCTTATTTTGTGTGTCTTCTTTCCTTATTTTTGGAGGAGAAACAATTATCTTGTTTCAAGTTAACCATATTTTAGTAATTGGTTATGTTTATTAGTTTTAATTTCATAATTTAAGAGATATTTCATGAGTCTAAAATATATTTCAATTTTTTGGTTCGTAAACATAGCAGGCATGCTTCCACCTGAGTCACTAAAATGTTGACAAGTTTGACCTCACAGGTCAAATTGTCACAACTATGACTTGAAAATTTGAGCATCATGCTTTTTTAACCTATGGATAATGGTTCTTATCTTTTTATTTACTTGTAATATTCATTTTATCATGACATTCTCTACAAAAGATCAGATAGGTTGGTGATATTCTTGGCTAACTTCATAACCTTGTTAGTCCCATTTTGGATCACTTTATAGCTTTCAAAGCATGTTTTGAATTATAATGGTAGTATATCATCATAATAATGTTTTAAAATATCATGATATACCTTTTTAGACATGAAAATGTCTAACTAATACTTTTTATATCAATTTCATCAGGTTTCTCAAGTGGTTATGGCAATTTTAGTGCCAAAAATGGGTATTTTAAGGTTATTCATAAAAAATTTAAAGGTAAAAATGACATAAATTTATATTAAGAACTTAATTTATTAATTTCAAGGTTAAAACCATTTTTTTTAATGAGTTTTAGGTGCCAAAATGTAGAAAATTAATTTATCTCTCCTATCAATTTCCTTGGTAGCTCTAGGAAGGCCATTGGTTTTTAATTAGTATGATTAAGAGAGAGAGAGTGTGTCAATTAAAAATATATTGGTAAATTATAGGGACCCTAATTAAATTAAATTTATTTTAATTTATTGTTATATTAATTCCCCCATATTTATGAATGATCACTAAGAGTATAAGGGGGTCACAATGGCTTATTCATTTAGACAGGTTTCAGGTTTGCTCCTATTTCTTCACTCAAGAAATTGATGGAGAAAAATGGTTATGATGGGGTGATTTTAGGGTAAAATAATACTTATTACATGTTGGATTCATCAGGTACCTCATTATGATATGGTACTTATGACACAAAATTAGTCTCTTACGGTGTCTTTGTGAATAGTCTATTTAAGTAGCTTTGAAGCATGTTTTGGGTTATCAAGTGAGTGTTATAATATTTAAGGTTTATTAAATTGATATATTATTCATTATAAAAATATTAAATTTAAACAAAAATTTCATGTGCCTTCATCTTTAAGAGGATCTTCTTTGAGATAACTTGAGTGAGATGGTGTCTTTCACATGGTATAGTTGCAATTAATGAACTTATAATGTATAAGAGTATCTTAATGAAGCCAAAATGATCCTGGTTGATTAAAAAAAGGTGATAAAGTCTTGATTTACCTTATGAAGGTAACCCATATGACATCTTAGAGACTATGCTCTCTTAAAGCTCAAAAGAACACTCATAGGTCTAATGAGCAAGTTAAAAGAACATCATGGCAAGTGATAGGAATAGAGGAGTCATGAAGATTAATAAGTTTATATAAGGGAATGAAGTTTTTTCACATCACCTTCTAAGAATATTTAAGGTAATTAGTGGCACTCATGATAACAATAGACCAAAATAGGCTTTATATGCCTAAACTTCATACTTAAGCCTATGCATCATAGTCATAGGCTTATAAGGGATATGTGTGCACAAATATGTTTATATAGAGAGCATAAATACTATCAAAAAACTCATAATTATGATAAAATTATAATAAAAAACTTTTAACCAAACATCAAATAAGGCTTCATGCACAAATTCCAACCATAGTGACAAGAAGATGATGTCTAAAATAGGCAGAACAATAGTTGGGGAGTTTGTAATAGAGGTGTGAGGAATTATTATCTTGGTGAAAGATTTTCATTTGGTGGAAATAAGGTCATGAATTTAGCCAAGATACAATAATTAAGGTGTTTATAATTGACAACCACTAAATAGGTTACCAAGCAAAGTTCATCTTGAAGTCATTAAATCATGTTTTAACACTGTTTAAGGATTTTTTTATGAAGTTTAAGGTAATAAGATGTCTTCATTTATTATAAGTTTTGAGATTAGAATAATCACTTTCCAAATTAATTTCCAAAACCATAAAAAGGTTCCCAAGACTAAATTGTGTTCTCCTACAACTTTACACCCTTTAAATGCCGACAAGAGTTCATTAAGATTAATTTGGAGGAATTAAGGTTAATTTGGAAACTTTAAGGTTTTGGTCTTAACCTTATTTCAATATTTATAAGACTAAATATGGGTCTACATGTGAAGGCCAGTTGGAGACTCATATGCCAATAAGGTAAAGTCATCTTGACAATATGTTGGAGACCTTTCACATATCTATCCACTATCTATATAATAGATAGAATACACACCTACAATAATAACTCAATAATGTTACTTCAAGAAAGCATCATGTTGTAGTTTTGGAGGTAAATGGTTTTCACTAAAAAATCTAAATGATCTCAATAATAAGCATTTGGAATATTTGGAGAAACAAGGTAAATTGAGTTATATAAGAAGATATTTTAAGATGAAAAATACTTGAATACCTTAAAAATGTAGAACATAGTATATGGCTTTGAAGTATTATTATAGACCTATGACTACATGATAGCCTTAAAGGCCTCATGAAGAGTTTAAAGAGTATGAATAATTGGAGACACTTCCAATAAGTGATAAGGTACCAATAGAGCCAAGAACTTGTTGATGCTTCTAGGTGAACCATAGGTGCTCTTAGTTTTGAAGAACACTTCTCATTTTAGAATTTAGAAAATTCAAGGCATGAGTTACAAGTTTCAGTAATCTAGTTACTTATGGTGAAATAGTAGTAGAGCAAGATAAAATGTTCCATAATAGTTATATAATTTGGTGGTTGGGAGCCACCTTGGTCCATTTTATGAATTGTTGAGAATCTATGTTAATTTTTAGTGAATCACTCTAGATTTAGGCTACAGACTAATCTAGGTGGATATTTATAATGAAGCTAAAACTAAAGTGATTTTGGAGTAAAAGGGAGAAAAAATAAGGGTAAGATAGAAAATAAAAGAGTGATTACCAATTTTAGCCTTAAAATTTATGATAAAGTATCAATTTTGATTGAGTATGCATTCAAACCAATATATAATATAACATAGCCTAAGTTCAAATTCCACTATATACTAGGCCAATTTCAAAGGATAGTGTGAAGAATCACAAGTAAGAACCAATTCTTCTTTCAATATTTACTAATATTTATCAAATAAAACATGAGAATATACAAATAGAGTAAAATTAAAATGAAGGAGAACCATATTTTAGCTACTCTAACATGTTGGACAAATTAGAAACCCTATGATTACAAGGATACAGCTTAGAAATTTAAGACACCATTCAAATTAAAGATCTTAACTAGTAATTGAGAGAAAAGATAAAATGTCAATTAACGCATCAAACATAGACAATCCTTGAAGAATTATTTTGATTATATTAATTACTTTAAATTATACAAAGTTTCGCATAAATCTATATCTTTTTACATATGGTAATACATGCCTTTATAGGAAAGTCAGGCAGTATACCAGTCAGTTAAAAAATACAGGTGTATAAAGATAAGGACAAATATCCTTACAAGTTCTAAAATACACATGCTTTTCACAATCATACTGACCTAGAGGCAAATATGCTAACAAATTGGCACATGCATTTATAATAGAATATCCTATTTCAAAATGTTACAAAGTTTACAAAATAGAATATTATCTAATTTTGTAGTGGGCCCTCTATTTCAAGGTGTTGGAAGATGCTCATGGCTTTTGCATGTTTCTCATCAATTAGTTATAGATCCATAGTAGACTTCATGATCTACTCCTCTTGATCTACTAGGTCATCAAATTCTTTGTCATTCCTAGATATGGCTTCTCTAATGCTTCTAGTTTCATTTATCCTTTCCCCTACATTGAATACCAATTCTATGATTTTAATTTTATCAACCCTAGATTTGAATTTGATCCAAAAATCAAAAAAATTATTAAAAAATATTTTAAAAACATGAAAATAACAAAGTAAGAATGAATTCTCTGAGAAGATCTGTTTTATTACTCAAGATTGCAATACAACCATATGTTTATCTCTAGGAAGAGATGTTTGATTTCCATTTTGGGTTAAATCTTAATTTATTAACATTTTGAAGGTAAGAGGAGGATGTGGAAGGTCACAAATATTGAGGGAGATTAAGTGGTTCAACTTCCATGATTTAAAACAATACAGAATTTGAGGAATTACTATTTTTAGAAACTTACTATTTTTAGACTGCACTACTAAAATTGAAATTTGGGGCACTTTCATTGGGTTTTGGGGGCTAAAAAACAACCAATCGGAGCTCATTTCCATCTCACCATGTTCTCCTCATTCTTAGTTTTCCAACAATTCAAATAGGGAGTCAATCAACGCTATGGTGTAAAATTTATGGCTCTTGGAAGTTCTATCATCAATTGGGGTAGAAACATTACCTAAATTATCACTTGAATTATTGCCCAAATCAACCTTGTATTTTTAATTTGATTTTATAGGTTACCAAAGTATCCCTATGCTTAAATTTCTCATCACTTATGATTATAAGGGCATTGGGTTGTGCAAGATCTATAAGCATGGTCCCATGAAAATTTTCAATTCTTGCAATTAGTTACTTATCCTCTTTTAGGACCCTTTCCACACCATTGTGCCATGCACTTAAACCTTGAAATTTGTCCACCACAATTCCCAAAACTACACTCAAGTGTCCCAAAATGATGGTTTTGAATCCTGGGATCTACCTCCCTACTTGAATGTTGAGAAGTTTCGATATTTTATCTTCTGAGGCCCACCACTAGGTGACCAAATTCTTGGCCAATGCACTCTATCCATCTAATGCACTCTACCTTGTTTTAATTGATTTTAGTGCTTTAAACATGTCAAAGAATGACTCATCAAGAATCTTAGTCATGGCATCTAGTACTAATATAATTTCCTATGTTTGAAAGTTTTCTATTTCTCTATCCAAATTCAAGATACTCTACTTCAAGCCTTGGATTCTAGTCGTAGCCTATGTTGATTGGGCCTCAATAATTTTTCCTACATCCTCTTCATAAATTATAGCTTCACCAAGATATTGGCCTCCCACTGGGGTTAATCTCATAAAGGGCTCCACCTTTTACAAGTTGAATTCCTCTATTCCAACCGCAACTGTCTTGGTTGTAATCCTTTCCAATCTAGCTATTTTAGTGTTGAAATGGATGGTAGTAATTAGTTTCTTAAACTAGGGAGGTTATAGGACCTCCACACCTGAGTTGATAGATGCTCCAAGAGCATCCATCTTCTTGCTTTCTAGTCCTTGGGTGACCATAATTATTTATCCTTCTTATTCTTTTACCATGGCTCTAATCAATGGTTTCATGTCATCATGTAATATGATGTCAACAACCCTTATCATGGCCCATGAGTGGTAAAGCGAGGGAATATTTTATAGTTTCCCATAAATGAACTAGTCAAGAATGACTATTCTATAAATAGGGAATTCATCATTAAACAAATTTACCTCACTTTTGGGGTGAGAGAAAGTCAATATTGGCCTCTTTCTTGGTCCTATAGGAACCAATGCTAAATTTTCCTTCCTTTTCTCCTAGGATTCCATAAGGAAAAACTCTTTTCCTTCATCTTCCTAGGGCTCCACTTCCCTATCTAAGTCATGGGCCTCTACAAGCTCTTTGAGGGTACCTTCGAGTGTCTCATATGGTTTCAAGGCTATCATGTCTATGTATTGAATTAGGGAAGGTGGCCTTTGGGGTGGTCCTAAAGCTAAAGGTCCCTCCCCAAGTCTCTCCTCTAATCCTACTTCTCCGAATTTCTCTTTCCCTTTGCCTTGTTCACCTTGATTTTGTTTAAGATGTCCCTGAGGCTATGAATATGGTTGTTATACTTGGGGTTACTCTTGAGCTATCCTAGATGGACTAGGTAGTAAATGGTACTATAAAGGATGCATTTTACAAGCTTTTCCTGAGGACTTATTATCTCTGGTTAACCTTTATTCAAGCTTAATGTTATGGCCTTGGATCCTAGCCAATACTTATTTGTAATTCTTGTCTTTGATATAAATGGTGTCATGAATACCAAGTTGATGTACATATTCAAGCTTTGGGAGCTTCTTATCCCTGAAGTGGCTAGCCACTATACCCCTAGTATCCCACATCTTAAGTTCTTCAAGTTGAAAACCAAATGAATCCCAGTGTCTTGAAATTATTTAAAACTATTTATCTAGAGTATGGTCCTTCTTATGATTAGAGGGAAGGGGTGGAGAAGACCTTTATTATTTTTTTTGAAAGTACCATCAATGCCATGTAAGAACTAGGAAGCAATTTCTTTCATAGCTAGCTTACTGGGAACATACATTGGAAATTGGTAGGGTTGGGACATGATCCCTTGAATTATGATGAACATGTAATCAATGTAATACCAGATGTCATCCATAAATTCAATAGACTTCTTGATCAAATTTTGGACCCTAGGAATGGGAGTAATGGTGATGGTCTCAACTATGGTTGGATACACATAGTCACAAATAAATGACATGTTATTCCTATACTTAAAGATATTCAATTTGGAATAGTGGTGTGAAATGGTGATTATACCACTTAGGGTCCAATTCCTAATCCCATAGAAGGTGATTAAGGTAATAAGGGAATCCAATATGTATGACATCATATAAAATTGCTTATAGGTCTTCCTTTTTATGGTAGTGAATTACTTGGTGAGGAAGACACTGATTAAATCTCTAATTGGAGGGGTACACTTTTATTCTACCATGAAATGGACAAATGAGACCCAAATTTTTTTACATAGGTGGTTAAGGGAGCTCTAAAAGGTTAGTTTAAAAAGGTCATTATTACCCTAATGCCTTCCTTAAATTGGACTACTGGGATTTTACCCTCAAAATCATTAAAGATGTGAGGGCCTTGGTATAGCTAGGGTCTAAGGACAGAGTCTAGATCATGGTTGCTTGTCTACTCCTTGATATTAGATAAATCCACATGAGGAAGAAGGAGGTTATAATATTTCTCAAATGGTATAGGAGAAATATATGTGACTTATTTGGAGTTTCCCTCCTTGATGATTCATTCGTTATCAATTCTACAATCAATAAATATGGGAGTAAGGATGTCAATATAATGTAGTACCTTAGGTTTTGCCATGACATGGTGAAGGCCAACCATCTAGACTAAAATGAGGTCATAGTGCCTCTAGTTTATTATGGTAATTATTTACTCCTCTTTTGTGATGGGATTTAATTCCTTGATCATGAAGAAGAATTTAGACTAGTTCTTAATGCTAGGGATATTCAGGGCCACAATGTCCAATTCAGTGTCTTTGAAGATTCAACACTCATTATCTATTGACAAATAGTGGTCATTTTCCTCCTTTAACTATTATCTACATTCCATCATTTTTTTTGCTCTAAAAAATTGCTTGTACTAGTAACAAATGGTCTTTGTGGAAGCTCTTTTGCACTAAAAAACACAATTAAGCTTTCTTTTTATCAAATTGTGACCAATTGAGTCTGTTTGGGTCACTTTTATGTAGGGTCTAGGGTCTTGGAGCTTCAATGGTGGAATAAATATAGGCTTGGGTTTATATATGCTTTGAATTTGATTTGGACCTTTGCCTTTATACTTTTACATTTTTTAGCCCATAAGATCTTATATTTTGTCCTTTTTTGCTTACGTGGAGTCTATGTGGAATCATTCTGGACCTTACATAGGATTTTTTCATAAATTCCATTTGAACACTAGATGTTGGTATTTAAAATACCTTCTTCATTTCATAATGTAGGATTAAATTATTGGATTGACATGAGCCATATATTATAATCCAGGCCCTTGGTTATGATTAGTTATTTTTATTTCAAACCTATGGTCATGACACTTGGCACCTTACATGCCTTCTATGTGCTCCAAATATTTTGTTACCTTTGCTAAATGAGCATTGGCCATGCAGTGAGATTGTTGGCCTTTGAAAATTCATAAGTGCCTTTGCATCATTAGATCAAAACCCAATGATAAACCACATGTCGTTGATATGTAGACATTTAAGAACATTAAGTTAGAACATGATTAAGACCATGACTTAGGCTTAAGTCTCTTAGACTAAGGTTTGTTCCACTTATTAAGTACAAAATAAACCTTGGGCTAAGGGGTTTATTCCTAAGTTTTCTGATTTATACACAAGGGGGCCATGGCTTATATAGTCTAGGTGAATGTTTATGTCATGTTTAATAAACACAATGAAAAAAAATTGGTCTATAATATTTATTCAAAGGTTTATAAAATATGTTAACAAGATCAACATGAAACCAAGGTCCCATAACATATAAGATTTTATTGCATTGACAAAACACATTAAAACCTTTAACTAGATGCATTTGGTCTAAGCTTTATGCTCTAAGGACTCTCTTTTAAAAATAAGGATTAGTATAAGTCTATAATTTAAGGTTTATGATGTTTGAATAAAATATCATAAGGATCTTAAAGTATAGATTTATACAAGGTTTATTTTGCATACTTAGATTATAAGACCATTTCCATATTTTACAATTTGAAGACCTATAGTGTTTGAGAATTTTTTTGAGCACTTCCCTTAGCTTATAAAGCCATTTTGAGCCTTTTAACAAGATTTGGGAGTGCATTTTGACCTTTAGCATAATAATTCATCAACTTAAATTTGAAAATCTCACAGACATTAACTACATCCTCATGAACATCAAATGATGGTTGCAAAAACATCAATTTTTAGGCTAATGAAGTTCTAATTTTAAGGGATTAAAGTTGACAATAACGTAGATGCCAAATATGTCCTTATAGACATCAAATAATAGTCACATTAACAATAATTTTAATCTTGTCAAATTATTATGACCCAATGTGAGAATGCCACATGGCATGTCCATGGGGCCTCCCAAGATCTTGGAATTAATTCACTCTGTTAGATCAAAATAGATGATGAAGCATCAGCCATAAATCACAATCTAGGAGCTTACTTATGGTTAGTAACTTTTTAAGGTGGGACCCATTTGATTTTAGTTTTTTAATGAGAAGGTGATGCATGTTGATCTTTCAAGCCTTTCCTATCCCTTTGACCTTTCCACTATGTTTTTCTCCATATGATTAGGTCTTTGGGATAAGGCAAGGGCCGTTGATAGCGATCCAAGGGCTTAAATTCAATTGGTCCAATGGGTTATATGTGGGATTCTATTAGTCTTCCCTCATAGCATTGGATCAAGTGCCATGATAAATCATGAGTAATTAGATCCTACAAGATGTAAAGAAGTTAAGTTAGGACCATAGATATAAGAAAGAATTAGGCTTAAGGGGTTAATACTAAGGTGTCACTCATATTAATAAATACATCAGGGCCTTAGGGTTAAATCCTTAGGCTAATTTAGGACATACTAAAAGGACCCTACAAATCAAATATAGTTAAACATAAAAGGATTTTTTTTTAAAGGGGGAAACAAAATAGATTAAGAATTTTAAGCTTAAGTCTTAGTTGTGTTAAAAAATATGGCTAAGCTTAAAATGTGAATTTTATACTTAGGTTTTATAATATATTTAAAAATGTTTCCTACTAATTTGGATCTTGCCAATATTTGAATTCAAACTAGGGGTTTAGCCAAGGTTTTAGAATATGAAATTTTTAGAGATAAACACCATAACACTTACAACTAAAAGTCATAAAGAACATTTATTAACAATGTTAGTCTAAATTAAATTAAAACAAGACCAAGTAAGTCTATTTTTAATAAAGTGGATGATCTTCAAATTCTACAAATGATCTTAGCCTGCTAAACCTTCATGTTCAACTTTCAATACTTCTCAAGGGTCTCAATTTATAAAGGGGGGGTATGTTGGTCCCAACAAATGGCTAATTCTAGCTGAAACAGAAATATGTTATAACGTAGAGACTCTATTTTAGAAAAATAATGAGGTCATCCACCTCATTTGATCAAAATCATTATCTAGATTAGATTATGGTTGAAAAAAACATTACGCTTACATAGTTGAGATCAAAACATCATGTCATAGCCCTATTATGTGTGCGCTTTGATTCCACTTACTATTTTACATGGGGTTCAAGAGACAACTTCCAGGTTTCATGTCCTTAGTTACTAATACTAACTTATAAAATGTTAAGATGTTCATTAAAAACTATGCCTTTTGGCTTAGGGAAGGCCTAGACATTGCTCTACTTCTAGTCAAGAATCCATAACCCTGATAGAGATGCCTTTAGAACTACTCAAGGCCTTGCTCCACTACCAACTAGGCATCCATAGCCTTGGTGGAGATTACTAGAATCACTTATTCTTATAGTTCTTCCCTTTTTTTTGTATTTTATTAAGGCTTTATGATTTTATCAAGGTTGGGAACTAAAATAGCCAAGTTTTTAGGATTTGGTAAAAAAATTGATCCTTGGACAATCACCTATGGCTATAACCATTACCCCAAGCAAGGATGTTGATTAAGTGCTAGTATGACTATACCATGATAGTTTAAACTTTCATCACACGAATTCAAATCTTCTTGAAACCAATTTGAGATCCAAGTAATTGTTAGGGTCTCATGAAATGGTTAATTTTTTTATTGGTCTTCACCATTTTTTGCAAATTACAACATTATGTTTACATTTCAGGAACATGGTCACTACATGTATGGGGTACACATATTTGTTTTTGAATCTTTGGATTTTTCATGCAAACTCCATAACTTTAGGTTCAAGATTGTCTAGAGGACTTATTGAAATCAAGGAATATAGAAATAGGGAAGAAACATATAATAGAATATAGGAAAGTAAAGGAAAACAATATATACATGAATATATATAAATAAGGGACATGAAGGAAAGAACTAAAAGGGAACTAGCTAGCCTACCTACTCTAAATCTAACCTTCTTATGGCTTGCTCCATGAAGACTTTGAAAGGTGTAGTAGAGAAGTAGTGCTTAAGCTATTGCCCATTAGTGGGAAATATAAACTCTAATCCTTGTAGATATTTGAGTTTAAAGGTGTTGTTTCATAATATTTTTACAATATAGTATGGGCCAATCCACAAGGGTATGAATTTACCATGTTTGCCATTAGGTTCAGATGCTTTATCCCAAAGGAAGACTAGGTCTCCCTGTCTAAACACCTTGATTTTAGAACTTTCTTCAAACCACCTCTTGACTATGGTTTGATGTGTACTAAAATCAACAAAGGCTTTCTCCCTTGCATCTTCCATCTAAATTATTTCTAGTAATCTTGAGTTAGCTAGTTCTTGGATCTCTTCCATGTATTCATGCATAAATTGATATGTGGGAAACTTGAGAGTGATAGGAAAGATTGTTTCTTATCTATACACCAATAGGAATGATGAAGATATGAAATCTTGTTTGACTCTTATGTTATCAGCCAAAGTGAAAATTTAAGCAACTTGTGCCAAGTGCTAGGTTTGTCTTCGGTAGATTTCTTGATTGCCTTCATTAGGCTCTCATTTTTAGATTTAGAGACTTCATTTACTTAGGGATAATGGTTAGATAAAAACTTGAGAGTAATGCCATTATCATAATCCCATTCTGTCATCTCTATAGATATAAATGCTGACCCATTGTCATATACTAAAGAGATTAGAGTTTCAAACCTGGTACACATATTTTCTTCCAAGAAGTTGATAACCTCTTTAGTCCTACATTTTTTAGTGGCTACATCTTCAATCCATCTTGTACAATAGTTTGTATCAGTAAGGACATACTTGTGACCTTAAAATGAGTTGGGGTTGATTACCCCAACAAAGTCTAACCCCCATTGAGCAAAGGGTTTGTCAATCATGATTGGATACAAAGGCATTGTTGCCTTTGGCTCCTTAGTGCTAAAGATATGACATAAGTGACATTCCCTGACATGTTTGTGAGCATCCTTAAAAATAGTTGGCCAATAATAACTAGCTTTAAGAATTTTATATGTTATGGTCCTCCCAAATGGATGGCCACTACCCAAATTTTCATGAAAGGTACTCATGATTTGGGTGAATTCTTCTTGTGAGACATCAAAAATAATTTTTTTTCAAAATTTCTTTTATACAAGATCCCATTATTGATCAAATAGTGGGTTGCCTTCAATCTTATGGACCTATTTTTCTCCTTGGATAGGCCTATAAGACAAGTACCATTAATTAGCAAATGTATGATTGAATCATACCATTCATTAGCTTAAAAAAATTTCTGATCCAATTGCATAATGCTTAGCCTAGGGTTAGTATTAGCAATCATCTGGATCAAACCTTGTCACCTTACCAATTTTTCTATTTTCATTTCCAAGTCATATTCCTACAAAATTGACATCCACTTACCTCTCCATTCTCTAATATCATTTTGACTTAAGATAAATTTGGTGGCAAGGTCAAGTAAGATAGCATGTACCTTATTTTTAAGGATATAATGCCTAAATTTATTAACTGACTTGACTAATGCATATACCTATTTATTAACCAATGAATAATTTAACTCAATATTATTAAAATTAGTACTCATAAAATCAATTGGGTGGTCACACCCTTAAATTTTTTAATTTAATATTGCAACCATAGTGTGGTCAGATGCAAAGGAATAAAGGTATAAGTCCCTTGAGAAGTTAGGATTTATAAGGACTGGATCCTAGCTAATGGCCTCCTTGATATAATTTAATGCCTTTATGGAATATTCATTCCATGTGACCTTGGCATCCTTTTTTAGCATGCCATTAAATGTTTTAACAATTTTTGCAAAACCAAAAATGAACTTTCTTATAAAATTTAGCTTACCAAAGAATGACTTTAGTTTTTCTTACTATTTGGAAGTTCTATTATAGATATGGCCTCCACTCTTTCAGGGTCTATAGAGATCCCATATTTGGTTATAACATGACCTAGTAATTTTCCTTCAGTCACATAAAAGATACTCTTTTTAGGGTTTAATGAAATGTCATACCTTCTACATCTTTCAAAAACTTGTTGTAAATGCATGAAGTGATCTTCCTTATTTTTATAAAAAATTGTTAGATCATTCATATAAATAATGATGCATTTACCTATCAGGCCTTAAAAGGCATGGTCCATATCTCTTTGGAAGGTGGCTCCTACATTTATTATCCCAAAAGGAATATCTTATAAGAAAAGGTCCCCCACTTGGTGTTGAATGTTATCTTCATCCTATCTTCTTTATCAACCAACACCTAGTTGTAACTTGAGAAGTCATCAAGAAAAAACATCATAGATAATCCTAAAACAAATTGAATTACATGGTCTAGAGAAAGAAGGGGATATTTGTCCTTTTTTTCTGCTTTATTCAATTTATTGAAGTCAATAGAAATTCTAATCTCACAATTCTTCTTTTTGACTAGCACCAAATTAGCCACCCAAGTGAAATGGCCAACGGGGAAGACTATCCTATCATCTAATAATATTTTGACCTCCTTGAAGATCATGGGTTATAGGACATGGTTTAAAAGCCTCAATTTTTACCTAAATGGTTTACAACTTTCTTTAATGGGTATAATATGTATGATAACCCTTGGATCAAAGATATTTAAGTCATCATTGGAATACACTATGACATCCCTATATTAGGCAAGAAGCTCTTTGGATTTCTTGTTTTCAATGTTTGTGTAGGACTTTTTAATATTTACCTTTTGAGGTTGATAATGGAAGCTAAGATCAAAAACATTATAATATTTACCTCTTACCTTGGGAATATTGGAAATCTCAGCCAATTTGTCTTGATCATAGTCTCTCTAAAGCAATCATCCCCTTAGGGATCTTATTGTCATTTAGATGAATGACTTTATCATTAAATTTTCTTTCCTTAGATGTACTTTCATCCATCTCATTAATGATATGAATATCAAATGCCCCAAAATTGGTCATGAAATCTAATATTTCTTGATCATCATTAAAGTCTTGGAAATGGTTAACATTATCAGGCACTAAAGGATAAGGGATTAGTTCAATGCTGAAATTAGGGGAATCTTGATTGGGCATGAGGTTGACTATAGTGGATACCAACTCATTAGGAGCTTAGTTTTATTCGTTCGGGATATAGATGATTCCAAAGGCATCAAAATATTACATCAGAGCCCAAACCTTAAACTTATATCTCTTAATATATGAGATCTTACATTGGTATTTGCTTCTAACTTGGTTAACCACTAGTTCTGAATCCCTATAGAATAATAGCTATTTGACTTTGTTTTTAATAGAAAATTATAAGCCTAGGATAAGGGCTTCATATTTAGAAAGATTTTTAGTACAAGGTATTTAGAGCCTATAAGAATCATGGTACTTTCTATTGGTGGGGTTAGTTAAAATAATATAAACACTTGACCCAAAATTACACCTAACACCGTCACAATGTAACTTCCATAGTCTAGGAATAGCATGAAAATCCTTCGGATCACATACCTTATCAATCTCTAGGGTGAAAAACCTTAAGTCTGAGTCTATTATGTTTACCCTCTCATTCATATCATTGTACTCCATTATCATATGCTTCATTCTTAGCTCTCTTTCAACCCTAATTTGATTAGGAACCCCTTTCCAAGGTAGCCATACATGTGAGCAATTTGTGGACATGTAACCATTCAAAGCCTCAATCCATTCCTTACTCAATAAGACTCCAAAAATATTAGGTATATCAATAAAGTTAATATCAATGAATTGTTGCACCCTAGGCTTAGAAGCTAGTTACATATGTACATTTAAAAGTTTCATGATTACCCTAACTCTAGATTTGTCTAATTGGGTAATAACCCTATCAAACTTAATGGGAGTCAAGCCAGTTTTATTTTATATACTTGTAGGCATGATATTTGTATATTATCATGAATCTAATAAGCAATTATGTAACTTTTTACCAAACATCTTGACAGTGAGAAACAAAGGAGGAGATTTAGCCTTGGCCTTGTGTAAAGTCATATTGGCATGATCAATCTATGGTGGATTGTTGGACTTCTTTGACAATGATTCTAATAAAAGGTACCTTTGCTCTATAATTTATGTAAGTTAATGTAAAGTGATATTATCCTTTATATTTTTCATGTCCTTGACTATGTTATAACTAGTCCTAGAAGAACTAGGAATTTCAACACTGGGTTTAGTGGTACTCCCTTAAGGTGGTTGAGGATTGTTGAATGAGGAAGTGTATGGAGGAGTTATAAAATTATTTTGAGGTGTTAAGGTTGTTAAAATATACCTCTTCTCCCTATTACTTAAGGGATAGGTCTTCCTGAAGAACTGTTAAAGGATTGGATCTCCTCAGGGATCTCATCAAACTCATTTTCCTCTTGAAAGGGGAAATCAAAGGTGTCTACCATGAATGCTTGATTAGATGACTTAGATCCAGAGGAACCTACACTACTTTATTTATTAGGAACCACTTAAAATGTAACCAATTCCTCTTAGAAATCCTCAAAGGCTTAGTAAAATTCTAAATAATTAATTTACCCATGCTTAGCTATGTAATGTACCCTACAATAATCAGGCAATGCAATATCAGTGAGGTTAATCTCTATAGTCTTATTTTCAGAAGATGGCTCATTATTCATAATATTATGAAAATTATCATTATAAAACCTATTAGTTGGCCTATTATATATTTGAAATGAGTAGTTCCTACCTAAAATTTCAACAATATTTCCAACTTGTTTTTGTAACTATAAGAAATCAATACTCAAATTTTAGACCATTATAAAGATAGATTCATTCTCATTTTTAGAAGTTTTAGAATTATGTACCTGGTTGTTATTATCACTAAAAATTGGCACCAAATACCTTTTATCACCTTCATTGAAGCCATTAGTAGGATAATTTAAGAATCATAAATTTTGATTGGGAGCTACATGACTTAATGACAATTGAGTTAAGTTTGAGAGATGGTTTAAGGCTAGGATGTTTTGGTTTTTATTTGGGAATAAGTTCATCATAGGAATTTAGGGGTTGATGTTTGGAATAGAATATGCCATTTTCCCTTGGGGCTACATTTGATCATTGATGGTTACTATTTCTACATAAGCTCTAGCTAATGAAGTTATGGTTGGCATGGATCTCTACATATATGTTCTTCATCAGTTATTATACCTATTGGACTAAATGTAGGAAAATATTTTTTAGGGTTGGGAAGGTCATGCACCACACCTAGTACATTTATGGAAGACTCTCCCAACAAATCCATACATGGATGAATATTGAAAGCATAGCTACTTTGAAGAGGTGAAGTTGGAAAATACTTGGATCTCTTGTGGCTACCTTTTTCACATCTTGCCTTAATGTGAAGTTTGAGCTCAAGCAAAGGCTCTTTGGTTTTTGAGAATGATCTTGTTCTAATTCTGGGCAATTCTATCTTAAAAATTAAAGATCCTACCTAAAATATGATGTATCAAGTCAAATTTATAAATAAAAAGAGTTAGGCCTACAGATTGAGCTTATTTCACAAATGTGGTATGAAAAACCACAAAGGATGTTAATATTTGATTGAATTAGCTCAAAAATGCATTCAACTATGTAAATATGGTCTATATTTACAAGTCTAAGCCTAAAATAACTTGGATCTATGATAAGTATGCCCACCTTTGATCAAAATGAGTTATCTTAACCTCAGATACTATGGATTTTTAAATCTAAAGCTAAATTTACCAAAAACAAGCATCAATTCCCAAAGAACCTTAAAGGAAACACAAAGTTACACTATAAATAGCAAATATCAATGATATTTATGATCCTAAGCAAATAATTCACTAAAAACATAAATATATAATGATCTTTAGATAAAATAGACCAAGATTATTGAACATTCAAAGATCCCTAGCCCTCCTTCTAGCACAAGCGAAGATTCTCTTGTTGATGCTTCTAGGTGAACCACATGTGCCTTTAGTGTTAAAGAACACTGCTCATTTTAAAATTTAAAAAATTTAAGGTAGGAGTTGCAGGTTTTGGCAATCTAGTTTCCTATGGTGAAATAGCAGTAGAGAAAGATAAACTGTTCCACAATATTTATATAATTTGGTGGTTGGGAGCCACCTTGGTCTGTTTCATGAATTACTAAGAATCTATGTTAATACTTAGTGAATCACTCTAGATTTAGGCTATAGACTAATATAATTAGATATTTATAATGAAGCTAAAACTAAAGTGATCTTGGAGTAAAAGGGAGAAAAAATAAGGGTAACGTAGAAAAGAAAAGAGTGATTACCAATTTTAGCCTTAAACATTATGACAAAGTATCAACTTTGACTGAGTATGCATTCAAACCAATATATAATGTAACATAGCCTAAGCTCAAATTCCACTATATACTAGGCTAATTTCAAAGGATAGTGTGAAAAATCACAAGTAAGAATTAGTTCTTCTTTAAAGATTTACTATTATTTATCAAATAGCACATAAACATCTAAAAATAGAGTAAAATGAAAATGAATGAGAACCAAAGGTATTTCAACTAATCTAGCATGTTGCACAAATTAGAAAATTTGTCATTACAAGGATACAACTTAGAACTTCAAAACACCATTCAAATTTAAGACCTTAACTAGATATTGAGAGAAAAGCTAAAATATCAATTAACACATCAAACATAAACAATCCTTATAGAATTCCTCTGATTATATTAATTACTTTAAATTATACAAATTTGCTTAGAAATCTCTGCCTTTTTACAAATTATAATACATGCCATTACAGAAATGTTAGGCAATATATTAGTCAGTTACATAACATAGGTGTACAAAGATAAGGATAAATATCCTTATAAGTTCTAAAATACATGTGCTTTTCATAATCATATTGACGTAGAGCCAAATATGCTAACAAACTAGCATATGCATTTACAATAGAATATCTTATTTCAAAATGTTACAAAGTTTACAAAATAGAATATTATTTAATTTTTTGGTAGGCCCTCTATTTTAGGTTGCTAGAGGATGCTCATGGATTTTTCATGATGCTCATCAATTATTTATACATCCACAATACACTTTAGTATCTTCTCCTCTTTTTTCTCTACCAAGTCATCAAGTTCTCTATCATTCCTAGACATGGCTTCTATAATGCTCCTAGTTTCATTTATCCTTTCCCTTGCATTGAATATCATGTCTAGGATTTTACTATTATTAACCCTAGATTTGCCTTTGCTTTTTCATTTGATTTCTTGGGTTAACAAAGTATCCCTATGCTTAAATTCCTCATCACTTATGATTCCAAGGGTATTGGGTTGTATAGGATCTGTAAACATGGTCCTAAGAAATTGTTTAATTCTTGCAATTAGTTCATTATCCTTTTTTAAGGACCTTTCCATACCATTGTGCCATGCATTTAGACCTTGAACTTTGTCTACCATAATTCCCAAAACTACACTCAAGTGTCCGAAACGAATCATTTTGAAGCCTAGGATCTACCTTCCTACTTGAATGTTAATAACTTTGGCTATTTTGTCCTCTAAGGCCTACCACTGGGTGACCAAATTCTTGGCCAATGCACTTTGTCCCTATAATTCAATCTACCTTGGTTTCATTATTGTGAGTGATTCAAACATGTTAGATAATGACTCATCAATCATCTTGGTCATGGCATCTAGTACTGATATAATTTCTTGTGTTTACAAGTTTTCTTTTTCTCTTTCCAAATTTAAGATCCTCTACTTCAAGCCTTGGACTCTGGCTTTTACCTACACTGATTGGGCCTCAATCAATCTTTCTACATCCTCTTCATTAATTACAACTTTACCGAGCTACTAGCCTCCCACTAGGGTTAATCCCATAAAGGGTTCCACCTTTTGAATGTGAATTCCTCTATTCCAACCATAAGTATCCTAGTTGTAATCCTTTCTAATCCAATTGTTTCAAGGTTATAATAGATGGTCATAATTGGCTATTTAAACTAGGGAGGTTCTAGGACCTTCATACTTAAGCTACTAGATGCTCCAAGAGTATCCATATTCTTGATTTTTGGTCCTTAGGTGACCACAATTCTTTATCCCTTTTATTTTACAATGGATATGATCCATGGTTTCATGTCATCATTTACTATGATGTTAGTAACCCTTGTCATGGTCCATGAGTGGGAAAGGGAGGGAATCTTTTGTAGTTTCCCATAAATGAACCAGTCAAGAATGACTAGTCCATGAATAGGGAATTCATTAATAAAAAAAGTTACCTCACTTTTGGGGTGAGAGAAGGTCAATCTTGGCCTATTTTTTGGTCATATAAGAACCAATTCTAACTCTACCTTCCTTTTCTCCTGGGATGCCACAAGGACAAGGTATTTTCCTTCATCTTCCCAGGGCTCCACCTCCTTATTTGAGTCATAGGCCTCTGTAAGCTCTTTAAGGGCACCTTAAAGTGTCTCTTCTAGTTCCAAGGCTATCATGTCTATGTATTGAATTGGGGAAGGTGGACTTTGGGGTCGTGCTAAAGATGAGGTCTCTCCCTAGGTCTCTCCTTTAATCCTACTTCTCCTAATTTCTCCTTGCCTTTGCCTTGTTCATCTTGATTTTTTTCAAGCTTCCCTTGAGGCTGTGGCTATGGTTGTTCTACTTGGGATTACTCTTGAGCTATCCCAAATGGACTAGGTAATAAATGGTACTATAAAGGATGCATTTACCATTCTTCTTTTGAGAGATTATTATCTTTTCTTAACCTATATTTAAGCTTAACGTTATGGCCTTGGATCCTAGACAATACTTCTTCATAATTATTAGATTTGATATAAATGGTCTCATGAACACTAGGCTGATGTACATATTTAGGCTTTTGGAGCTTGTTTTCCCTCAAGTGGATAGCCACTATACCCTTAGGATCCCACATCTTAAGTTCATCAAGTTGAAAACCAAATGAATCCCAATGTTTGGCCATTATTTTAACCTATTTCCAATCTTGGAGTATGGTCCTTCCTATGATCATAGGGAAGGGGTGGATAAGACCTTTCTTATTTTCTTTGCAAGTGCCATAAATGCCATGCAATAATTCGGAAGCAATTTATTGCTCATCTAGCTTGCTAAGAACATACACTAGAAATTGGTAGGGTTGGGACATGCTCCCTTCAATTTTAATGACCATGCATCAGGGTAATACCATATGTCACCCATTAACTCAATATACTTCTTGATCAAAGGGTGGACCCTAGGCATGGGAACACTAGTGATGGTCTCAATTATGGTTGGATACACATAGTCACTAATAAATTAGATGTGATTCTTATACTTGAAGATATGTAATTTGGAATAGTGGTGTGAAATGGTGGTTTTGACCTATGGGGTCTAATTACTAATCATAGGGAAGGTGATTGAGGGAAAAAGGGAATCCAATAGGTATGACATCATATAAATTTACTTATAGGTCTTCCTTTTTATGGTAGTGAATTATTTGGTGAGGAATACACTGATTAAATCTCTAATTGGACGGGTAAGATTTTTTTCCAACATGAAATGGAAAAATGAGAGCTATATTTTATTTACATAAGTGGTTGAGGGGGATCCAAAAGATTCATTCAAAAAGGTCATTATTACCTTAATTCCCTCCCTAAAGTAGACTACTAGGATTTTTCCCTCAAAATCCTTAAATATGTGAGGGCCTTGGTATAGCTAGGGTCTAAGGATAGAGTCTAGATCATGGTTGCTTGTCCACTCCTTGATCTTAGATAAATACACATGAGGAAGAGGGAGATTATAATATTCTCAAATGTTATAGGAGAAATATATGATACTTCCTTGGAGTCTCCTTCCCTGATGATCCATTCATTATCATTTCTATAGTCAACAAAGATGAGAGCAAATATGTCAATATAGTGTAGTACCTCAGGGTTTGCCATGGTGTGGTGAAGGCCAGCCATCCAGACTATAATGAGGTCATAGTGCCTCTATTTTATTATGGAAATTCTTTACTCCTCATTTGTGATGGGTTTCAATTCCTTGATTATGAAGAAGAGTTCAGACCAGTTCTTAATGCTAATTAGGGTTATAGTGTCTAATTCAATGTCTTTGAAGATTTGGACCTCATTATCTATTAAAAAATAGAGGTTGGTTTCCTCCTTCAACTATTATCTATAGGTTACCAGTATTTTTGCTCTTGCAAATTGCTTGTAATGGTAATAAATGGTGTTTGTAGAAGCTCTTTTGCACTCACAAAAACACAATTAAACTTTATTTTGATCAAATTATGACCAATTGAGTCCATTTTGGTCACTTTTATGTAGGTTATAGTGTTTTGGAGATTTAATGGTATAATATATCTAGGTTTTAGCTTATACATGCCTAGGATTTGGTTTAGACCTTTGCCTTTATAATTTTGCATTTTTAAGCCCACAAGATCTTATATTTTTTCCTTTTGTACTTATGTGGAGTCTATATGTCATCGGTCTAGACATTTCATGACATTTATCATTAATGTCATTTGAACACTAGCTATTGGTATTTAAAATACATTCTTCATTTCACACTGTAGGATCAAAATCCTAGATTAGTACAAGCCATAGATTATAATCTAGGCCCTTGGTCATGATTATTTATTTCTATTGCAAACCATGTGGTCATAATACTTGGTGCCTTATGTGACTTCTTTATGGTCTAAATCTTTTATTAGTCCTTTGTTGAATGAGCATTGGCCACCTGGTGAGCTCATTAGCCTATGAAAATTCATGGGTGCCTTCATATCATTAGATCAAAACCCAATGATAATGTGCATTCTATTGATCTATAGAGATTCTTGAACATTAAGTTGGCACATTATTAAGACTTTAACTTAATCTTAAGTCTCTTAAACTAAGGTTTATTCTATTTATTAAGCATGAAATAAACCCTGGGCTAAGGAGTTTATGCCTAAGTTTTTTATTTATACGCAAGGGGACCATGGATTAAATTTTCTAGTCCAACATTTATGCCATGTTTAATAAACACAATGAAACACATTGGTCTATAATATTTATGCCAAGGTTTATAAAATATGTTCACAAGATCAACATGACACCAAGGTCCCATAACACAAGATTTTATTGCATTGATAAAACACATTAAAACCTTTAGGTAGATGCTTTTTGTCTAAGATTTATGCTATAAGGACTCTCTTTTCAAAATAAGGCTTAACATAAGTCTATAATTTAAGGTTCATGATGTTTGAACAAAATGTCATAGGGATCTTAAAGTATAGACTTAGACTAGGTTTATTTTTCATACTTAGATTATAAGACCATTTCCATAGTTTGAAATTTTATGACCTATAGTGTTTGAACATTTTTTTGAGAACTTCCCTTAGCCTATAAATCCATTTTTGTGCCTTTTCAAAATATTTATGAGTGCATTTTGACCTTGAGCATAATAATTCATCAGCTTAAATTTGACAGTCTTGTGAATGTTAAATACATCCTCACAGATGTCAAATGATGATTGCATGAATGTCAATTTTTAGGATAATAAAGTTTTAATTTGATGGGATTAGAGTTGACAGTCATGCAAATGTCAAATACATCCTTATGGATGTCAAATGAAGGTCACATGAACATAAATTTTAAGCTCATCAAATTATTATGACCCAGTTTGAAAATGCCACTTGGCATGTCCATGGGGCCTCCCATGATCTTAGAATTAATTCAATTCATTGGATCAAAATATGTGACAAAGTGTCAGCCATCGATCATAATCTAGGAGATTACTTGTGGTTGGTTGATTTGTTAGGTAGGACCCTTTTACTTTTAGTTTTTGAATGCAAACGTAATGCATGTCGATATTTTGATCCTTTTATATCCCTTTAACCTTTCCACTATTCCTCATTCCATCTAATCAAGTCCTTGCAATAAAACAAGGTCCATTGATAGTGATATGAGGGCTTAAATACAATTGGCCAAATGGGTTATATGTAAGATTCTGATAGGCTTCCCTCACACCATTTGATCAAGTGTCATGATAAAGTGTGGGCCATTAGATCTTACAAGATGAAACAAAGTTAAGTTAGGACTAAAGATATAAGAAATAATTAGTCTTGAGGGGTTAAGACTAAAGTGTTACTTGTAATAATAAATATGTTGAGGCCTTAGGGATAAAACCTTAGACTAAGTTAGGACATACTAAAAGGACCCTGAAAATAAAAGATAATTAAACATAAAAGGATTTTTTTTTTTTTTTAAATGGGGAAATAAAATGGACCAAGAATTTTAGGCCTAAGTCTTAGCTATGTTAAAAAACATGGATAAGATTAAAACATGAATTTTGTACTTAGGTTTTAAAATATATTTAAAAAGTGTTCCCACCAACTTAGCTCCTGCCAATATTTGAATTCAAACTAGGGGTTTACCCAAGGTTTTAAAATATGAAATTATTAGGGATAAATGGCATATAACTTGCAACTAAAAGTCATAAAGAATATTTATTAGTGATTTTAGTCCAAATTAAAGTAAAATTAGACCAAGTAAGTCTATTTTTAATAAAGTGGATGATCATCAAATTCTATAAATGATCTTAGCCTGCTAAACCTTCATGTTCAAATTTTAAGATTTCTCAAGGGCCCCAATTTCCAAAAAAGTGGGGTATGTTGGTCCCAATAGAACATATTGGAGAAGGGTGTATTTTACGTCTATAGTCAAAGAACCAAATATGAACCTACAACCATGGTATTTTGGATCAAATAATAAGCTTCTATGTAATGTGAAAATTTGTGAAGATTACATGTAATATGGATGTGATATATGAGTAGGGTATATGTAATTACTATGATATTCTCCATTTAGGACTAAGAAGAATATTAGTAACCAAGAGAAAGGTAAATTTACTTTTGAAGTCTATAGTCATAGTCAACATGTCAGGCCTGTATGTGATCACATGAGGAGAACTTAAGCAAGAGGAAGAAGTTGAATTTTAAGCACCTTCAAAAGGTGATAAAAGGTGAAGGAGATCTATGAATATCAATTCAAGGTCCTAATTCTATTCACCTTCTCCATTCAAAGATAAGAACTCAAATAACCATCTATAGGTCAAACTAATTGATCTCAAGTTGTCTCTAAGATTAAGAAGATGGATGTGAAGCATAATGGTGAAATTGAATTTTGTATGAAAAAAAAATTGCATAAGAACTGGTAAAGTTATACATAAGGTTACAAATAATTATTTCAAATCAAGAGATCTCTTAAAGCTCAAAAGAACACTCACAGGTCTAGTGACGTTATATAGGCCTGTGTACTAAATGTATGAAGAAATCTTGTGTGAGGGAGAAAGGTGAGAGTTTAAGCAAGGGTTATAAAAGGTTAAATAGGTATGTTTAAACTTATTAAATGTCTTCTTACATTCACTTTCTCCATATACACCAAGGAAATAATGAAAGTAACCTACAACTAGTCTTTGACCATGACCATTGATAGTGCATAGTGTATAAAAGTGGTTAAATGGAATTATAATGGAAAATAATAATGATAAATGGGATTGATGGAGTGGGTTACACACTAAATAATGTCACAAATCTCTAAAAAAGTCTCAAATAGAGTGAAAATGGACTAAATGTAGTAGCTAGGGTCAAGAACATGGTTTTTCTCATAAACCTTGAGCTTAAGAGAAAGATGTTGTAGAGTGTTTTGAGGGAAAAAAAATGAAGGAAACAATTGGATAAGGTCAAAATTAATGTTTCATACATCCCTAAAGTGTTGTAACTAAAAAAAAACTCTAAAATTCTAATACAAACTCATTTTCTCTCTTTGACCTCACCAACAGTAGTATCCTAACCCAAGTACGTTATAATTTTGATCAAGACTTATCAGAGAGGTTTCATGGTGGTATATGTCCATTATATATGTTATATAGGTTAGATGGTTCCAATATCATGTCATGTTTTTTGGAATGGACCCCTATCCCTTATGAATCATTACTAAGACCATATACCTCTTTAAACCCTTCTTAAACCCTGCAACTAGCTTGATGGAGAAAATTTATTTCTTAATACCTTAAAATGAAAAATTATAAAATTTTAGGACCCAAAAATTACCTTAATTTCATTTAAAACTATCTTTATCTCCATTTCAAGGTGTTGGTTCATGTGTGCAGGTATAATACCATACAAAACAAGGCTAAATAAACAGTTGAAGGCTTGTTTGTGAAGGTATAAGTTATGAAATGATGTAAATAAAATGTGAATAGACTTCTAGGAGATTTAAATAGGTTATAAAATCATCCAAAATCTTATATAGGTCACTCAAAATGTTATACCATCTTTGAAAGTTGGCCACTTGGTCAAAAAGTGAGGAAAACCTAGTTTTACAAGCCAAGAAGCCTAGATGAAGGCCTATGAGTGCAATAAGAGACTTAAATATAAACTAATGAGTTGTATAAAGGTGTTATACATATAAAAAATTCATTTCCATTTTTTATAACCTACAGGTTTCATGAAAACACACTCAAACTACCTCTCAAACATGCATAGGCACTTATGCTTACCAATAGCCATTTCTTAGTTTTCCCCTCTAAACAAGGCCTCATAACTTAAAATTTGATATGGAGTATGGTATAAGTCTAGGTAAAGTTATTAAAACACCTCTAGGAAGTTTCACATGTGTGGGTGGACATTTGGGCCAAATCTCTATTTCTAGGCCTAAGAGGCCTAATTAATCCTAATTTGAGAGAGAAATGGTAAGAAAAGGTATACTTACACTCAAATTTAGGTCCTAAAACTTGTCATGTATATTTAAGTGGATATTGGGTTCTCAAATATGTGATTATTTTTATAGTAAAGTTTATACATTATTTTTCACAAGTATGTTTATCTATTTTGAGGGCTATAAAGAATAAGTAGAAAAACAAGCAAATGGAGAAAAATCACATCTTTTGGAGGATTTTATGGATCAAAGTACCTTGTTATAGGTCTAATTTTTTTTAATAATCCATCCATGGAGGAATATTTCTTTATTAAAAGCAAAACCAAGTTTTCTCTTTCCTATGCCATATTGCTTAAGGAGTTCAAGTGAATAATCAACCAAGTTAAGGCATAGAAGTTACTAAAGAGGTTATTAAGGGTTTATTATCTATTAAATTCCATTTTTAGGATAATAATAAGTCAAATTTATTTTAAAAGAAAATTTAAAGGGTTTCAATAATCTCAAACAGTCTTAACAAGACTTTCTTTCCCTCATATGCCTAACAAGTTGAAAATGTCAAAGATGCTTAAAGGAGCCTTCTAATAGCCCAAGTAAGGTGGATAGACCTCATAAATGGATTATGATAAGGTTTAAATTTAGGGATTAATGAATACTTGAAGACCTATTTTCAAATGTGACTTATTATTCAAGAAGGACATGTAAACTAGTATATAGGGTATGCAAGCAAGGATTTAAGCATTTTCAAAGTGGTCAAGCTTGACCAATAAATGTTGAAGACATTTTAAAGTTTATTCAACAAGTGATACTCTACCCATATGCCACTTTTGTGAAAGAGTGAAAATAGAAAATCTAGGAAACACTACATAGTGATTTGAAGGGTTTTAAGACAAAGTTAGTAATCCCTATTTTGGGGTTACATTGTCTCCATCTCCTATTATTTTCTATTTGTAATTTATTTTACTCCATCATATTATCAATTTTTTGATTTGGCTATGTTGAAAGGATGTCAATTTTTTTTACTACACCTCTTGAAGAAATAAGATGCTATTTTCCTCCATTTTCAAGTTTTGGGGTGAAGTGTATGGTGATTTCCATTGATATAACATTATGAATCAGTTACTTTCCTATATTAATGTCTAGTTTTTGTACCTTCTTACAATAACTTTGAGTTTTTATAGGTCATAATAAGTGTCTATGTTCAATATCAATCTAATTTTGGATGTGAATTTAAATTTTGTTCATTCCTTCCAAGTCCTTTGTATGAAACACTATTGTATAAACCATATGCCAGAAGTGAAGAGAATGTGTGCAAGCTCCTTCCCTTACTAAGAGTGTCAATTACAAGTACAAGTGGTCATAAACATTGGTGCATCACCTTTATTCCAAGTTTTCATTTCAATTCTAGTGCAAGCATTATCCTTTCACCCTTTCCCTTAGTAAAAAAATAGTATTTAGTAAGATTAGGATTAGATTTAGTGAGTGCATCAAGGAAACCATCCCTCTATTTGGAGATTCTCTCCATTTCAAAGTCACCCACACTAAGGATAAATTCCATTGTTTTAGTAGGAGTGGTAAGTAGCACACATTCTCATAAGGGTAACACTCCTAATTAACAATAATTCCTTTAGGTCTAGGGTTGATATCACTCATTCAGTCCTCTCCTAGTGCTGAGAACCTAGCTAACTATTAACCTAGTTCCCTTTCATGTCTAGGATTAATAATACTGATTGGGGTTTAGGGTTAATACTTATAATAAGGTGATTAATGAATCGAAGGATATATTATATGGTGGTATTCATTAATTTCATGAAGTGAAACCTAGAGTACATATGTTTGATATACCAAGTGCATAGTCTTACAACTTAAATTTCTTAATGGGGGAGGTAAATGTTATCAAGTACCTTTATTTTTATTATATGCATATATAGATAGGGGCCATCTTCACTCTTATGAATTATTTAATAGAATATTCTTCAATGGGCCCTCTCTCTCCCCTTTCCTTTCCTTTATTTAGATGGGGACATGGATGGGGAGCCTATCAATTCATACATAATAGATGAGACTGATTGATCATCCCTAATCACTTATTTTTCTAAGTAGGTTAGAATTTCACCTCTCCTTTAAAGATATGCCTTGGGTATTCGATTGGGTGTTCAATTATGTATCAAGTATTAAATATATGGTTAGGTAAGATATATATAGTTAGGATTTGATACAAGTACTCAAGATAAATATATGGATTGGGTATTTTATCAGGTAAGGAATACTCAAGTAGGTATGGAAATAAGGATAGGTAGGTAGGGCATACTCAAGTACAAGTATATAGGTAGGTCAATAAAGATATGTAGGTAGGGTATACTCAAGTAAAATAAGGTAGGTAGGGAATAGTAAAGATCGAGATATGGATTAGATATTTAATTTAGTAGGGCATACTCAAGATCAAGATATGGATCAGATATTCAATTAGGTAGGGCATACTCAAGATTAAGATATGGCTCAGATATTCAATTGGGTAGGGAATACTCAAGTAGGTAAAGTAGGTAGGGCATATTCAAGTAGGTAAAATAGGTAGGGAATACTCGATGGTATTTAAATATATTCCATATGTAACATGATTAAAATTTCATTTATCATTATATCTATCGATAAACAAGCTTCCCATACCAAAAATAAAATCTAAGTAGGTAGTGCATAAATAAGTAGGTAGGGAAAGAATATATGCAATCTAAAGATCAATAAATAAGCTTCCCTTGATTGATATGAATATATTATAGAAAGGGAGGATAGGTATGGAAAGAACAAAGCTATATATCAATAAGGAAGATTCCCTTACCTTATTTGGTAGGTAATAGCAAAGTGAGTAGAGTAAGAAAAAGATATATATCATAAATTAAGCTTCCCTTGATAACCATGCCTTAAGCTAGAAGCAAAGCAAAGCTAGATACCATGAAGGAAATCTTCCCTTGATAGTTATGCCTTACTCCTTCCTATCCATCAAGAAGGAAATTTATTCCCTTGGTATGTATTTAGGTGAATCAAAGTTTGATATCAAAAAGGTAAGTTTAACTTACCTTACTCCTTAGCATAGATGAAGTAGGTAGGGAAAAATTTCATTACCTTAATGGGTAGGGAAAGCTTGATATCAGGGTAAGGCCTTAGGAAAGTTACTCCCTATATATCTATGGCAAACCCCTCATTCCTAGGCTATCATTTGATATACTATATCAGGGACCAATGAATACTTAAAGTATTGTAAGGCCCTAGTTTAGCCTTTAGGGACCACCAAGCCATGCTCAAGCTCTAAGTGGCTTCTCCTTGATATAATGGATTAGGGTGTATGCCCTTTATTTCATTTATATATCAAGTTGGGTATATATTGAGTTAGGTTGGAAAACACATTCTATTAGCTACTAGATTGGAAAACACTCTATTGGATTGGTGACAACCTATCTATCTATTTATAAATATAGTCTACTATAGGCATATTATGGATATATGGTTAACTATGGGGTTGGGACTAGTCTCTAATTGATCATATCTATATAGATATAAATTTGGATTCTCAACTCTAGGATTTGGATTTTTAGATACCCAAATCCCAATCTATATATGTAAGTAATGCAATTTCATCCCACACTTTTCTTGATTTCTTACCTATGTATTATATTCCAAGGCTCTAGTTACACACTCTCTTCATAGTCTGCGCATGAATCACCATATAGATATTAAAATCCCACCAAACAATCAGATGATATCTCTAAGTTCTTTAATTAAATGAAAGAGTTTGAGTGAAATAAGAGTTTATTTGGGGATTATTTGAGTGAGTAAAATTTGGAATTAGATAATAATCTAATCAAGCATAAGAAATAAGATAATGCATCCATAATTAAGGTAATGGATGTAATTATTAAAGATGAGGAGGGATGAGGAGGGAATGATTAAAGATGATGAGGGATGATAAGGGAGTCATTAGGGATGATGAGGGATGGTGAGGGTCAATAAGGGAGTGATCAAAGAGGATGAGGGAGTGATTATGGATGATGATGGATGGTGAGGGTTAATGAGGGAGTAATTAGGGGAGATGAGGTATGAGGAAAGAATGGTTAAGGATGATGAGGGATGATAAACCAATGATTAGGGATCATAAAGGATGGTAAGGATCACTAAGGGAGCGATTATGGATGATGAGGGACTAATTATAAATTATGAGGGATGGTAAAGGTTAATAAGGGAGAAATTAGGTATGAGGAGGGATGAGGATGGAGTGATTAGAGATGAGGAGGGATGAGGAGGGAGTGATTAGGAATGATGATGAAATCAGTAGGGATGATGAAAGATGGTGAGGGTCAATGAGGGAGTGGTTAGGGAAGATGTGAGAGTGATTAAAGATGATGAGGGATAGTGAGGGTAAATAAGGAAGTGGTTAGGGATAATGAAGAATGAAGAGAGAGTGATTATGGGTGATGAGGGAGGAAGAAAAAGAAATTAGGTATGAGGGAGGGACAATGAGCAAGTGAAACTAACAGAAAGTGGTTATTTGATGTGTGAAAGTCATAAAAGTGATTTATAATACCTATTTTCAGTCAAACTTGCACCTTTGTGAAGAAAAAGAAAGATAAGACCTTGCACTTTTTTGAACTCAAAGAAGGGCAAGGTCTTATCAGTCTGTTGAAACATGGAAACAATCTTAGGCTATAGGTGACCTAATCAATATATTGAATCTATAGATTATAAGGGATATCTACCTTCTGTGTATCATTTAAGATCCCTAGTCTATGTCAAAAATTATTGAGGAAAAGAGGGAGAAGGTAAGAAATAAACTTGATGGTAAATCCTATCTATGATGGTGATACACCAAAAATATGACCTTCATTTACTTGACATGCACTAAGTAGATGAATAAGGAAGTGAATATAATTACACTACTCAAATGGTAGCCTCTGAGCATCATTATTTTACATAGGGGATTAGGCTTGTGCATGATCTAAGGATATTATTCAATAGGTATGTCAAAGACACTAGAGAGAGATTACACTTGCCATACAAACAAGATGATATAGCACATTATGCAACATATAAGGATGGGATTAACACTTGAAAATAGGTATAATGGAAAGGATAAGTTGAGAGGAATCCTTAGATATCACTTTCATCTCCTAACAAACCATGAAAATACATTAAAACACAAGATTTTGAGGAGATATCAACTATATCTTATTCATCAAAAGAGGCAAAATATAGATGTTCTCTGAACATGGAAAAATTGATCTCTAAAATGGCTTAAAAGATTGTATATATAGAAGAAAGGAAAAGAGAGAAGAGAGAATTGCATGTAAGAGTGGGGAACTAAGAGAAGAAGTTACCAATAAATACGGATCCCTCCTTGTTGTTCTTGACATCCTCAACATTGAAAGCATGCAACTACTTTGATCCTTAGATCAACCATCTAAAATCTTCACAAATCTCCTTAATCCCCTCATGCATTAAAGTACCTTATTTAAGAATTGATAGATCCATATCAAAGGTAGTTTCATGTCCTTTCCAAGTGTGCATGATTTGATCCTTGCAGATTAGATCACTTTGAATGTCTTATATGTGAGTTTTAGACCACATCATTAGAGTTGAAAGGAGAAATCCTCATCATTTTTTGTTGATTGGCTATCGAAATCCCAATAGGATCCTTTTTAAAACCTAGCCTTTTCTCATCTATTGATCTCATTGCTAGATCTTGACAAGTGTCAAGCTCACAATAAACTTGATGAACCTTTTAAAAAACTTGACCAATGGTAATGGCTACTTGTAGGGGCTCAAACTTGACATTTGTGGTCCCATCATTAATTCTTTCAAACTTTTATATTTGGCCATTTCTTCAAACTATTTGCTCATAGACAATTCTCCCAAAAGAATTAACCTTTCAGGCCATTTCCTTCAAAATTTTGTTGTTTCAAATGATTTTCCCCAATTAATTTCTTAGGAATTTCCTTTGTTTTAGAAATAATTCTTTTGGGCCTTTTTGTTTTGGCCTTTTTTCTGAAAGAATTCTTTCAGCATTTTCTTAGGCTTATTCCTTCAAAAGAATTTGTTTGGAATTTTTGTTTGAAAGAATTTCTTTGACTTTTCTTTGGGATTTTCATTCTAAGGATTTTTTTGGGATTTTCTTTTGGAACTTATTTCTATTTACAATTCTATTGAAATAATTCATTCCTTTTCTTTGGCCTTGAATAATTTTCTTCAAAAATGGACCTTCATATTTCTTGTAAAGTGCCCTATTTTTCACTTGAAATACCCTTTCCAAAAAGAAGGTACCCTTTGACCTTATTCAAAGTGACCCCTTTTTTAAATAAGTTACCTTCAAAGTTTTTGCAATGAACCTTTTAGAATTTTTCAAAGAACCTTTTTCAAAAGGAAATAATCCTTCAAAATTTTGAGAACATCCCTTTGAAATTTTTGCAAAGAACCCTTTAGCTTTCTTGAAATGGTACTTTCAGAAACCTTGAAAATATCTTTTCTGAAAGGAAAGTAACTTTTAAATTTTTTGAAAATAACCCTTTGGACTTTTGAAATGCCCTTTGATTTTGTGTTTTTCTTAGACTCTTTTTTTGAAAAGTCATTTTTCTGAAAAAACTTTATAAATGGTCCCTCCAAAATTGTGAAAAAAGAAAAAAGTCCTTCAATTTTCTTGAAGATGGACCTTCCCAAAAGGAAAGAACCCTTTCAACTTCCTAAAAATGACCCTTTTTGGACCCAAAGAATCCTATATGATGATTTTCTCGCAAAACTCCTTTGAAAACCAAAATGAATGCCTCAAAAGGCCTGTTAATCATGGAATATTTCAAGGACTTTTTAGGATTAATAACTTACTCACAAGAGAAACTGGCATAACATGAAAGGTTTTGAAGGGTAGGGGTGATAATTTTGACTTTCTAGGTCAAAATTGTCAACACTACCCTAATCATACCACTTTATCCTGAGTTCAAAGTGAGTAGTTTGTAAACTTCAATTTTGACAAACTTAAGACTCATAGAAATGTTGAGAAGCAATATGGAAGTTACAGAAACCTAAAAAATGTCTATATGTTTACCAAAAATGGATATGAATTACAAAAATTATTCCTTAAAATCCTTAGGTTCAATACTGAGACATTAAAAATTCCTAAGTACTAACCATATTAGATTTTAAAAAACTACCTTCCACATCATAAGGCATATAGATGTGAGACCAAATTTATTAGATGCATAGTGACCCTAATTTATTATATTTATTAAAATAAATTTAAAGTATAAAGAATATAAATATAATGCATACAAAACATGTACATATTATAATGAATACACATTTAGTTTTGGTATTTTTGAGTCTAGTTTCAAATAATATGTACACATTATGGACATTACACATATGTGTAATATCTATAACATGTGCACATTTTAGTAAATGTCTAAGGAGTTATCCCCATAACTCCATGCACTCAACCATAGGTTGAGTGATGTAATCAAAATCACCCAAGAATTTGGTGAGACTGGATGATTTAATCACTCCAATCTAACCAAAAGAGCTAACTATTACAGATGGGTAAGGCTCAATATAATCCATAAAATTACATCCTAGGTATTAGTGGATAAAAGTACCTCTTAGTGGGTGATGTTAGTACTTAAGAGTGTTTTAAAATCTAAACCTAATTTGAATTTTTATAATATTAGGTGCATATTTCATAGCATATGCACCTTAGATATGTTTCATGCTAAAAATGTGTATAACAATGGTACCAATGTATATAATTTTTCCACAACTATGAATTTGAATAATATAGCTATGTGTTTTTTTGCCAATTTTGAATTTTGCACAAGTGTGGGTAGCCTGATACTATAACATACCCCCATTATATATGGATATATATGAAAGTTTATATAAGTTCCAATGTGGAGGACATATTCTCAACACATCTGCCAACTAAATTTGGATACATGGAATACTGAACAAGTGTGGAGAACATGCTTTGAAAGCATGCCCCCACTAAATGTAGAGAATTTGAAAATTATAATTGACTATGAAGAACATGTTTTTAAACATTCCCCTACTAAGATTAGAAACCCCACTTTTGGGATGAGGGGATATAGTACCTACTATTTATGTTCTCACAAAAGGAAAATGTGATAATTTTCTTAATGTATGAACCAAGTTGTATGTTGGTAGTATTGGTGGTGGAAATTTATAACGTTATTTATATAATACACAAAATATAGTATAATGCATGTGTAGGAAATTTTTAGAAATTTTTGTAAATCATTAAAAATTTCCAAATTTAGTTTAATATAGAAGGGCTCATTATCCAAATCCTAACACAACTCATAGTTTTGAATTTGGACCACCGGTGTTCAAGATATGCACGTTTGAAGTTTGTGAAATTTTTTTATATTAGGTACTTTAAATAGAAATTTGAAGTAATTTACATTTTTAAATTTTCAAAATTTTGATCTTTGATTATAAGAGAACTATGCCACATAATAGGGATCCTCTACTAGTGTGATTTGATGTACTCTGGATAGCTCTGGCCAACCAACATTTTATTTAGTTGGTAAATAAGTTCAATTGTTGATTTACCAGTGATTTTTAAATTTTTTTCATTTTAGGCATGATTTTTGATTTTTAATTTTATCTACAAACACCTACATCAAGGTTTAAGACAATTACAACTATAATATGATGTTTGCATCCAATCTTGGATGTAAGTGGCTAACGTTACCATCTTGTAGTGATGATAGTGTCTAACACTACCATCTTATATAAACACTAGTTTTTGATGGTACTAACCTATAATGATGCTAGTATATGTTGCTACCATATTTTAGTGATGCTAGTGTCCAATGCTACCATCATGTGGTGATGCTATTTCTTGACGATACCATATTGTAGTGATGCTAGTGTTTGATGTTATTATCCTTTTATTTTGTGAAATTTTAATTATAACTTGTGTATTTTTGAAATAAAATGAGATTATTAATGAGTATTTGTTATTATGTTTTTATTTATAAAAGGATATACATAGATGGGAGTTTTTGCATGGTAGACATTTTTATACCCTATAAGAGTTAGGTCTAGATGTGATTGACTTGGACATTTTAGATTAGGTATAATTGGATCACATGGCCCATTTAAGACATATTCCATATGATATCCACCTCCTCATAACCCTAACTAAGAGGTATAACCTAGACACATGCACATTCTGGCTCCCTATGGGGGAGATGATGGTCACATTAGAGGATGTGTATCAAATTTTATGGCTTCCTATTATAGGTGAGAGAGTTTAGGTTGTTTTATATGGTATAAATAGTTTTATTCAATGTTATCATCTATATTTTTATGGCTAGAGGGCTCCAAACATAGAGATAAGTAGTATGATTCATTTGGATAACATTATCAAAAGTGATGTTCCATGGTTACAAAAGTTTATTTTTATTTTATTGACATCATTCATAGTAGTAGAGGGTGGTACAATGGGTATCTCATATCGTATGTACCATGTAGTTTGACATATTAAGCTTGATCATACTAGATATTCTTAAGGTTACACTGTATTGGCCCACTTATATAGATATATTTATATATTTTCACTAAAGAGCTATAGTAGAGGGATTGAAGTAGTAAATATTTTACATGTTTGGTCATATGAGCACATTACAGTGGTATGACCAGTTGGTTAACCCCTAACTAGGTGGGCCCATCAACATATATTTATAGAGTGGTAGGCATTTCCCCATGGTAAACTACACACCACAATGAAATATCATGTTATTAAATATAGATTGACTTTAGATCAGATCATATAACATATGTATATGAATTTCTTTGGATAATCCAAGGATGGACATGATTTACATAGAGGCTGGATAAACATGTGGTTAGTTGATAAATTTAATAATGTGTATGAGATATATTAGTATGATCATGTTTTATGATAGTTTGGTATAGAGTAGGGAGTGCCATTAGAACCCTACCTTTACATTATATAACACAGAGTGGGAATATGCACCATGATAGGCCATCACCTACAACTATATATCTATCTCTACATCTTGTTGATGAGAGAGATCCCATGGTTCCACTAGCTAAAGGGGATGATGCAAGATGCACAAATGGTTATATGTAGAGGTGGGTAGGAGCCCAATTGCCATTATTTTTTCCTATTTTAGTTTCCCCTAAGTAACTTCCTATAACACAAAGGGATGTAGGAGGAGAGATAGGTGGAGATGCAGGTGATGGTGACCCTGTGGGACTAGCAGGAGTAGATGAGGTGACCATTATAGCCACATGTAAGTACCATAGTTTTTAAATTTAATATTTTATTTGGGTATAATATTATATAAATAATTTGATTCCATATTTGTAACTAATTGGTATTATATATCTTATGTCTATAGGTAATCAGGAGTGGATGATGATGGTAGATTATGTGATACAAGATCTCACATGTATCATGCATAAAGATATAGTCAAGGATGGTTTTATCAAGAGGGTAGTTGATATAGTAGGAGCCCATGCATCTTTATTTTATCTTGTAGAAAGAGTTATGGTGGCATACCATACTATGGAAGCTAAGTGTGAGGAGATGCATGACAAGTTAGATGGATGGAACATCCCATAGTGCAGTGCCATGTAAATAATGTAGGCTATAATTAATTGATATGACACTCTACTACGTGAGCATGAGGATATGATGTGTTATTTAGGATCCTTTGAGGAGAGAGTATATGATATATCCCATGCATGCATGCCTCAATTGGAAAAAGTTAATGATATTCATATTTACACTAAAATATAGTCAATAATAGAAATATTTCTTAATTTAGCATGTGTAATAAATACAAGTATAAGGAATCTAAGGGATAAGAGAGAGAATATATTATATGATGTCCTATTCTAAGTTATGTTAGTGATCATAAGTCATCATAGGACTACATCATATGTTTTGATCTTGTTCATTATATGATTTAACTATTTTTTCCCACTAGATAGCTATGTTGATAAAGGACAATAACATTAATGTAAGTGTTTACTTTTGACGTAAGTGTCAAGTCAAAGATACACATAAGAATGGACCCAAATTTTCACCAAGCCTATGATGCCACCTATATAACTTCCATGTGCCTCAAATTATACTTACCTATACACCAAATTCATCTAATAAGCAAAAACCCTAGTTGCTTTACATTGGACCTCCTGTAACTTGGTAAAAATGGGTTAGCACTTGAGTCAAGCTAACCCTCATAACCCTGTTTGTTGTTAAGTGCTACCTACATAGCCAATACTCCAAAGAGGGCCTCAAACTCACATGTATTTATCCGTCTTTGGTATGTGTGGAATTATAACTATGCAAATATATTCTATTTATCCTAATAACCCTTGGTGAAAGTGACATATTATTATATTTAAAATTTAAAATTATTTAAATGTTTAATTCAATATTGTTATGTAGTTTGATATCTTGAAATATACATTCTTTCAAATTTGTTAATTGTCTAATAAAATTACTAGGTAATGTAATTAGACTATAGCCTTTGTATATATAAGGACCTCTTGATTTTGAATTATGATCTAGTGACATGAGAAAACTCGACAACAAGATGGGTAAAAAACATTAAATAAATGATCATAAAGTGAAATATTTTGAAGGAAAAAAGGATAAGCTTGGAAACTTGTGTTGTAGTTAGAAACTAACATTGACATTAGTGTCTAAAATTGACACAAACATCTAGGGGATAAAAACATACAAAAAATAGGAAACAACAAGGAGGGATACTTGGCATAAATTGGATGAAGATTAATAAAATAATATACAGGCCTAAGGGGTAGGTAAATCAACTGAAATAAGATAGAACTGAAGAGGTCCATGAGAGGCCACATCACTAGATATCTAATCCTCAATAAAGAGATGTATACATGTAAAGAGGCTATAAAATTTCTTTGATAAATTTTGCTTGTACCAAATATGGGTTTATACACATAAGTACAACCCATCTATAGGTCTAAAGTACTAAAGAATCAACATATGAGTCTCATTTTCAAAGTTACAAGCTAGGTCATTGTATGTACTTGATTTCCACAAATTACACCCTTGTGCACACACAAGAAAAAACATTAGGAGAAAAATACATTAGGATGAGGCCCTTTTAAGAGTAATGGATATGTAGGTATCACCCATTAATAGTGGTGTATTTGGGGTAAGACATTTTTACCATAGTCACTATGAAGATGAAGAACTAAGGTTTGATCATTTGATAAGGAAAAAAAAACCTATGAGTGAGATCTTAGTACACCATAGTAAAGGTGACATAAAACATATAAGGTTCTAGGTGGTTGCATCTATATCTAGTCAATATTTTTTACTAGACACTTGTGTCTAAGTTAGATAGGTGCATCGATACAACTATTTAGATTTGACCTAAGCATCCTAGCCACAAAGTGAAAATTTCTAGAATCTAATGATTGATATAGAATATGATGATTGATCTAAAATATATATCCAATATGCTTCTATATTTTTCTATATTATATTTTCATGTGCATAATAAACCACCTAAGTACTCTTATTTTGCATTTATTATAATATCAATTGATAGTTGCACTTACTATTTTTAGCATATCTCAACATTTAAATTTAAAATATTGTTTATTCAAGTTTATAATTAATTGGTTCGATATAGATATATTTATCACCCTTATGCTTATTCATTTCTATATTCTTAACCCTATACTATATTGACCCATCTCCATTTATGGTTAAATAGTCATTTCTTCTTTACACTCCCTATTTTTAGGAGAACTACATTGACCTAAGGTCTGCAATGGACTATATATGTATCACTTAGATACATGAGGTATTTGGGGTCAAATTCACCTCTATTAACATCATTCCAATTTTAATCATCCCTCCTATTTGATATTTTTCACTATTAAATTAAAAATTTCCTCACATCATCATGTTTTTTTCTACTACACTCTTGCCATTTTTTGAGCCAATTATAATGTGCTCTCACTATTTTATGAGCCAATTATACTACACTCTCATCATTTTTTCAATCCAATTATACCATGATCTCACCATTTTTTGGGTCACTTATATATTTATTCTTTGTCAATTTCATTTATTAGTTTATCATAATATTCACCCATCGTGGGAGAACTATATCAATTTGAGGCTCACAACATACTATGTAGGCATCACATAATTTAATGACGCATATGGGATTAACTCAAACACTTATTATTTTTCCTTCCATTCCCCTTTTTTCAAATCTTAGCACATTATCCTATCAGATGTTTCCTAGACTTAGGGGAAGCACACAAGAGTAATGCCTTATCACTACTTACCTCCAACGATGAACTTTTGCTTGTTTATTGATTTTAGATGTATGTATGTATGTGTGAATTTATTTATTATTTGTTTGAGTGTTTAGTTACTTAAATTTATCTTGGTTTAATGCATTATGTTCTACACTTAGGTCTTTATATTTTATATCTTGATCTATGCTTGTGAACATTTATATTTAAATTAGTCCTTACACAAATTGAAAATAATGTTATCATGATTCATTTTATAATTATGATGTGTAATTTCATTTGCAAAATTAACATCAAGTGATTTAGGCTTATATACAATGTTAAGTGAAGATATAATATCCCCTTTCAAGATCTATCAACATAACTAAAAGTTTTCACATACATAATCAAAACATCATCATACTTTTCACAATCAAATCAAAACAACTAAATAATGTGGCTACATATATGTTAATCATGATACACATATACAAATGATCATGTAAACTAAGTCATGCACATTTTACAACATGATTGATATCAATACATCACATCAAATCACATTATAATCAACCTTACATGAAAGGCATTCATCACATCTACTATCTGGATCAAATGCAACATCATTAAAAGAATTAAGACAATAGAATCATGGCACACAAATATATCAACATCAAACAACTAATTTACACCATGAATCAACATCAATGAATCAAAATCCACATCATATATATATTTATTATATATATATATATATATATATATAAAGAATATCAGAGTCCATGTACATCATATAATCAAAATGAATGTCTATAAATATCTCAAAACTAGGTGTATACATTGAGAATATATGTGTCTTATAATAAAAAAATGTAATATTGCCAATAAAAATTATCTCTAATTTTGATCATCTAGTGGTGGTAGTTGCGATCGTAGACAAATCCCTATCTACTATGGATGAGGTTGTGCCACTCATCTTTATGAAGCTAAGGTGTGATGCAACCTCAAATACTAACTATACCCTACAAAACTAGGTGCCTTATAACCTATGGGCACACTAGCCTCATATAAACTCCTATAATACTTAACCTTATACTTAGACTACATACTCTCTTGAGGGATTTCACTAGGCTCTGCTAGGTCATAATATTTTGATCCTTAATTTACTCCCCATAGAGCTTCTACAAATTATCCTAGGATCTATCCATCTCATTAGTTATCTACTATGAAATGGTGGTCATTTGTATAACCTCAATGCTTATGGTGTCAATATATGTCTATAACATTACAATCTCACCTTATTCATCTACTAGGTACATCTATATCTAGGATACCCTAGCCTCCAAACCTAAAATCTTAGCTAATTTCGCATCAGTGTCATATTATAACCCATCTATAATTTTCCCAATCTACCTATGACCTAGTTTGCCTTAAAGGACCTACTTACTCTATGGCTTATTTCATGACCACATCCTATATATAATCTTTGGCTATAGCAAGTGTATCTTACCCATCATAGCCAAGACCCTATCCTTTGTCCCTAACATGATCATATAATTGTACCTCACTATTACTAATACCACTACCATAGTTACTACTACTCTCGTATCTAGAGTCAATAATCATAGGAATATGGTGTTATACTAGTGCCTATATTGGCTATTATATAAGAGTTTGTATCTACAAAGGCACCTGCCCCTGAGTTGGTATAACTCATCTTAGCTTTTTTAATTGAATAATAAGCCAAATTTTGAACATGATACCTCAAAACTTGTGATCATAGTGGTTTGGGCCTCATCAATCTAACCATCCTAAACTACCTCTACTAGGTTGTATATGTTCTGGTGACACCCACATCTATTAGTCCTCTAGCATAGGCCCATATAACTAGATATACTAACAAAAACTTTCCACCTAACTTAGTCATATAGATGAGAGGTCCCCACTCACTAATTTCATGCATCACATGCATGAAATAATGAAGCCCTTAGGAATATCTTATGGAACACAAACTATCTTTGTATCTCATTAGGCTAATATCGCTCCATAGTAAAATCATGGAAACTAGTGATATAATATAGAGAAATAATTAATCATGTCATAGATCCATATTATATCCATCCAAACTAGATATGCATATAAGGGCACTAGATAAAATCCTCATCAATCATAGATCATCTATAGCTCATTGATTGAAGGGTAAGTCCCTTTTGTGTCCATGTTGACCTCTTCTTAGCAAATACTAGCTATAATATAGTGGCTCCTTGGGACCCCAATGACATATCTATCTAATGGTATGCTCAATCAAAATATGTTCCTAAGACCAGATCTAAATTAACATATAAAGTCCAATGATCCTACCATAATGGTAAGCCACCATATGTAATTCTCTATATAATTAGGCCAATACCATGGGGCCCTAATAAAAGTAATGAATATCATGGATCATATCCTAGGGTACCCCTCCTAGTCCCATGTGGAAGCATTAGTCACTCTTGTTAGGTAATAATATTCCATTGATAATGGTCATAAGGATGATGCCCTCTTAATCGATCAATGACTAGGCCTCCAATGCATCTATGTTACCTCCAATGACAACATCAATGACACCAATAAAATCCTATAAATACCATTTTTTATCCCTATCATAAAAAATGTATCACTTTTACCTAGATCATAATGTAGAGAATATGTAAGACATCCTCTAAAATCACTGTAGCCTCTCTAGTAGGTAAGTGAAATGTGTTCAATTCTAAATGCCAATACTTAGCTAGTGTAGAAATAAAATCCCTATCTAATAAAATCACCAATATCTATGATATATGTATTAAAATAATCACCTAA
>JARHVA010004103.1:1587500-1700413 GCA_037957365.1 Torreya grandis
GTACATAGGTTTCTATTTTGTGTATGCACCCAATAATGTGAAATATCATAATGTCCTTTGGGAATGGATGTTAAAAAAATTACGCAATATTGATTACATCCTAGGTGGTGATTTTAATATGATTTAAAATTATAATGATCATATTTGGTCTAATCAGGCTAGACTCAACAATGAGGAATTTGATAAATGGTTATTTCACCACAATCCATGGGTATTGTAGATCTTATTTTTGAAAAAAATTCCAACCATGTTAATTTTAAGTATACTTGGACCAACTATAGATTAGGAGGTGATAGGAAATTAAGTAGACTTGATAGGTTTTCTATATCTTCTAACCTACATTTGGTCCAGGCTGCATTGGGTAATTTGGTTCAAGCTGATTATTATACAACCCTTTCAGATAATTTTCCTATATTCTATACCTTATCTACTTCTGAAATGACCATCTCTAAATATGACCTTCCCTATAAATTGAATATATCTAATCTTAATAATCTTGATTGTTTATTTTCTCTTAAAGGTATTTGGGATTCTACCCCCAAGCCTCAAGATGGGGGATCGTGGATTAAATGGTGGTGTTCTACTATTTCTTAATGTATCTTGTTTTTACATGATTTTGGTATGAGAGTGTCCAAGAAGCATAGACATAGATAAAAAATGCTTAAATGGAAATTAGAACATGCAAGAAAATAGCTAAATGTAGATCCTAGTAAAATTAATATTCAAGCTTTTATTGCTAAGATTGAGACACAATTGTGTAATATTGATAACTATAGAAGTATGAGGGATAAAATCAAATCTCTCATTCATTATATTAAAGATGGTAACATATAATCTAATTTTTTCCTTAATTACTTGAATTATAAACACAAAAAGGGAAAAAATATATTTATCAAGGATGATTAGGGATATTTGCATACATATTCAAATGAGATCAATTTTATTTTTCAAAAATACTATGAATATATATTTAGTGAGCATCATCATTGGGATGATTTGCACCATTTTGAAGATATTGTCAAAAATTGCATTTCTAACTGAATTGACTCTAGGTATAGCCAATTTTTGTACCAGATGTTATCTATAGAGGACCTTGAGCATGCTCTATTCTCTATGGATTTGAACAAAATCCTAGGTGTAGATGGGCTTCCAGTGGATTTTTATCATGGTATGTGGTCTCATATTAAAGAGGATTTCTATAGTTTTTATCTAGATGCCTTCAATAAAGGTACCTTAGGTCTTATTATTAAAAAAGGAATTATCAAAATTCTACCTAAAGGAAGAAATGAGGACTCTATCTCTAGTTGGTGACCGATTACCTTATTAAATACTTATTTAAAAATTATCACTAAGGCTTTAGCTAGGCATTTTTAAACATGTGGTTCAAGACATAGTAAGACCTAAATAAACTAGTTTTTTAGGGCCAAATTTATCCTTGATAATTTAATCCTTACTTGGGAGGTGAGTGAATGGGTGCAGTAAAATAATCAAAATGCTTTGATGGTCAAGAATGATTTTGATAAAGCCTATGATAGAATACATTGGAGATTTATCCTCAATATGTTACAATGGCTCAATTTTGGTCCTAAAATTTATGATCATGTTCAAATGCTATTTAAGGATGCCAATGCTCAATTAATTGTTAATAACCATATATCTAGTCCTTTTGCTCTATAATGCTCTATCAAATAGGGTTGTCCACTTTCTTATTTTTTATATATTCTTAAAATTGATGCTCTTGGCTATTTATTACAAAAGGCTAAACAATTGAATCTTATATCAGGCATCTCTATTCCAAAAAATACCTGTGTGATTAATTCCCACTTTGCTGATGACAATATGCTTTTTTTACAAAATTTAGATGCAAAAATTAATTATGCTCTTGATATATTGGATCTTTATTGCTTAGTTTTAGGTTCACAATTATCCCATGAAAAAACTAAGTTTTTAATGATTCAAGCAGGCCTTATCTCCCAATGGATTCCTAAAGAATGGAAAAAAATTAAACATGGTGAGATCACATGATACTTGGGTATCCCTTTTGGTCTAGGTGTCTCTCTTAGTGAGATGTCTAAATGGTTTCTTAATAAACTCAAAACTAAACTCTTTAATTTAAGTAATAAGTTTCTTTCATTGGTTGGTAGAATCCAAGTTGTTAATAAAATATTCCTTGCATCTAATGTTTATTTCTCTTCATGTTGGATGCCTTCAGACAAAGGGTATGAGGATTTAAATAAGATCTCTCATCAATTCATCTGGTCTAAATGGGATGGTAGTTTTAGTTTCAAATATACCTCATGGTCTCATTATATACAACTGAGAGGGAGAGGTGGGTTGGGTGTTATTGATCCCAAAACTCAAGGAATATGTTTAGCATCTAAACGGATTATTAGAGTAGTTTAAGGTGAAGATTCTTGGAAATTTTAGGTAAGATATAGAATAAAATCTACTACTATCAAAATCAAATGATAGGAAGATTCTTTCACCTTTCTCTTGCATCAAGGCATCTCCAACTTTAGAATCCATTTAGAAGGCATGGAAGAATGTTAGTCATTTTCTTAAGTGGAAAGAAGCATCTTTACATCATGGGTTTAGTTTTTCCACTTCATCCATTTGGTGGAATATAAATGTCAATTATCATGAACAACCTTTGGCTTTGGTATTTCCTAAGTAGGCCTATTTGTTATTCAAAAAAAGAGTTTGTCATTTGAATGATATATAGGACTTTAACTCATTAAATTGGTTATCGTGGGTATGTATTGAGGAATGATTTATGCTTAATAAGAAGCTTGAAGGATTTATAATTTTTTTCAATCCTTAGTCTCTAAAAATATCATAATAAAAATGTGCACTCTAGTTTAGGGTAGGTTTTTAAGGATTGGCAATGGATTACATATGGGCATTTTAGTCAATTTCCCTTAAAGAAACTATATCTTTCACTTCTTCCTTGAATGGATCTTAACCCATGGCTGAATTAAAAGTGGAAATGTAAATTTAAGAATAGCTCTTGGATCAGGCTAAGCACTCAAATCTAGAGTTTTGAAGTTGATGAGAATGCAAAAATCATGACATGGAAAATTCTACACTATAAGCTTCTTGGGGAAGATAGAGTGAAGTGCATCTTCGTACAATGTGTTAAATGTCATTTTTGCACCTGTAAAGAAAATATGAAGCATATTTTTTGGGACTGTTTATTTATTAAAAAATAATGGTTTGTTATTTTTAAAAATTTGCTTGCTATCTTTGGTAATCAATTAACATGGAAGGAAACATTACTAGGATTTGGATTTCATAATAATTTGATATCTGATTCTATTAAAATGGAATTTTATTTCATTTATGGAAAATCAAATGTTTAGCAGTATTCTCTAATGTTAAATTTCATCCAAAATCAATGCTTCTTTGACTTTACTTTGATATCATTTTGTGTATTGCTTCCTTGTTTTCATATCTATAGGTATTATCCAAGAAGAATATCTGATTTGGTTATTATTTCAAGAAAATCAAATCTCAAATTGTGCAACTTGTAAAGGCTCAAGAATTGAACATAAGGTAGATAAAAAAGTTTTTAAGTTGGCCTAAGTAGCATATCATTTCATAATGGCACTTATATTGTTTATCCTGTAATGTTTTTTTTGAGCTATATTTGTCATGTTTAGTCTTTGCTCTTTTGGACAGTTTTTTCCTAGACAGGTTATTGGCTATTTCAGTTTGGCTTCCTTGTATTCTTCCCCTTGTAGCTTTACTACATATCTCTTTTATAATTTTCATTTATTAAATATAAAAAAAATAAATTAAATGGAAATGAGTGTGAATTGTTTCTATCATGTATGCCTTCTTCTAAATTTGATATAAAAATAGAATAATTGATGCTCTTGTTCCATTAAAACAATATTAATACTCCATTAAAACATATGAACTACACGTGTCATGTCAATTAAATTTAAACATAACATTTTCTATATTCATTTATTGTTTGTGTGGCAATAGAACATCTCCAATATCTCTTGAATAATTAATGAATTTTAATCAAATTTCAATCCATATATTGATAAACATTTAAGTATGTGTATATGGATGTATAATATTATAACATTTTTGATATTCATTTATTATTTGTATGGCAATACAACATCTCAAATATCTCTTGAATAATTAATGAATTTTAATCAAATTAAAACCTATATATTGATAAACATTTAAGTACATTTAAGTATGTGTATATGGATGTATACTATTAAATTATATTTAGTTAATGATAAAAAGAAAGTTTAAAAAAGTATTTTTATTTTTAAAAAATCAAAATTTTATAATAAAAATAAGGGTTTTATAAGAATATAATGGGCAAATTAAAAATTTAAGACAATTTAATGAACTTCACTAAATCATCAAATTATGTTTTCAATTAACAAAATTATAGTGTAAAATTATAGAAAATGTTAAGGGAAAAAAATTTACAATTACATTCATTAGATTTGAACCTCCAAAATCTAGCTTAGTTTCTTAAATTTCATGTGGATCATTAGGAAATTACACTTATTCTCCACACTTTAACTGGGAAGTTAAACATGAAAATGATAAATAAAATTGTATGTTTTGGGGTCTATATTTCCCGAATGAATAATAAAACTTCCTTGATGTTTGTTAGGCCTTTCAATAATGTATATTATTAAAAAATGTATACACATACTTTTTATTTCTTGACATTTCTCTTGTGAGTCTTGTCATTGCATAAATTTTTATAAGCATGCATCCTAAAGAGTTCACTAGGATTGGGGTTGGGTTGGATCATAGTATTTTATATATACTCTCATATGATCACTTATTATACTTGTTTTCACTCAATATCATGTCATTTGATCATTCTAGCCTTTTTGGGTGTTCCCACCCTTACTATTTGCTTATTTTATCTAGTTTCATGAATTTTTTTGAGTGTTAATCTCTTTTAACATTTTGGTGAGGGTTAAAGGGGTATAATAACCCAATAAAATGGAAGACTAAAAATCTTTTAAAGTAGACCAGTTAAATGGTTTTGAGTTGTCAAAATGGCTATAGCCATCGGTAGTCTATCGCCGAGCTAGGGCAGTCGTGCCCTAGCTTGTTCTTGCTATGATTGAGCCTATGTAAGAGAGGGGGGTCATTAGTTAGCATGGAGTGGGGTGTTGTGGATTTGGAGGGCAAACTGACTAGCTTGATATCTTTTTTTGCTTGACATTTTGTTTTGCATGGGCCTTCTGGACAACGTGCTGTGACTAGGTGGGCAGAGGCATAGGGAGAGACCTTACTATTATGGAGTGGCTATAGTTAGGTGTGGTAATGGCCAACAGTGCGATTACCAGGGCTAAAATGGGCATAAGCTTTAGGGAAGCGGTGGGTTTGAATCTGTTGAGATAGGAAGTGAGGGTGTTTGAGAATGCCATTTTTTCTCAGACTACAGGGGCTACAGACTTGAGCTTGCCAGGGGGATCTCAGATCATGAAGATAAATGGCTACCTCAAGCACTGCAAAGAAAGACACAAATTGGTAATTCCTTTTGAAATGATAGCTAAAGATGTCGAATACTACTCTAAGCATTTGTTGTATTGTAAGTTTTTGGGTTTAAGAGTTTCCCTTCAATTTCTAGAAAATTGGGCTTAGAGAGTGTGGGAACCAGAGGGTGAAATGGAGGTTATGATGCTTGCAAACAACTATTTCATGGTTACATTTGTTTGCTTGGCTGATCATAATAGGGTTTTTGAAGGGGGCCCTATTATTATAATCAGATTAGGCTATTCATCAAACCATGGCATGCAAGATTCAATCCTTCTAAGGAGCTCCCAAATTGAGTTCTAATGTGGGTGAAACTACCTAGATTTCCAATATAATGTTGTCATGAGGATGTTCTCTAGATGCTTGTTTTAATGCTTGGAAGGCCAATAAGATCTTCAACACAAACCTTGGGTAAGAAAATTATGACTTTTGCTCAAATTTGCATGGAAATTGACTTGATTAGACCAATACCAGATGCGATGGATATGTGTGTAGGCTCATATTCCTAGTTGCAACAACTAGATTATGAGATCCTTCCTTTTTGATGCCACCTCTACCATGAATATGGCCACCTAGTGTGAAGATTCTCAAGATCCAAGACAGAAGTATAGCACCCTTCACCTCCTCCTAGTAATATTCTTGGTACTGATAAAGGGAAGAAGGTTGTGGCTGGTGAGGGCAAGGACATTGAGGGCTTTGTTCAGGTTAAAACTAGAAATCATTGTAGAGGACTGAAGATAACTCTAAGGGAGAGGTAGGAGGAGGATACCTTTAATAGGTTTGAGGTCTTGCATGAACTGGGTTAGTAAGAAGTTAATCCTAGATTAAATAGTGCGGATCAACTTATGGGGAATTTTGGATTGGAGATTACTTCTACCATTCCTCCATCTACTTCTCATGTGGAACCTGCCATGCCTAGGATCACAGATGGACAGCCAAGGGCATAGATTATTTTAGAGACAAATGTTGATATGGGATAGGAAGTAGAGGAAGTGGCTCCTCCTAAAAGGATCGGGCTTCTAGAAATAGATAAGTAAGGTAAATCTTCCCCTCATCTGGGCATCTTTAAAAAGGATGGGAGGAAGGGGACTTCTAAGAAAAATGTTAAATTAGGACAAAATAAGGACCTAGAGAAAATTAAGATGATTGGGGAGACTTTGGTGAAATCAGGATCTGTAAAGACCTTAGATTCCCACTTTTTGACCCCGACCAAATGATCATTATTTCTTAGAATGCAAGGGGCCTCAATAGTGGCCCTAGACAAAAAGCTATTTAGGAATTAGTTAAAAGTCATTCTCCTAATTTTCTCTTTCTTCAGGAGACCAAGGTTTCTGTGGAATGTATGATGAGTATCACACCAAAGTTATGGAGGCAAGGGAAATATCAGTGCATTGGAGCTTAGGGATCTTCAGTGGGTGTGGTGTGTCTTTGGAACCCACAAAAAATACAACCTGTGTCCTAGATTGTATTCAGGTCCTCCTTATCCATGGTTTCCGTATGCATTGAGTCTGGGGAATCTGTTATCTTTTCTAATATCTATGTGCCCATTGATTACCAAGGTAAACTTTTGGTATGGAATAATATCCATGTGGTTCATAGATTATTTCCTTACTTTCCATGGATTATTACGAGAGACTTTAATGCCATTCTGGATTTATCCAAGAAATGGGGAGGTAATACAAGACTAGAGCCCTCCTCACTCTTGCTTTGAGATAATATGTTGGCTCTAAATCTTGTGGATATCAAGCTTAGTAATGGCCACTTCACGTGGAACAATAGAAGGGTGGGTGATAGGTGTATTGTAGAATGTCTTGACCACTTCATGGTTTCAAGTTTTTGGGTGGGTGGATTGTGGTCTTCCAGCTCTGAGATTCTAGATTGGAGAGGCTCAGATCATTGGCCCATAAAGCTTATCATTTCCTTAGCTAGGGTGCCTCAGAAGCTACCTTTCAAATTCTAGCTCATGTGTCTTAGGGATCCAGACCTGTATGGGTGTGTTGCTAAATGGTGGAAGGTAGGTAGACATACTTTTGGTATAGCTATGTATATTTTTGCCAAGCTTCTCCAATATGTTAAGTATCAGCTCAAACACTAGAATCGATAGTGCTTTACGAACATGTACTAGGTGAAAAAAGAGGCTAAAATGGATTTGAATGATGTTACCAGGTTGATTAGGGAAGAGGGGGTGTCTGAGTTCTTGTTACGGGAGGAAGCCAGGGCTCTAAAAACATTAGAGGAATGGGAGTTAAGAGAGGAAATTTTTTGGAAGCAGAAAGTGTAGAATGTGTGGCTTTAGGAAGGGGATAAGAATACCACTTTTTTCTTCAATTCAATGAAAGCTAGACAACATGGTAACTCTATATCATCTTTAGTGACGGACAGGGGGAGGTTATCCATCCTACCCAGGGTATTTGCAATGAGGCTGAGCAATATTTTGCTTCTTTATTTAGGGAGGAAGTGCAGGGAGACTCGTCTGTAGAGGCTCAGGTTCTTTCCTATATTCCTTCCTTGGTTTCTTTAGAAATGAAGCATCTTATGAGAGCCATATCTATGGAGGAGTTAGAGAAAATTGTTTTGAAGATGCAAAAACGCAAGGCACCTAGTCTAGATGGTTTCTTGATTGAATTCTTCCAGGAATTTTGGGACATTATCAAAGTAAATTTATTGGTAGTTGTTCAGGAATCCTAGAAAAACAAGCAGATGCTTTGGGCACTAAATTTTACCTTCTTGGCTCTCATTCCCAAGCAAGAGGGGGCTAATCAATTAAGTTAATTTTGTCCCATTTCTCTCTATAATGTAATTTATAAAATTATATCTAAGCTAATTTTGGAAAGGTTAAAAATGTGGCTTACAATGTTGATTTATGAAGAGTAAAGCAAATTTGTGGAAGGTTGACAAATCTTGGATGGAGTGGTTGTGGTTACAAAAACTATTCATTCCATGGCCAAGTCCAAAGAAAAGGCTATGTTCATCAAGTTGGACATGAGCAAGGCTTATGATAGAGTTTGTTGGTCTTTCCTCCAGAAGGTGCTGGGCGCTTTTGGCTTTGAGGAAGAATGGATTAGCTAGGTAATGAGTTGTGTGAACTCAAATTCTTTCTTAGTTTTGATTAATGGAAAACACTATAATATCTTTGGAGCCTCTCAGGGTTTGAAGCAGGTAGGTAGACCTGCTTTTGGTATAGCTATGTATATTTTTGCCAAGCTTCTCCAATATGTTAAGTATCAGCTCAAACACTAGAATCGATAGTGCTTTAGGAACATGTACTAGGTGAAAAAAGAGGCTAAAATGGATTTGAATGATATTACCAGGTTGATTAGGGAAGAGGGGGTGTTTGAGTTCTTGTTATGGGAGGAAACCAGGGCTCTAAAAACATTAGAGGAATGGGAGCTAAGAGAGGAAATTTTTTGGAAGCAGAAAGTGTAGAATGTGTGGCTTTAGGAAGGGGATAAGAATACCACTTTTTTCTTCAATTCAATGAAAGCTAGACAACATGGTAACTCTATATCATATTTAGTGACGGACAGGGGGAGGTTATCCATTCTACCCAGGGTATTTGCAATGAGGCTGGGCAATATTTTGCTTCTTTATTTAGGGAGGAAGTGCAGGGAGACTCGTCTGTAGAGGCTCAGGTTCTTTCCTATATTCCTTCCTTGGTTTCTTTAGAAATGGAGCATCTTATGAGAGCCATATCTATGGAGGAGTTAGAGAAAATTGCTTTGAAGATGCAAAAAGGCAAGGCACCTAGTCTAGATGGTTTCTTGATTGAATTCTTCCAGGAATTTTGGGACATTATCAAAGTAAATTCATTGGCAGTTGTTCAGGAATCCTAGAAAAACAAGCAGATGCTTTGGACCCTAAATTTTACCTTCTTGGCTCTCATTCCCAAGCAAGAGGGGGCTAATAAATTAAGTTAATTTTGTCCCATTTCTCTCTATAATGTAATTTATAAAATTATATCTAAGCTAATTGTGGAAAGGTTAAAAATGTGGCTTACAATGTTGATTTATGAAGAGTAAAGCAACTTTGTGGATGGTTGACAAATCTTGGATGGAGTGGTTGTGGTTACAAAAACTATTCATTCCATGGCCAAGTCCAAAGAAAAGGCTATGTTCATTAAGTTGGACATGAGCAAGGCTTATGATAGAGTTTGTTGGTCTTTCCTCCAGAAGGTGCTGGGTGCTTTTGGCTTTGAGGAAGAATGGATTAGCTGGGTAATGAGTTGTGTGAACTCAAATTCTTTCTTAGTTTTGATTAATGGAAAACACTCTAATCTCTTTGGAGCCTCTCAGGGTTTGAAGCAGGTAGGTAGACCTGCTTTTGGTATAGCTATGTATATTTTTGCCAAGCTTCTCCAATATGTTAAGTATCAGCTCAAACACTAGAATCGATAGTGCTTTAGGAACATGTACTAGGTGAAAAAAGAGGCTAAAATGGATTTGAATGATGTTACCAGGTTGATTAGGGAAGAGGGGGTGTCTGAGTTCTTGTTACGGGAGGAAGCTAGAGCTCTAAAAACATTAGAGGAATGGGAGCTAAGAGAGGAAATTTTTTGGAAGCAGAAAGTGTAGAATGTGTGGCTTTAGGAAGGGGATAAGAATACCACTTTTTTCTTCAATTCAATGAAAGCTAGACAACATGGTAACTCTATATCATCTTTAGTGACGGACAGGGGGAGGTTATCCATTCTACCTAGGGTATTTGCAATGAGGCTGAGCAATATTTTGCTTCTTTATTTAGGGAGGAAGTGCAGGGAGACTCGTCTGTAGAGGCTCAAGTTCTTTCCTATATTCCTTCCTTGGTTTCTTTAGAAATGGAGCATCTTATGAGAGCCATATCTATGGAGGAGTTAGAGAAAATTGTTTTGAAGATGCAAAAAGGCAAGGCACCTAGTCTAGATGGTTTCTTGATTGAATTCTTCCAGGAATTTTGGGACATTATCAAAGTAAATTTATTAGCAGTTGTTCAGGAATCCTAGAAAAACAAGCAGATGCTTTGGACCCTAAATTTTACCTTCTTGGCTCTCATTCCCAAGCAAGAGGGGGATAATAAATTAAGTTAATTTTTTCCCATTTCTCTCGATAATGTAATTTATAAAATTATATCTAAGCTAATTGTGGAAAGGTTGAAAATGTGGCTTACAATGTTGATTTATGAAGAGTAAAGCAACTTTGTGGAAGGTCGAAAAATCTTGGATGGAGTGGTTGTGGTTACAAAAACTATTCATTCCATGGCCAAGTACAAAGAAAAGGCTATGTTCATCAAGTTGGACATGAGCAAGGCTTATGATAGAGTTTGTTGGTCTTTCCTCCAGAAGGTGCTGGGCGCTTTTGGCTTTGAGGAAGAATGGATTAGCTGGGTAATGAGTTGTGTGAACTCAAATTCTTTCTTAGTTTTGATTAATGGAAAACACTCTAATCTCTTTGGAGCCTCTCAGGGTTTGAAGCAAGGTGACCCTCTCTCTCCCTACCTATTTCTAATTCTTGTGGAAGGGTTGGGATAGTTGATTAAAAGGAGTGTTGCAAGGGGTTTTATTCAGGGTTGGCAATGGGGAGGAGGCCTTCATGTACAATCTCACCTACAGTTTGTGGATGATGTGTCTTTGATGGGAATGGTGATGATTAGGGAGGCCTCTAATATGTGCAATGGCTTAGATGTTTATCTTATGGCTTTAGGGTAGGTAATTAATGAAGTCAAGTCTTCTATCTTCTTCTTTAACACTCCTCTTATTCAATGAAGAGTTGCTAATATTTTTAGGTTCCAAATTGGAAGTCTTCCTTTGCTATACCTTGGAATTCCTATCTCATCTAGTAGGTAGTCTAGGGAGTCATGGTAGGGTATTTTGGACAAGTTTTAGGCCAAAGTGGACCATTGGACCCATCGACGGCTGGCCTTTACTGGTCAGATTCAGTTGCTTCAATTAGTAGTGCAGGCGCTTCCTCTATATAGGTGTATGATCTAGGTGGTGCCACTGCATTTTGTTAGAGAATTTGATTCCTTAGCAAAGCAATTTTTATGGGCTAGTAATTTGTCGTCAACTAAGTGGAGCCTTATTAAGTGGGAGATAGTATGTAGCCCCAAAAGTCTGGGTGGCTTGGGACTAAGGCATTCATTACTTTTTGGTATGGCTCTGGCTACAAAGTTGTATTAGCGATGGTGCATGGAACAAAATAGGGTGTGGGGCATAATCTTATCCCATAAGTACCTATTTGGGGTCCCCTAGAAAGAAACCCCTTGGCATAGCTTGAAAGGGAAGGGTTTAATGATTTGGACTATGCTCAAGAAAGGGGTTGTGCTCATTAAGTGTGGACTATTCTAGATTTGCAAGAATGGGAGGGAGGCGTAGTTCTGGCAAGACTCTGAGGATGGCTACCCTCCCATAGTTACCCAATATCCTCACTTAGGTATATTGTCACAGAGGTTTTGTGAGGCTAGTTGGATGAGGGTGGGTGATTTTAAGTCCCTTTCCCTTAATGGGCGTGTGGTGGAAGCAAGTTGGAAGAACCCAGAGGAGTGGCCTATCTTTGGGTTGGAGGAAGAGTGTGCTAAACTCCATTTCATTCTTTCTAATTGCAGTTGTAGTGCCCTTATGGATAGTGATGTTTTGGCTTGGGTCCCCAATCTTAAAGGTACATACACTATGTCTTCTAGTTATCAGGAGTTGATCTCTCAGCAGTTATAAGGGGGGAGGGAAGTTCACTAGTGAAAAAAAGTTTGGAATAGGTTTTCTTGGCCAAAGTGTAATTGTTTTATTTGGACTTTGGCCTGGAATAGATGTTTGACTTGGGATAATATCCAGAAGAGGGGTTTTGTTGGCCCCTCAAGGTGTGCTCTCTATAGTTGTGGGGAAGAGGATTCTTAGCACTTATTCTTCCATTGCCCCTTCACAATGCAATTATGGCATTTTTGGTGGCCAGTGTGGAAATGCCAGTGCATTCATGCTCCCTCCTCGATAGATTTTTGGGTGATATTGGCGAAGCCACCTCCTCAGCTCCCTTCTTACAGGATGTATGGTATGCTGGTCTTATCTTTTTGCTATGGAAAATTAGGTTGGAAAGGAATCACAAAATTTTTTTGGGGGGTGAAATTGGGGATTCAACAGGTATGGACTAGAATCTTAGGCATGATCCAATAAACTATTGAAGATAAGAGTGAGATTATTTTGCTGCTAGAGAAGAGCGATGTAGAGATAGTCTATAGGCTGGGCATACAGGGGATATCTCCAACCTCAGCTTGTGTCAAGAGAGGTAGACATGTGAAACATAGAGTTTAAAGGATGGGGAAATGGCTACCACCTCCTGCTAGTTTTTTTAAAATTAACATGGATGGTTCCTCTAGGGGTAATCTAGGTCTGGTTGGGGTTGGTGGGATTGGCAGGGATTTTTATGGTTCAGTGGTTTTTATTTTTGCGATTAATAAGGGGGTGTAGAATATTAATAAGATGGAAGTCTTGGTGATATTATATGCTCTAAAGTGAGCTTATGATCTAGGGTGGAGGAAGGTGATTTGTTAAGCTGATTCTCAAGTCCTGGTCAACTTGCTTCTTGAGAGGAAGATCTCTGATGTTAGCTGGTAGCTATCTATGCTAGTTCAATAGATTATTTAGGTTAGTTCTTGTATGGATTCAATGTCTTATGCCCATATTCCAAGGGAATGGAATAGGTTGGCTGATTTCCTGGCAAAATGGGCATCAGAAGATGTAGATGGCTGAAAGATTGATGTTTGGGAGTAGATGCCCAATGTGTTACATCAAGACTTGGATAGGATTATTGAGGAGGAGAGAGGTACTGGTGAGTGATTTTCTATGTTTTTGGTTGTTACTATTGTTTTTGGTGGTTCTGGGGGCATTGGCCCTAGGTTGTTATGTAATCTAGTATTCTAAGTTTTAATAAAGTTTTTACCCCTATTTTTTCAAAAAAAAAGTAGAGCAATTAAATTAATTCAGGTAACACAACATAATGAATATGGAAAATTACCAAATATATAAAGTACAATGCCAATTGATATTCTAATAATTATAACACAAAGAAGAGATAATACTTAGTTTGTTTGAAAATATGCATACAAATATTAGATGTAAAAATCTAGAAACAAGTATATTGATGCTCAGAACCTAATTTTTAAATTATAAAGATATTGTTTCTAGAGGCCTGGACATGTGCATCTACCTATGGTCACTTGCATTGATGTTTCTATCATGTATGTAATATTAATCATATTTAAAAATGACCACTTGTGCTTGTTAGGGTTCTCTATCACCTTTCTATTAATGTGTCTAGATTGTATGCATAGGCTATTTACAATTATGTATAACTCAAACCCTAGTTATTCATCTTAGGTTAGGTCACCTTGCTAATGGGCTCATGAAGTCAAGATGACCTCAAGGAAACCTTTGTCAAAACTTATTTCCTACATAGATAATACTCTAAGGAGGGCCTCACACATATGTAGTTCTCTGTTAGGTGTGGGCTTGTGTGCACAAGGGTGAAATATGATATATGTAAAGGCATACAATGAACTAGCTTGTATCTTGAAAAATACTACTCATGGGCTATTATTTGGATGCTTAAAACATATAATATGATTGTTCCTATGATTGATATGAAACTATGAAAGAATATGGTAGTATAACTTAGTTGTAAAATTTATTAAATGATCTTGAATAGGTGCTTACTTGGTATTTGTTAGATAAATCATGAGTAGGCTTTGATATGTATTTATACCACACCTTTTGAAAATATCTCACTAAAGGGTTTGATAAAAAAAATAGGGTGACCCATATGTTTTGTAATATTTTTAAATTGAATGAATTTTAAAGTATGACCACTTCATAAGGAAACTAGATACTAGCATCGATGCTAGTGTCCCTCTGTAAAACAAAAGTATCCAATAAGGTAGAAAATTATTGAAGGTATGTAAGTGATAGTGAATTATATAAATCATGTTGTAATATTTTTCTAGTGTAAAAGTGATTTGGGTATTCAAAATGATAGGGCTGGTCCATAAGATAAGCAGTTAGGCATAATGAGATGGTGAATGCGAGTCTTTTAGCAATAGAAATGTCTAGAACTAAAAAAGTATAACCCTGATTTATATTTATCAAATGTACAAGACTAACTACTTATCTTATGGACCAAACCTATCATTTTGATGTGTGTGTATATATATATATATATATATATGTACATATATATATATATACATATATACATATATATATATATACATACATATATACATATATATATATAAATATATATATATATATATATATATATATATATATATATATATATATATATATATATATGTACATATATATATATATATGTACATATATATATATATATATATATATATATATATATAATCAAATTTTAGTATCTACATTTACCCCCTTAATCTAGTGAAACATAAGGATGGAATTACTAGGTTAAAGGAAATAAATGTGTACTTGGGTGTGTAAAACACACCTTGCCTTTGCTTGATCCTTAGTGAATTTTTTTTTGGGTGTATAACCTATAACTAAGATCATGTTACAATATAATTTAAGGCATGTAATTTGACATTGACTAATTAAAATTCTTTGAAAAGTAAAGAGAGTAGGGAACGAGTACACTTGTGTGTCGATGCAACCATGTTTCCCCTTGATAATTTGCTTTGGTAAATATGTTTCCTTATGAATAATTGGAGTTAAGATAGGTTTATATTTAAAATTTTGAGGTTTTAAGAGTGAAAATTTGAGGATAATTATGGCCCCAATATGGTGTAAAGGTGAGTTGTGACATGACCATTGAAATCAATAAATCTCAATCGCATAACTCAAGTGAAAGTATAATAAATCCAAGATAAGTTTTATCAAACTAAATTTAACCCTTGAGGAGGTTATTCAAGCCTCCTCACTTAGGTGATAGCATGGAGACACCTCTAGGCTATGGGTGGCCTAATCAATGAGGTGAATCTATAGATAGGTCTAGCTCTTTTGATGTTTCACCTTGAATCTAAAAACTAAGTCTATTTCATGAAATGGAAAAGGGTAAGAGATAACTAAAATAAACCTAAATAAGGAGGTTATGCACCAAATTTCTTGACCACTACCACACATTTGAAAGTTTATAATGAACATAGAGTCAACCTATTCATACACTACTCCTAATCTAATTCTCTTACATCAATATTTTAATATAAAGGTGGTAGATGATGATTAGGCTAGGAGGGCTGATTTTGAAGAAGTCTATAGATACTAATGTAATATTTCCTCACTTAACCTTCACAATACTAATTAAACACTCCATATTACCTACAAAAGAGAGTTCAAACTACATATAGGTAAGAGAACAAGACAACATATTAAGGAGAATTGAATCAACACTAGACAAGATATATAATTCATGCATAAACACTAGAATATAGTCATAAGATAAGGTAAAACCAAAATTTTTATTGTTTCATTATCATAAAAAAGGAGTAGGGCTTATCCATACTCAATTGGAGGATCCTTACAATGCCATAATTAGGCTTACATATAGAAGATAATGGGAAGGAAAGATAATATGGGAGTTGGAAAAGCCCATGAAAAGTGTTATCTCATGATGAAGCAAGTGAAAAATAATAAATCATAAAAGTAGACAATTTAATTAATAATTTACAACATGTTTCATCTTGGTTTGATATTTTTCTTCATCAAGATGGTGTATAGTGACTCTTGAGCATCTTATATGACTCATCAACTTCATTTGAAACTATCTTATTGATTAGGGAGTTAAAAGTCTATGTTTTGACACATGAAACTCTTGATCATGCCTCCTAGAGTCTTCCCAAAACATCCTCATCCAATTCAAGGATTATCTCATCTTTATGGGAGTGATTACTGAGAATCAAGCTTCTTCATATTGACAAGAACTTGCACTTTCATTATGTAAGCTTGATTGATTCAAAAGAGGCCATGAAAACAAACCCATATTTTCATACAAGGTTTAGTACCTAATTGAGGAATGAAATAATATATTTCAAACCTCATATAGTTTTATTAAAGGATCATGATATCCATGTTTAGCTTATAGACCACTTTCAAAGACTAACATACAGATGCATTTGGTATCTTGCACATCTTGATGACATATTTGATTACTACATGGTTTATTGAGATTTTTAGTGGCTTATATGACACTTGAAGGGTATTATGTAAATTTAAATGATTCTAATAGACATATTACCATTCTCAACAAGTCCTCCCAATTGGTCAAGATGCTTTTACATAGTAAAATCCTTGTAAATAATCCCAAAACTACCACTTCCATGGCATTTTTCATACCTTATGATCTACAAACATGATAATAAATGGATCATTAATGTATTATTATTACCTATATAGTTAAATTGGGTCATAATAATACACAATGTTTTTATTTAAGGTCATTTTAAGGGCAAACATAGTCATCGAGTCTTTAACAGGGTTTTAGGAGGGTTTGCTATGTTTTTCTTTCTTAACAATATGTCATAAAGTTGAAGTCCTAAAATTATGAAACAATTATAAATTTTGGAAGTAATGGAAACATAATACAACTTAAAATATACATTTTCATCCATTAGAAGTCTCTTTGAAGTTTAAATTAGAAACTTATGCCTTCTTGAGCTCTTAAAAAAGCAAAACATAAGGTTTTGAGGTGTCTACTCTCTTAACAATGGTTTATGAAGCACAATATTATAATGAATATATTAATTACAAAAATATAAATTAAATTCACCCATATAAATCTTCATAAATCCATTTTAATCCATGTAAAACCTCAGGTGTGATCTCAATGTAAGAAGTGGCCTTTCTCAACTCTACAACTTGTATGTGTGTGTCTTGAGAAGACTGTTTTATTCTAAAACTTCCTAAATTTATTATTGAGAATTTGAATGGATTATAAATTATTTTAGGAATTTTATATGAGGTATTAAAATTATTTTAAATGTGTATTATATTTCTATAAATATCTAGAGCCTAAGTTTCTCATCACGAGGGTTTGTTGACCATTAGGCCAATCTGACCCTAATAATCCTATTTTTAGATGTTTTATTATCATTAAAAACATCATAAACATTGTTTAAATGTATTTTATTACCTAATACATATTTATTATACTTAAAAACCCTAAATTTAATATAAATATTCATTCTTTCTTCACATTCTTGAAAACATACGTATAGGTATCCATTAGGCACGTCAAGGCTTCTTGAGTCCTCTCACTACTTGAAAGATTATTAAGAATTTATTATAATTTAAAAACCCATGTGGTTATATATATTTATCTCTCACACATAAATAAATATTTCCATTTAACATGTTAAATGCACTTTTTCTATTACACCTGTAATTGACCTGTAGGTCTCCATTAGGCCTGTCTAGGCTTCTTGAGTCCTCTCACTAAGTTTTATCACCTTGAAAGCTTATGAATAATTTATATAATTTAAAAAACCATATTGGTGTATATATTTGTCTCCCCCACATACCTAATTAGTTCCATTTAACATAATAAATTCACGTTTTCTATTGCACCTATAACAGGCTTGTAGGTCTTCATTTAGGCTCAACACCTGTCAAATTTTTGAGAATGCATATTTATATGAGATATTATTATTTAATTAATATAAAATATTTATTGGAATATAATTAATTTATTCATAATTAATCATGGTTTTTGAGCTGCAACCTAGGCTCACAAAACAATCACTCCAACTATCTCTTGGATTCAAACCTACAAGTTTGCATTTTCTAGCTCAACACAACTCCTAAGCCATTCTTGAGATGGTTTTTTCAAATTTACAAAGAGATTTAAAATTTAATACTATTATTTATTATCATATTCACCTATTAAAATCCTATACACATCTATTTAATTTAAAATAATTGTTTCTTCTTTAGTAAGTTTACTCATAGTCTTGGTACAATCCATGTAGGCCTATATATTTACATCATCTCCCTATTTTATGACTATACATGAATTTTATAACTTAAATAAGAAGTGGAAATTTTATAAGGACACTATTTATAAATTTAAGTCAATTAATGTTATTTTACAAGACTTATCACACCTCAAACAACTATTAAACCTCATATTCGTCACACAAAGTGCATTTTGAAGACAATATTGTAGGCATGCCTATAAGTGTAATTGATATCTTGATCATGGATGGTAAAGTATTGTTTTGGAGGTTTAGTTATAGTTGAGAAATAATATTAACATATTTAATATATATTAAACACCATCCCTCAATCACCATCTTATATTGAACTCATCAACACTAGCGGTTTTCACTTAAGAGCAATAGATACAAAAAATTTCAATTCTATAGGCCTATACATAGGCATTTGACTTTGTCATGCATATGAGTTTTCAATTGAATATGGTGGTAAAGGATTCACTAATTTTTTTAAATATTTATACATTATTGATACTTACTTTCAACCTCACTTATGTCAAAAACACCTCACACTTCTCAAGAAACATGTCTGATCTTGTAAATCTTAGCAAAACACAACATTTTTTGAAATAGTAAATATAGATCTGGGAAACTAGCATTGGTTTTTATATTTATATGGTCACTTGGATTCATAAAAATTTCTTCCAATCATTATTATTCCCTCATCTATCTCTAAAGTGAATTCAAATGAAAAAAACCAAGTCTACAAGGTTTTAATAGGGGTTTTAAGCACCTTAACTCCTTAACAATGGTTCATAAAGCAGATAAATTCAACCTAAGAACTAATGATTATAATTTCAATGGAATAATGGCCACTATCAAACCCTAAGAGAATTTAATCCAAAACTCTCTCTCCTCTGTATACCATCTTCAAACTAGTTGGCCTTCTTGAACCTTAAAGAACCCAATGGAGAAATAAAGTGGGTTTTCTATTTGTTTGGAATTGTAATACATTCCAAAGAATGGATTTGAGTTGGAGAAGGTAAAAGTATACCTTAAATTCTTGAAAACCATTCAAGTGAGTACTCATTTTCTTCTCAAACTCATAAACCTTATTGAGATTACATCCTTGGTAAAGAATGAAACTGCACATGCATTGTAACTACCAAAACTAACCTTTTATAACTATGTTTTGACACTTCCCATTATAAAAGTGATTTTACAAGTTTCCATTGTATGTATAAATAAATATTTTAAATTTGATCCACTTGACATGCCTTATAATGCATTGGAAAAGTATGAAATTATTTTGATAGGGTTAATATAAACCAATTAGGCATAATATCACATTTAATGCTTCGATATATGACCATGCCATTCTAACAAATTGTATTTGGGCTAACCTAGACCTTCATTAATTTTGACAATAAAGTCCTACACAAAAGAAATCTAGAAACAAGTATAAGACTCTAACCCCTTATTACCTTCTCTAAATTTACCTTAATCTTTCCAAAAACATTCCATTAAACTCTAATAAATGGGATTAATAACAAGATTAGGGGGTTTAATTCAATTTTCTTGACTAGACCTTGCATGAGACTCTAAGATGACCAAACACACTTGAAAATACATCTTTTTATGAAAAATCTTAACCAATATACCAAGACCAAAACTCTCAAAATGTTGATACAAAGTTAAATAAGTCTAAAATAAATTTTTTAGATTGTAGCCCCTCATGGAGGCCAATTTTAGCTAACATTTATGGCAACCTCTTAGGATTTCATTATTGTTATGCATCTAGATAGGTATCCTTCTTATCTCCATTTGGATATGGAATCACCCATGCTCAAATTCAGACTTGATTGGATCTTAAAACTTGACTATAAGATCTTTAACAAGACAAGACAACTGGTATACCTCCTAAACACATAACACAAGGCAAAGAACCACACACATACCAAAGTAACACACCACACAAGACACACCTTGTGCTTAGAAGCACTTATGGAATACAAAATAAGAAACTACTATATACAAATGACTTTTAAGGTATAATAATCTTATGTTAAAAGACAAAATCTGTAATTATTCTGCATGTGATGAACAAGAATGATGTATAAGCTACTAGTCAGACCTTATTCTTTATTTATCAACTACTTTCTTGACCACAATTGACTTTGAATTGACCTCAAATGGATCAAAAACATCAAACATATCTTCAATAAAGACAAATTCATCTTTAAGTTCATGAATTAACTCATGCTACCCTTTTTCAATGAGAGAGACCTATAATGTGTCCATTCTTTGATTCTTGGGGGTAGAAACAACCTCAAATTTTATTGGATCCTTAAACTCTACTTTTTGCTCACATTAAAGAGTATCATCTCCATCATAACTTACTACATCATGAACATGAAACTCTTGATGATGACTTGTAGGACATGTTGACATGTTAGGAGCTTTGTATTTGTTAACAACAACTTCATATTGTCATTTTAAAGTGTTAACCTACCAAACTCTTCAAATTCCTTGAACATGTCCAAATAAGAATGTCACATGTTATCATCACCTCCTTGAACTTATTCATGAAATTCAACATGATCGACAACCATGATGTTCTCTTCAAGATTATTCTCACTCATGTCTTCACCATGTTAAATGGATAATATAACCGTATTAGCATTCTCTTCATGGGTTGTAGGTTTACTATCCAAACTTTATCAAATTTTTTTCTACTTCTTCCCAAAAGAAATATTCTTATTGATCACTTGAAATCATGCTAACTTCAATCTCATTCTTACCATTCTATTTAGGTATTAAAAAATTCTCAAACATTACAAAATCTTCAATAAAATCATGACATATTTGCAAGTTTGCCTCTTTAAGCTCTATATCTTGATAAAGAGGCTCAATAAGGTTAATGACCAAAGTGTCTTGATGAGTATTTACCTCATACTTAGATACAACTTGATCAACTATTTCATGATCATCCTTCCTTTTATCGAGACTCAATCCATGACAACTAGATTGGTCTTATTATTCCTCCATTAAGAATATAAGTTCATCTGCCCACTCAAGGTCTAATTCATCATGATTTTCTTTTTCCAAAATTGATTTGTCTTCTTCAAGTCTCAAACCATCAGGATTACCTTCTTGAGTTTCACTTACCACAATGATCTCATGTTGATTTGTAGTTGTAACCAGCTCTTTATCATTTAATATTACCATTCCAAGATTGTTAATCTCTTTAAGGAAATTAAAACACAATTTCTACCAAGAATCATGAAGATCATTAGGAATTTTTGTGCCTTTAGTAATGACTTCATTTGAGTTGGTTTTAGAAATTGCCTTCTGATAGAGCAACTATCTTGACCTCATTCATACTTTCATCAACTTCCTTCATCTAATTTTTTATTTACTCCATGAAGCATGAGAGTGTATCATGCAATTTAAATACTATTATGTCATCATCAACTCCTTCTTAAGGCTCAAAACCATACCAATTTGATTGATTTTCTTAGTCATTCATGACATCTTGAGGGTTATAATATTTGAAAGTTAATTTGATTTATTCTCTACCAAGGGGATATTGAGACCAGCAACCCCCATTTTTTTGAAAGGGGACCCATGTGATTGTTTCTAGAGCTTTTATATCCTAGATTAAGTGTGAAATATTGTTTGATCATGTTTTTGATGTTGCTAAATATTGTCTTAAAGGTTATTAATTACAAGTTCCATGAAATAAATTAGGGTTCCTAAATAATAAACCATAGTGGTTTGAATTTAAACATTCATAGGAAAACATAGCAAGAAATTTTATGCATGACCATGTTTTAGCTTAAAGTTCATGAACTTTTGCAGATCTAAAACTTTACGCTTGTCCACTAGATTTGATCTAATGGTGCATCAAGCTTGAAGTCTTTTAGGGGGGAATATAGTTAATGATTTGGGCCCCAGTGAAGATCCAATGATGATCACTTGATTGAAGGTTTCAAATCTAATGGTACAAAATAAATTTTATAGTCTTAAATTTGACAAGTTCACCCCCATCATTTGATTCCTATGAGAACGTATTCAATGGGACCAAACCTATCAAATTTAACTTAAAATAGAAATATTTTATTGTATTTAAATTGATAGGTTTATCCCCATCATTTGACATCTATGAGGATGTATTTGATGGGCCCAGACCCATCAAATTTAACTTAGACTATCCCTGAAGCTTTGAGATCTTTTGATGGTTTTACATGTGGCATTCAGTTATTAGATAAATAAGATTTTATTGTCTTAAAATTGATAGGTTTTTTCCCATCATTTGATTTCTAAAATAATATATTTGATGGGATAAATCCCATCAAATTTAACTTAGACAATCCCTAAAGCTTGGAGATCTCCTGATGGTTTTACATGTGGCATTTAGTTATTGGATCAATAAATTTCATTTTTTTAAATTTGATAGGTTTACCCCCATTATTTGATGTCTATGAGGAAATATTTGATGGGACCAAACCCATAAAATTTAAATTGAAATAGAAAGATTTTATTATCATAAAATTAACAAGTTCACCCTAGTTATTTGACATCTACGAGGATGTATTTGACAAGACCAAACCCATCTAATTTAACTTAGACAAATTTTTAAGCTTAATCAAAGGGGGCATTTCTAAAGCATTTTAAATAAATTATTATTTTTATTATGAAGGAAATATTGAGACATAAAAATCTTGGCTTAAGTCTTTTACTGATTAAAAGGGTAACCATCTTACAGGATCCAATGGTGATCACTTGCTCATTGGATTTGATCCAATAGTGCACATCAACATGGAAGCCTCAAGAACTATCAAAGGATCCAATGGTGATCACTTGATTACTAGATTTGATTGAAGACGCAAGTGAATTGAAGACTTTCTAAAGGCCTTAAAATCTTGACACATGGTATAATCAATAATTTCAAAGATCAAGAACCAATGAAAGGCAATGACCTAGATTTAGATTTTAAATGAAAAATTAAGGGAATTTTGAAAACTAACAGTCAATATTAGAGTAAAAATTAATAAAGCAACTTTTGAAAAATGCTAAAATCAGTTCAAATTGATAATGTGATACTTGAGATAATTACAAATTAAATTTAGAGTAGATTCCTTAGTGATAACTTTGATAACTTTACAATTACAATACACTGTTATCAATGGCAGTGGGTAGTTAATAGATGAAGATTGAAGTAGAGCTTTATCTAACTTTAGATAGTGAAGGAAGGTCTTTAAAGACACAGAGTTAGATTCAATAACATTAAATGAATGGGGAATCGAGAATTGGTCTAAATTATTCATCTTTGTTAAAGAGTTGCAACCAATTTCTTAGGAAGAAAAGAAGAATGCTTCAGTATACCAAAGATATAAGGATTTAGTATCAATTCAAATGGTAGACCTTCATCACATAGCTACTAAACTAAAGGTAATGTATTGTATCAACCTTCTTGTTACTATTTTCATTGACTATATAGTAGATGTAAAATCGATTATTCATGAATGAAATGTTAGTAAAGTTACATGCATATCTCCCATGGCCTTTTAGACTTATTATAAGCTCCCTTTACCTCATTTGATATTTTATCCTTTAGAGAATGGAAAAATTCCCAAAACATGGATTTAGTTCTTTCAACCTTGGTTAATCCAAGGTTCCCATATTTTAAAGACCCCTAATGGTGAGATTCCTATTAGCCAATTCAAAGAAGGTGTTATGGTAGCTATGACCTTATTGAATAGATCCTTTGGTGCCTCTTATACAACCTATGTGAGTAAGGTCTGGGTGTCTTATGTCCATTTCATGTTGGAGTGGAACCTAACCCCTCCCATTGGAGACTTCATAAATTTCTTCTTGGCCAAACAATTTACAACCATCAAGAGAAAGACCTTCAAATACTTCTTTATGATGTCTTACCTCTTAGAATCACTTCTAGTCTCTATTTATTTCTCGAGAATCTAAAATTGGTCCCCCAATGGTAGGACTACCATTTACCATCATTACTCCAAATGATATATTTTTAAATATATGAATCATATGAAATTCATATGTGATGGTGTCTTCCTAGTCATTTTTGAGATAATCAATGGTATTTCTATGCCTAGACTTCATCCTCTAATAAAAAAACAAATGGAGACTATGGGGGATGTGTGGTTCTATCTAGATTACATTGTAATAAGGATATAAGGAATCATGATCTAACCATACAAACTACCCATATATGTTCCTAGTAAGATTGTAGAGCAAGAAATTTCTTATCAAATCATCTAAGGGATAGATTGGCACTATAAGAAGAATAAAAAGGCTCAGGTTCATTCCTTCCCACTAGACATTGGTAGAATTATAATCAAGGATTAGAAACAACTAGAGATCATGGTGGCACATAAGAAATATTTTGATTTACAATTAGGTGATCTTAAGATGTGGAACCAATAATAGAGTGGATAACCATATTCAAGATATGAAGGTCCCAAAGATTAAGTACAAGCATCAACTAGGTATGGGGGATGGTATTTACATAAGGGAAAAGAAATTTAACGATGTCTTATATAGGGTTAAAAACTACAACATAACCTTAGAATGTAGGATGGTTAGGGATAATAAGCCTTTAGGATAAATATGGTAGTTACATCCTTTACAATATCATTTATTGTTAGGACCATCTAGGACTACGCATCAAGAACCACCTATTGAGGGGAAATCTTCTGAGCCTCAGTAAGGATAATTGACAGTCATCTCTAATTGAGCAACTTGAGGATGCAAAAGGAAAAGGTAAAGTTATAAGTGAGGAGTCCAAGATTGAGCAAAGACCTATTGAAAGCCTCTATATTTAGGCATGCCCACTAAGGCCTTCTTACACAATTTAAGTTATCAACTTAATTGCTTTGGAAACTAGAGAAATAGTGGAGAATGCCCTTATTAACATCACAAGTACTTATGTTTCAGATAAGGAAGAAGACACATTTGAGGAAATAGAGAAGGAATTGGTTCCATTGAGTAGTGGAAAGTGAAAATTATAATTATCCTTAGTTCCCTTGGCTCTAAGAAAGAGGAATAGGTTAACTTTCACTCACCTTACTAGTGAAATAAACCTCTTTAGTGATGAAAATACTATTTATAGACCAACCATTCTTGATTGGTTTATTTATGGGAATTTTCAAAAAATCCCATCTCTTTCTCCTTCATTGGCTTTGACTCAAATGGACATAGGTGTTTAGGATAATGTCAAACCATGGAATTAGGATATGTTAAACAAACAAGCAGAGAGAAGCATCTAGATTATTCACAACAATCAAAGCCAATGGGTTGACACCCTAAGAGCCTCTAGGATTTCAAATGTAAATATTCTCAAATAACCATAGGTGAAATAACTTGATCCTATGGTATAATTTAAACTAGAGACATCAAATCTTAAAAGAGTAGTGATGAAAAAAGTCACTATTGGTACTGAGGAGTTCACCTTTCAGAAGGTAGAGCCATTTATAGGCTTAAATCCTATTCGAGGATAGGTAGTAGGGGAGCATCCTATTTTTTAAGAGGATGTAGGTAGTGTGGTAGTAGCCCAATCAATAATGGCTTTGGTTGGAGTTCAAGGATTGAAACAAAGGATCCTCAACTTGGAAATAGAAAAGAAAGATTTAGAAGCTTAGGTCTTCTTGAAAATTCCTAAAAATATACTACAAATGTTGAATAAATACTTGATGGATGCATTCAAGAATTTAAAAAGCATTTAGTCTAGATTGAATGCTTTGGACTATTAAGTTGAGATGGAAAAAACCTTAATCACCCAGTGGCAGAATTTTGAAGCTCAGATGGTGGAGCTCATCAAGGTGTATAAGAAAAAGTAGGCCTTGAACTTCACTATTATCAAACTCAAACATCTGGACATCCTCATGGCAATTTTGGTTGATAAACAAGAATATTTGATCACCTAGAGTAGTAATGTTAAGGAATTCATCAAGTGAGACATAGATTTGGTAAACCAAATTTAGAAACTTCTAGGGAATCTATTAAATAACCCTTCTCAAACCAATACTTTAGGCTTGACTGATGATGAAGAATTCAATCAGAGGGTTAATACCCACATCCATGGCATCATAGATAGCCAAGGTCATTCAACTAAGGAAAACTAGAAGACCCTTGATAACATTACTTTTGTAAGGAGTAAAATTACATAAATATAATGTGTCAAGGAACTTGTATCTTGGGTAGATAGTGAATTTGACAAGTTAATAGATAAAGAAGGAGATTGTCGAATGAATCTTGATATGGATTTTGAGCTGATCGAGGAGTAGTACACCAAGGTGAAAGACTTATTTAGATAGGGTTAATTGGAAGGACCCACCAATGGAGTTCTTTAAAGAATATTCTTGTTGTAAAGTATATGCTAGTCTATTAGCGTATGCTCTTTCTTGTTAAGTTTGCATGATTTTTGTCACATTGTACCTTTGTATCAAAGACAATTGTCCTTATCTACATCTAAATATTTTTTAAAGGTAACTGTTTAACTACCTATATTTACTATAAATAGGTAGATGGTTAACATTTGTAAAGAGAGAGTTTTTGAGCAATTGATACCATGAGAATTTAATACAACTAAGGAATTCTAAAAAGATTGTCTAATTGTTTTTGTTTAATGTTTATGCTATCTCTCAATTACAGGGAGTTATCTTGAATTTGAATGATTCTTTTTATTTTATTTGTCATAGATTTTTTTAATTTGTGTAAAATGCTAAATTGACTGTAAAGATCTCAAATAAACTTCATTTTATTTTCTATATATTTGGATGTACTTAGGTTATCAAAATCATAATATCAAACCTTTAAAGTAAATTTGGTTCTTACTTATGATTCATATATTTCCTTTGAATTTTGCTTGATTTGTGATATAATTTGAGATTATGCTATTTTATAACATAAATTGGTTCAAATGTGCTCAAATTAATTAGAATTTTGTCATAATATTTGAGATGAAAACTTGAAATCACATTTATTTCTTATTTACCCTTCCTTTTTCTTATTTTTCTCAAGATTCACTCTAGCTTAGAGGTCATTGTTAATAATCATTTAGTTTAACTATAGAATCCTCAAAATTATTAAGTGTTCAAATGGTATAGACCTTGGTGGCTCCTAACCACTAAATCAAATAAATATTGTGGATAGTTTTTATACTTTGCTTCTATTCCACCACAAAAAATCACTAAATAGTCACAAATTGCAACTCATGTCATGGATTCTCAAAATCCTAAAATGAGAAGTGTTCTTTAGTACTAAGAGCACTTATGGTACAATTAGAAGCATGAACATGAAAAGCTCTGTTAGCACTAGAATAAGGGCATGTTTAAATATTATTAATATGTTTGGAAGTGTATTTGGTTGGAATTATCTACATTTTACATGATTATGTTTCTTTTAACATAAATTATGTTAAGATTGGTAACCTTTGTAGAAGTAAAAATTTTGTTGTTAAAAAATTATTATTATTTGGAGTTAGGACAGTTTATTTTTCTAAAAATTGACAATTCTCTGATAATAAGAAGTTTATTTGAGCCATAAGTTGTAAATATTGGTCATCTTTGCATAATTCAATACATCTTTCAACATGTTTAGTTAAATATTGATGTCCTTTGTCCTCTTATGAACATTTTTTTTCAAATTAAGCTTAGTGTGCATATTATTTGTCATTATTTAAAAATTATTGTGTTACACTATGTTTTAAAATAGGTTCATTAATCTTCAAGTTGGAATTACCAAGAATTAGGACTAGATCACATTTAAAGACTAGATAACCCTTGCTCGAACTAGAAACTCACAGAAGGACTAGGAAAGATAGAGGTACATGTAAGTATTCTAAATTTCTACCATCATCACCTTTGTAAGGGATTGTTGTTCTTGATCTTCATCCAAAAATGACATGGCTTATAATTTCCCCTATTAATATAACATGTGTGGTTCATGATTTACCATGTAATCCAAAAAAATATATACCAATATTTAGTCCAATTGGTATTACCACTGCTGAAGAACATGTTAAATCTCTTAAGTATGCATTAAGATTGTTGAATGTTATTCATGAAGATGTAGCATGTAAGTTGTTCCCATTTACATTTAAAGATGTTTCATATGAATGGTTCCTCAATCTACCTAACAATTATATTGTTTCATGGAATAGTTTTGACACTATTTTCATTGATCAATTTAGAAAGATCATAAGTCCTTGTGTCATTTATCACCAATTCACAACTATTAAGAGAGATACAAGTGAACCTATTAGTTAATTTAATGTCAAGTTATAAAAGATGTTTAGATAGACCATGGATCCATATAAACCTAATGAAGCTTTATCTTTAGAGGTTTATAAAAATGCTATTGACCCCATGACTTCTATGTTTTTGAAGAGAGCTATTCCATTTATCATCACATTGGCTCAAGCCTATTCTAGAGTAGTGGATAATAGTGATCAAATGCAACCCCAAAGATAGGTGGTTTATTCTATCCCAAATGTTAATCTTCAAATTCTTGCATTAAACCTTTTCCTAATTAAAAACCAAAATAATCTAGCATTAAACTAGTTTCTTGCTTTGAATATATTGCCTACTAGTCATGATACTCCTAATCAAAATCTAGTCTTTTTGAGCCACAAGTTACCAATGGAATTCATGAAAATGATTAGAAAGATTTAGTGTCTATCAATGGCATTAATAGTAACCAAAGTCAAATTGTTGAGGTTCCAAAAAATGAGAATAAATCTATATTGAACATTGTACAGAAGCTTAACACTAAATTTTTGCAATTGCAAAAACAAGTTAGTAATGCTAATGACAATTCTGAAAAGGAACTTCACTTTTTAAAAATTCAACAGACCCAGGAATAGGTTTTAAATAATAGTTTCTACAATAATAAAGCTAATGAGTTTTTCCCTAGGAAAAAGAATATGGATATAAACTCACTGATATTGCCTTACCAGATTATTGTAGGTTAAATGCTACTTCCAAACATGGTGAGATTTATTGTATTGATTTTTACTACTAAATGGGGAATATACACTTATAAGAGAATGCCTTTTCAATTAATTAATGCAGGGGAAACTTTTCAAAGGGCCATGGACCATGCTTTCTATGGTTTAGTGGTAAAGTGTATCATCATATATATGGATGATCTTAAATTATTTTCTAAAAATAGAGAAGAACACTTCATACATTTGAGACAAGTTTTTGATAGATGTAGGAGGTATGGTGTATCTCTTAACCCCAATAAAAGCATATTTTATGTCACTGAGGAAAAAATGTTGGGACTTATCATTACAAAATATGGAATCTCTATGGATCATGATAGAGTAGAGGCCATTTCTAAAATTGGGTTGCCCAATAGCCAAAAATAACTTAAGTCATTCTTTGGCAATTAATTTTGTGAGGAAGTTTATTTCAAGCTTCACAAATATTGTTAAACCTTTGAATGACATGATTAAGAAAGATTCTATAATTTATTGGAATCAAGAATCCAAGAAGGCCTTAACTGGCATTAAGAAGGTAATTACTAAAGCTCTGATCCTCATAACTCCTAATTTTTCAAAATATTTTTATCTATATTCGTTTGCTTTTCAGCATATTATGGCTGCAGTGTTAAATCAAAAGGTTGATGGGAATGATCATCCTATAACTTTCATGAGCACCAATTTTAAAAATTTTAAAGTGAATTATTCTATTATTGATAAACAAGCTTATGCATTATTAAAGGCAATCAAAAAGTTTAGACATTACCTCCTTATAAATAAGGTACATAATATATTACCTGATCCAAATACAAAACATATGTTGAGTCAGAATGAACTTGGAGAAAGAAGAGGCAAATGGATGGAAATTCTAAAATAATATGATATAGAGATGACAATTACCAAATTAGTGAAATGTTAGGGTCTGGTTCAAATGATCGCTAGTATTGACCCAAAAGTTCATATCTTGTAAGTAGATCAACAAAACTTTCAACCTAATGAGTGGTATGACTCTATTATCCATTTAATTATCAATGGTGTTTGTCCCCCAAGATTTATAAGAGAACAAAAGAGAGCCTTAAGGCTCAAAATAACCCATTACATCATCAAGAATGGAGTCTTGTATAGGAAGAAATTTGAGGGAATTTATTTGAGATGTGTATCCAAGGAAGAAGTAACTTGGATTCTGACTACCTTTCATGAATAATTAGGAAGTGGACACCCTTTAAGAAGAACCACAGGTCATAAGATTCTCAGGGCTAGGTAATATTATCCCACACTCTTTAAATATGCCTATAAGCATGTGAGGGAGTGTCATTCATGCTAGATCTTTAGCATAAAAGAACTAAAGGTAGCCATGCCTTTACAACCTGTAATGGTAGATAAACCTTGTACATAATGGGGATTAAACTTTATTAGAGTAATAAACCCCAATTCTTCTAAAGGTCATAAGTATTTCTTAAATACTATGGATTATTTTAATAGGTAGACTAAGGAAGTAGCCACTAAGTAATGTAGAACAAAAGAAGTGATCAATTTCTTGGAAGAAAATATTTGTACTAGATTTGGAAACCTAGTTTCTTTGGTTTGTGATAATGGATCTGCATTCATTTCTATTGAAATGATAGAATGGGATTATGACCAAAGCATTACACTCAAGTTTTATTCTAGTAAATATCTTCAAGAAAATGGTGTTTCTGAATCCACAAACAAAAATATGATGAAAGCTATCAAGAAATCTATTGAATATAAACCTAGAACATGGCATAAACTTCTTAAGTTTGCATTATGGGTAGATCAAATTAGGATCAAGAAAGCTCTAAAAAGCTTCACCATTTTTGTTGGTAAATGGTCAGGAGCCCATCTTGCCCATGACTTTGAATTTTCCTACATTCACATTCATGCAAGAATACATAGAAGATAGTCAGGAACTTGCTAATTCTTGGCTATTAGACATTATTTAAATGGAAAATACTGAAGAAAAAGAATTTATAGACTTCAGTAAATACCAATCAAATGTGAAAAGATGGTTTGATAAGAGATCTAAAGATAAGGTATTTAGATAAGGAGATTTTGTCCTTCTTTCGGACAAGGCATTAGAACCCAAAGGTAAACATGGTAAATTCACTACTTTATGGATTGGTCCTTACCAAATTGTAGAAATCTTGGGCAATAATACTCTCAGGTTGAAAGATCTCTAAGAAGAAGAGTTCACATTGCCTACCAATGGATAATATCTCAAACATTACTTTGCTACTGCCCCACCAGAGGTCTTTATGGAATAAATGTGTAAGGTTGCTAAAATTAGAATAGGTGGGCTAGTTAGTTCTCTTTCTTGTTTTATTTTTTCTTCCTTGCTGGGTTTGTGTATATTTATTTCATTTACATTTTTTTCTCTTCTTCTTGCTTGGTGGTGTTCCCTAGTTGTGGTAAAGTATCATATTATTTTTGGCTTAGAATTACTCAAAAGTGTGAATAGAAATCTTACAAAGGTGACCATGGCTGGAAATAAAGTAGTACGAAGCAACTAAGGGTATTGATATAAATTGGTATAGGAATTTATTGTCTCACAAGGATTTAAACCTTATTCTACATCAAAACTTGGTTTTAACAAGAATCATATGTATACAATGTGAATTTATTTTATTAACTCATATTCATGCCTACACTTAAAACACATCCTTGTCATGGGCTACAATTTCAATTAAAGGGTAGAGTATCCTAATGCCAAAGCATTTAACCAAATCTTTAAAACTAGGTTGTATTGGTTTCCAACCTTTAGAAAAGGACCTAGAAAATGTAAAGAAAAAAATATCATAATAAAATATATGGAAACAGAAGCAAAGGTGATTCAGGTAATCTCCATCAAGGCTATGGATGCCTGGCTAGAAGTGGAGTAAGACCTTAAGTGGAACATAAGGTATCTTTATCAAGGATATAGATGCTTGGTTGGTAGCAGAGCAATGCCCAAGCCTCCCCTAAATTAAGATTTATTATTATTAAAAAATATCTAAAGTGCTCAAAGTTAAGTGTAATGGACCAAAAGGATATGAACCTAGATGTTATTTCTTGAAATTCATGACAAATAGTAAGTGGAATCAAAAAACACACTACATGTTTATGTTTTAATATCTAAGATTAAATTTTATACATAAGGAACTTACTTCAACTAAAAGTTGATTCAAGAGAGAGTATATATCCAAAAAGGGATATAAAATTCATGTACAAGTTTAAAATATAGCCTTGTGTTCTAAAATATTTCTATGTTACCCCTATGAGCCACCATTTGTTGAGACCAACAACCAACCCCCCCCCCCTCGCCACCCTCCCCTCCCCAATTTTTTTTTGAAAGGGGACCCATGTGATTATTTCCAAAACTTCTATATCCTAGAATAAGTGTGAAAGATTATTTGATCATATTTTTGATGTTTCCAAAAATCATCTTGAAGGTTATTAATTGTAGGTTCCACGAAAGAAGTTAGGGTTCCCAAACAATAAATCCTAGAAGTTTGAATTTAGACATTTATGAGAAAATCTAGTAGGAAATTTTATGCATGATCAGGTTTTAGCTTAAATTTTATGCACTTTTTCAAATATAATGCTTTACACTTGTTTACTATATTTAATCTAATGGTGTGCCAAGCTCAAAGTTTCTTAGCAGGGCATATAGTTAATGATTCAGGCCCTAGTAAGGATCTAATGATGATTGCTTGAATGGAGGTTTTAAATTTGATGGTGTGAAATAAAATTTATTGTCTTAAATTTGACAAGTTTACCCTCATCATTTGATGTCTGTGAGGATGTATTTGATGGGACCGAACCCATCAAATTTAACTTAAAATATAAATATTCTATTGTCTTAAAATTGACAAGTTCACCCCTATCATTTGATGTCTACGAGGATGTATTTGATAGGATCAAACCCATCAAATTTAACTTAGATAATCCGTAAAGCTTTGAGATCTCTCAATGGTTTTACATGTGGCATTCAATTATTGGATCAATAAGATTTTATTATCTTAAAATTGATAGGTTTTCCCCTATCATTTGATGTCTATGAGGACGTATTTGATGGGACTAAACCCATCAAATTTAACTTTGTCATCCCCAAAGCTTTGAGATCTCCTGATGGTTTTACACGTGGGATTCATTTATTGGATCAATAAATTCATTGTTTTAAATTTGATAGGTTCACCTCCATCATTTGACATATATGGGGATGTATTTAATGGGACCAAACCTATCAAATTTAAATTGAAATAGAAAGATTTTACTGTCTTAAAATTGAAAGGTTTACCCCTATCATTTGACATTTGTGAGGACGTATTTGATAGGATAAAACCCATTAAATTCAACTTAGAGAAAATTTTAATCCTAATCAAAGGGGGAATTTATAAAGCCTTTTTAAGAAATTATTAGTTTTCTTATGAAGGAAAGATTGAGACATAAAAATCTTGGCCTAAGTATTTTACTGATTAAAAGGGTAAGCATCTTACAGGATCCAATGGTGATCACCTACTGGATTTGATCCAATAGTGCACATAAATATGGAATACTCAATATCTCCTAAAGGATCAAATCATGATCGCTTTCTCATTGGATGTGATCTAATGGTGTGAGCCAATTGAAGACTTTTCAAAGGCCTCAGAATCTTTACACATGGCATAATCAATAAGCTCAAAGATCAAGAACCAATGAAATGTAAGGACCTAGATTTGGCTTTTCAAAGAAAAATAAAAGGGACTTTTGAAAACTAATGGTCAATTTTCAAATGGAATTTATGAAAATATATATGAAAGGAATATAACCCTACCACATAAGCTCCACATAAGTATAGAGGATCTGAATGAAAGATATTTCATGATTGAAAACACAAGAGAGATGATAAGTAAGGTTCCATCATATTTATGTCACGTATGACAACAAAGTTATATGTTTTGGTCATTAAATTAGAAAAAACCTAAACCCTCCATAAAGAAGGCCAAAGTCAGTTCAAATTAGTTATGTGACACTTGAGATAATTACAAATTAAATTTAAAACAAATGACTTAGTGAGAACTTTGATAGCTTTGTAATTACAATACACTTTTATTAATAGCAGTGGGTAGGAAATAGATGAAGATTGAAGTAGAGATTTATCTAAATTTAGATGGTAAAGGAAGGGTCTTTAGAGACATAGAGTTGGATTCAAGAACATTGAATGTATAGGGAATCAAGAATTCGTCTAAATTATTCTTCTTTGTCAAAGAGTTGCAACCAATTTCTTAAGAAGAAAAGAGGAATGATTTAGTGTGCTAAAGATACAAGGATTTAGTATCAATTCAAATGGTAGGCCTTCATCACATAGCTTCTAAACTAGAGGTAATGCATTACATTGATCTTCTTGTTCCTATTTTTATTTAATATAGAGAAGATGGATAATGGATTATTCATGAAGGAAATGTCAATAAAATTACATGCATAACTCCCATTACCTTTGAGGCTTATTATAAGCTCCTTTTACCTCATGTTGATCTTCCATCCTTGAGAGAATGGAAAAATTCACAAAACTTAGATTCAATTCTTTCACCTTAGTTAATCCAAGGTTCCCATGTTTTTAAGACCCATAATGGTGAGATTCTTATTACCCATTTTAGAGAAGGTGTTAGGGTAGCTATGACTTTATTGAACATATCCTTTGGTGCCTCTTCTACAACCTATGTGAGTAATGTTTAGGTGTCTTATGTCTATTGCATACTGGAGTGAAACCTAACCCCTCCAATTGGAGACTTGATAAGTTTCTTCTTGGCCAAATAATTTATAGCCATCAAGAGAAAGACCTATAGATATTTATTTATGACATCTTACCTCTTAGACTCACTTCTAATCTCTATTACTTTCCCTGGCATCTAAAATTGGTCCTCTAATGGTAGGACTACCATTTCCCATCATTACTCCAATCTACATATTTTCAAATATAGGAATCATATGTAACTAATATGTTATGGTGTCTTCCCAATAATTTTTGAGATAATCACTAGTATTCTTATGCCTAGATTTCATCCTCTAATCAAAAAACAATTGGAGACTATGGGGGATGTGTGGTTATATTTAGATTGCACTACAATAAGGATAGAAGGAATCATGGTCCAACCATATAAACTACCCATATATGTTCCCAATAATCTTGTAGAGAAATAAGTTACTTATCAAATCATCTAGGGCATAGATTGGCACTATAAGAAGAATAAAAAGGCTTAGGTTCATCCCTTCCCACTAGAAATTGGTAGAAATATAATCAAGGATTGGAAATAATTGTAGATCATGGTGGTACATAAGAACTCTTTTGATTTCCAATTACATGATCTTAAGATGTGGTACCCCAATAGTAGAGTGGATAACCATATTCAAGAGAGGAAGGTCCCAAAGACTAACTACAAGCATCAATCAGGTGTGGGGGATGGTATTTACACAAGGGAAAAGAACTTTGAAGAAGTCCTATCTAGGGTTATAAACTACAACATAACCTTAGAATGTAGGCTGGTCAAGGATAATAAGTATTCAAGAGAAATATGGTAGTTACATCCTTTACAGTATCTTTTGTTGCCAAGACCATCTATGACTACACATCAAGAACCACTTATTGAGAGGAAATCTTCTGAGCCTTAGCAGGGAGAATTGAAAAAGTTATCTGAGATTGATTAACTTGAGGATGCAAAATAAAAAGGTAAATCTATAAGTTAGGAGTCTAATATTGAACAAAGACCTATCGAAAGCCTCCAAATTTAGGCATCCCCACCAAGGCCTTCTTCCCCAATAGAATTTATTAGCTTAATTGATTTGGAAACTAAAGAAATATTAGAGAGTGACCTTGTTAACATCATGGCTACTTATGGTTTAGATAAGGAAGAAGACCCATCTGAGAATGAAGGTAAAGAATTGGTTCGATTGAGTAGTGGAAAGATATAGGTAGAATTAGCCTTAGTTCCTTTGGATACTAGAAAGAGGCCTAGGTTAAATTTTACTCACCCTACAAGTGAAATAAGCCTCTTTAGTAATTAGAATCCTATTTATGGACTAACCATTCCTGATTGGTTTGTTTATGATAAGTTGCAAAAAATCCCATCTCTTTCTCCTTCACTGGCTCTGGCTCGAGTGGACATAGGTGTTTAGGATAATGTCAAACCATGGATTTAGGATATGTTGAACAAACAAGTAGAGAAAGGCATCCAAATTATTCACAACAAGGAAAGGTAATGGGTTGGCACCTTAGGATCCTTTGGGATTTTAAATGTAGATATTCCCAAACAACCATATGTGAAACAACTTGATCTTCAGGTCTAATTTAATCCAGAGACATCAAATATTGAAAGAGTAGTGACCAAGAAAGTCACTATTTATACTGAGGAGTTCACATTTTAAAAGGTGGAGCCATTTATAAGCTTAACTCCTACTCTAGGATAAGTAGTAGGGGAGGCATCCTATTTTTTAAGAGGATGTAGCTAGTGTGGTACTGATCCAATCAACAATGGCCTTGGCTAGAGTTCAAGGATTGAAACAAAGGATCCTCAACTCGGAAATAGAAAAGCAAGATTTAGAAGCTTAGGTCTTCTTGATGATTCCTAAAAATATATTACAAATGTTGAATAAATCCTTGATGGATGCATTTGAGAATTAAAAAAAGCATTAAGTATAGATTGAATGCTTTGGACCATCAAGTTGAGATGGAACAAACCTTAATCAACTAGTGATAGAATTTTGAAGCTCAGATAGAGGAGCTCATCAAGGTGCATAAGATAAATTAGGCCTTTAACTTCAAGATTATCAAACTCAGACATCTGGACATCCTCATGGTAGTTTTGGTAGATAAAAAAGAAGATTTGATCACCTAGAGTAGTGATGTTAAGGACTTCATCAAGAGATGCATATATTTGGTAAACTAGATTGACAAACTTCTAGGGAATATATTAAATAACCCTTCTCAAACCACTACTTTAGGCTTGATAGATGATGAAGAATTCAAGCAGAGGGTTGATACCCACATCCTAGGCATCATAAATAGCCAAGGTCATTTAGCTAAGGATAACTAGAAGACCCTTGATATCATTACTTTTGCAAGGAATCAAATTAAAAAAATACAAAGCATTAAATAACTTATATCCTGGGTAGATAGTGAATTTGACAAGTTAACATATAAAGAATGAGATTTTTCAATGAAGACTATAGTGGATTTTGAGATGATCAAGGAGTATTACACCAAGGTGAAATACTTATTCAAATAGGGTTAATTGGAAGGACCCACCAATGGAATTCCTAAAAGAATATTCTTGTTGTAAAGTATATGCTAGTCTATTAGCAAATACTCTTTCTTGTCAAGTTGGCATGATTTTTGTCATATTGTAGGTTTATATCAAAGATAGGTATCCTTATCCACATCTAGATATTTTTGAAAGTTAATTGGTTAACTACATATGTTTCTTATAAATAGGTAGATGGTTACCATTTATAAAGAGAGAGTTTTTGAGCAATTGATACCAAGAGCATTTAATACAACTAAGGAATTATAAAAAGATTGTCTGATTGTTATTTTTAAATGTCTATGCTATCTCTCAATTATAGGGAGTTATCTTGAATATTAATTATTCTTATTGTGTGAATTACAATCTTTGTCATAGGGTTATTAACTTGTGCTAAATTCTAAATTGACTATAAAGATCTCTAATATACTTCATTTTATTTTCTCTATATTTGGATGTACTTAGGTTATCTAGATCATAATAGAATACCTTTAAAGTAAATTTGGTTATTAATTATGATTCATATTTTCCTTTGAATTTTGATTGATTTGTGATATAATTTAAGGTTATGCTATTTTATAACATAAATTGGTTCAAATATGCTCAAAGTAATTGGAATTTTTTCATAATATTTGAGATGAAAACTTACAATCACATTTCTTTTTTCTTTACCCTTCCTTTTTCTTATTTTTATCAATATTCACTCTAGCTTAGAGGTCATTGTTAATAATCATTTAGTTTAACTATCAAATCCTCATAATTATTAAGTATTCAAATAATATATACCCTATTGATTCCCAACCACTAAATCATATAAATATTGTGGACAGTTTTCATAATTTACTTCTATTCCACCATATACAATCACTAAATCATCACAAAATACAACTCATGCCATGTATTCTCAAAATCCTAAAATGAGAACTATTCTTCAACACTAAGAGCACCTATGGTATAATTATAAGCATCAACAGGGGGTTGCCAATGATAATTTCTTCATCATAATCACTCATTGCATATTCATCATGATCTTCTTGAGATCTAAATACAACTAAAAATTCATCAAATCTTTCAAGATTGTTGTATGCAAAGGAAAATCTAGCTAACTTATTAATTAATCCTAGCTTGAAGAAGATTAATCCTACTTACACTTCTGATTTTTCATACATTAGATATTTGGGGTCATGACCAAGATGGGTATGATAGACCTTACCAAGGAATCTATTACCACAATAACATCAATAGAGAGGGTTACAAAGTCTCTAGTCAAGTAACACTATGTAATAATTGTAGACACCTAAAAATGTCCACAACTAACTTTAGACTAGTTCCTATCAGCCATTGCAAATTAAGCCTAAGAATCATTGAATATCACAAATTTACTTGCACATAATTCATCAAAGCTCATAATCATGTTGAGGCATCCCTAATTAGGGTGTCCTATTATATGCAACAAAAACATCTCAAAAATTTATCCCTAATCATTCTATGACATCACAATAGTCAATTTGGCTTATGGACCTATTAAGTGGGGCACTTGCACACTTAAATCAAATATTGGAAATGCAATATGGCTAATCATAATTAATTAACAAGATAAACTAAATTAAATGCCTATTTGATTTATCCATGTGTAATTAATGAATATCATAAAAATGTAATTAAAAAAATTAAAATACCCTAGCCTTTCATCATGACCTTTGTGAGTTTTTAATCTCTTTAGAAATATCCTAAAATATCTATTTTGGAGACCCATGCATATTCATTGAAAATCATAATTACTTGAAAAATGTTAACTCTAATGGGGTTATATTTGACTCATTTAGGTTAGGTTTGAACCCATTCCATGTTTAAAATCTATCTTAACTCTCATAGGGTTGGAGTTAAATCCATTTTATATAAATACAAGCCTTTGCCTATTGATTTTTAAGCTCTCATACGCCAAAGTTATCATGCAAATTTAGAGAGAGACATAATCTATTTTGGTGCAAATTTATCATGCAAAAATGACTTAAAATATCTTTTAATATAATTTTATAATTCCCATTTTGTTACAAACAAGGTTATAATTATAAAATATTTAGCCAAGCCATAACTCAAGCCATGGTGCCAAGGAGAGAAGGAGTTACATAACTTCCATTTCCAAAGACTTTTTGATGCACAAGATAAGCAAGCCATTCAAAAATGAATTTGGAGCTCTAAAAGAAGGTAAAGGATATGTTATATTTTACCTTTTAGTTGTCTTTTCAATTTTATTTTTTTATTAAGCTCACCCCTAAGATATAGGCTTGTAAGTGTAAGTGTTATTATGTTTCTTTGAGTTTATTTCTTAAACTAACATGTTACTAACCTCGCTTATTAGATTACTATGATCACAAATGGAACACCTAGTAGGAATTTAAAGAATCCAATATATCAAGGAGATGAAAATTTTGTTCTTAGTTTTTCTATTGAGTGCTTGAAAATATTCAAAATCCACATTTTAACATTATTTTCCATGTATTCTATTTTTTACTGATACACATATTACACAAAGACTAACATCAATTATAACATAACCGACATTAATTCTCCCTGAACAACATCAATTCACCTATAACCAAAATTGATCTCTATGTGTATCACTTATAACTAACGTCAGTCTCTATGTGCATCACCCAAAACCAATGTCGGTCTCTATGCAGAACAAAAAGTTGATAGGCTATCTTTTAGAGCTTCGTTTGGGGTCATCTAGACTACATTTTAATGATTTTTTTAAAACCATGTGTTTTATCCTAAATGTTTAGAATATGCTATCATTTTACCTTTAATTTGAATAAATGATTCATAAAATATCTGAAATCCCCTAACACTTTTTGAAAGTACCAAAGGATACAAGGAGACATATGCTTCTTACTTGCAATTTTCACTTTTCAGATTAGTGTTTTAATAATATTTTTTTTAAAATCATTTTTATTTTATTTCAAGATTTCAAAAACAAATGCCAAGGGGCCAAATTTCATAAACATTTCTCTTTGGTGTATTAAAATAAACACACACTTAGATTACATTTCTCTTTGGCGTTTTGTTTTATGCTTGTTCTTTCAAATTTATTTATTTTCATAAAATGATTGATGCATGTGTGCTCTCCTTCCATCCCCTTAGGGAACTCGGGTGACCAAAATAATTCTTTATTTGAATTTGTGATTTGTTTAAATGCATGAAAATAACATTAAATCTCTCCTTAAATACATATTGTTTGAGTGATCTAAACATGACCTTAAAGTATTTTCACATGTCATTTTTTAATGTAATTTAGCTTGTGAGTGGGAGTTCATAACCTCTTAATGAGTTCTTTAGGGGTGAATTGACATGAAGTTTCATCTCCTAGTATCTTACTAACCTCTCTCCATGGTAGATTATATAAATAAGGGCACATATACTATGATTGCTAGGGACTGAGCAACTAGCCTCTCTAATCATAATGAAAACCTAAGTCAGGTCTAGCTAATTAGGGGATTCCACTAAGAAGTATATGGATGGCATCACTATGAAAAGGAATAAAACCTTTCATAGTAATTTATCCTATATCAAATCAATTGACATGATTTCATCTCTAGTGGTTACCACACTTGGGACCATCTAGATGTGTGAAACCTACAATTTTAGAATAACCCCACTTAGCACAAAAATATTGTGGATGTAAGATGAGTAGCATGAAGTTCCATATCACCGAATAATATTTTGGGACAAGAGGGGGACTAAAAACCCTACTTTTCATGTGTTTTTATTTTTAGATTAACACATAAAATCCTCCCAAGAGCATGCATATAGATGAAATTTGATAGAACTATGTAACCTTATCAGTTTTAGGATCTAGGACATTACATTTAGATGTTTATGTCATTTTATCCTTTATTACATGGTGTTTGAGTATAAACTATCTATTTTGTTTGTTATGCCACATCCAAAAAAGTCTTGTCTTGTACAACACTTCATTATTTGAGGAGGTGTTATGCCATCCATTTGACACCATACCTTTGCCTTAGTATTTTGATAAATCTTTTTGTGTGTTCCAATTGATTGGAAAGGGTAATGTTATGCTGGCCAATCTATTTTCAAGTTTTGTGCCTTGGAGTCTTGAAACAAAACATTATTACATGTTTAGAGTACAATAATGTTGTTACACTACTCAAATCCTTGCATAGGCTTGTTTTACTTGTTCCAAAATCCAATTTCCAAAACCAATCCACATGTGTCTTTTGGGTCTTTATTTAGTATTGTTATGTTGTTCACCTTTTTCTAACTTATTGATCAATGAAAATCCTAGTTTTCTTAAGTTAAACTTTCAATTAACCTTGACAAGTTCAAATCTAAATATTGATTGAATTTTATTTATGCCTTGTGTAATTTGGGCCTAGACATTGATATTTCTCTTTTGGGTTGTGTAACTTAGGTTAATTCTTTACCCATTTTGAAACCTATTATTTGTGCCTAAATTTGAGAGAAATAACCTATCTTATTTGTGTCTTTTGTTTCATGCCTTATACCAATTGACCAAGTTCATGTCTAAAGTCAAATGCCTAGTCTATGATAAAGTGTTTCAGATTTATTAGATTAAATCACACCCCTTTTGTTTAAAGTCTAAATATTGTGCTTATTTTGCCAAAATTCCTAACACATGTCTATTTTGAGCCCAGCCTTCGATGCACTATTTGGCCAAAATACCTAACAACTTTTATTTTCTTAGATTAGAATTGTTTGGAACACTTTGAATCTAGAGTTTGGCATTTTGATTTTTATTAAGACGCTTGACCTTTTGTGTGTGAGACACTTGAAATTAGACTTTTTAATACTAACTTTTAGTATAAACCATTTTGGAGATAAAACTCCCCTTCAACCAAATTAGATCAAGTATGAAACTTGCATCCTTTAAACATTATTTTTAAGAGTTTTTAAAACTCTAGGCCTTTTGTAGAATGTTCATCACTGATATAGATATGTCTTGTTACACTTATGGTGGAAATAGGTACAAAATAAGTTATGATAGAATAACCACAAAAATGACTTTGTTTGAGACACATATGGTGAAAAAGTGGTTTGTGAGATTGATTCATATCCTCCTTATAATCCTTAATTTGGGGAATAAAGCCAAGATGCTCACTCATAGTGTTTAGTGATACATTCTTTTGGTATGTTGATGTACAATGTTCACCCTCTTATTGATCATGACATCTGATCCCCCACCTATACCATTAAGACTCCTTTAAACTATGCAATAAACCAAGCTCTACATCATTTGAGGAATACCATTTCTATACCAAGACCTCATCATTTGGCTTGTGCAGGCCACCAAGATCCACAATGACCTATCATTTCTATTATAAGACCTCATCTTTTGGATTGTGTGAAAAATTAAGTTCTATAAGGCCTTACCATTTCCATTATAGGACCTCTTCCTTTAGCTTGTGAGAGAAACCAAGCTCCATAATTCCATACCATTTCTATTCTAAGGGGTCATCCTTTGGCTTGTGTGAGAAACCAAGCTCCACATTGCCCTACCATTTCTATTTTATGACCTCATCCTTTGGATTATGTAGGCCATCAAGCTATATAACCTCCAAAGACTACCATTTATATACTAGGACCTAATCCTTTGGATTGTGAGAGAAACCAAGCTTCACAACACCCCACCATTTCTATTCCAAGACCTCATCTATTGGTTTATGTAAGCAACCAAGCTCTAAAAATCCCTGCCATTTCTATACCAAGACCTTGTACTTTAGCTTGTGTGAGAAATAAAATTCCACAATTCCCTATAATTTTTATTCTAGGACTTCATCCTTTGGCTTTTGTGAGCAACCAAGCATCACAATGCCCTACCATTTTTATTTCAGGACCTCATCATTTGGCTTGTGTAAGAAACCAAGCTTCATAATTCCCTACCATTTCCATACAAGGACCTCATCCTTTGGCTTGTGTGAGAATTTAAGATTCAAAATTCCATTCCATTACCATTTTGGATCATTCCAAGTATAGTAACTCATTATCCTAATAAAGTTATCCAATCATAACTAGACATGTCATAGTTAATATCTTAGGCCATAAACCAACCTTTGATAATCCTATCATTATCCAAATGTCAACAATTATTCATCCATTGCCAACCATTCCCAAATTTATAAAACCCCTACCAATTTTTGAGTCAAAACCAAGCCAATTAATACCTCTCCAATCAAACTAATCATTCAAAGACCTAGATATGTTAAAAATTGGTATTTTACAACTGGTTGTAAATCAAGGCCAAGAGAACCAACCAATCCATTATGTTCTTATTGAAACACATGTTTATGATGAGTGAACTTATGATGAATCATATTTTTATACCATTATAGTGGTTGAGTAATCTCACATTGACAAGCCAATCTTTGTTGAGTCAATTCCTAACGATTATAACCACCTTTGGGAAAATTATTATCTCAACCATATGCCTATTTTTAGAGAACCTCCCTGATAAGATAATATTTATGGATTTATCTCTTGAACTTTTTCCCATTATTGAGGAGTCTCACTTTGAAAAAATAGCCTTGATGGGTCCCATTATGCCATCATAGGCCATTACTTATCCAATAACAAACATTCAACAAGACATCATTATAGTATTATCCACACTAGATGAAGAATTAAAATTAGAGATAGGTTATATTCTTCAACCAACATCAAATTTAGAATCAAAAGTAGAATAAACATCAATATCAACATTAGATTCAGAGTCCTTTGAGTTAGACTCAACTTTAGAATCAAAATACATTCATGGTTGTTAAAATATTGGTTATACATGCCTTGTATATCAATTTAAATACATTTTTGATCCTTACATAGTTTTTGAAGATAATTACTTTAACTTCGAAACAAGTTATCCTAGTATCTTCTATGAGCATTGTGTTACCTCTCCCCATTCCATTACCATTATATATGCCATTTCCACCAACCAACCTATCCATTTTTTGGACCTTCCACCTCCCACAAGTGTCAATTGGGACTGATAGAATAACACCTTATTGAAATACATCCATGGTGACATATCAGTTGTTAAATATCAGGGGGGCAAGACCACATTCATACAAAAGAAGAATAATATCCTAGTGAAACATTTTTGGAGGTATTAGAGGATAATCAAAGTCAAAAGTTAATGTTTCTTAGTGAAACCTTCTTAGAGGTACTATGGGACAATCAAAATAACTTTATTGGTGAAAACCTCATTAAGGCACCAATAGTTGATCACAACAACTCTTCACTGCTTGATGAATATAATATCAAAGATGAAATCAATATAACTTGCAATCTATATTACAATCAGATGGTAGCTATTCTTAGGCCTAAATAACAAAACAATCTAGAGGTCTTATCAAGAGCATATTCAAAAGTCTTCAGCCCTACCACATCCAAACTTATGTCAAATTTGGAATTAAAAACATTATGTGTGCGTAAAAATATTTATATTTATTTGTCACCCAACCATTATAAATTCCATTATCATCCACCTTTACATTTCCAAATCAAACCTATCATCCACTACTTATCCATATTTACCACTCTTGGTTTCACTTTCCTTTATAGAGCCTACAAAGATACCTTATCTTGATGTTTGAAGGAAATATAATTAATGACTAATGAAGATCACAAAAAAAAATTTGGAGACCAAATATACAATAGGTGCTTGATAGAGTAGCTATTTAAAAGAGGTGTGGCTAGAAATTTACATGATTAATTATTATGGTTGTATCATATGCTGATTAGGATGTGCATATCCACATCAACAAGAATAATATAAACATTTACCTTAAGAAAAAACCCATACCTTTCCACTTGACAAAAACCATATCCTTGTTATTTCCATTTTCCATATACATTTCTATTTTCATTTTTCCATTCCCTTGCCATTGTTTCATACCTTACCATTTACCTTACCTTATCACTTGGAGGAAACCCTCTTACCATTATAACCAATTGAAATACCATCATCATACTAAGTAAACCCATACCCCATGCCATCCCTACTAGACCACAACCTATTTTTAACCATCCTACCCAACCCATTTTTGATCTTGGTTCCTTTGGTTCTTCCCACACCTTTCATAAGGGGATTTCAATCCAATGTTAGTAGTTTTAGAATTTAATGTTTAAATGATAGTCTATAAAACTAGTGTGACAATTGATTTGGTAAGTTATTTTTCATTTACCTTTGACTGGTGACATTGATTATAACTATCTATGGGCAAATTAGTATCCCACTTTATGTTATAATTATAATGCCTATGAGTAAATTAGACCTACGCTATTATTTCCTAATTATAATTACGTATGGGAAAATTAAGAATAAAACCTTTTACCATTAATTGACATGTCACCTTGCCATTACTATTATCATTTTCCTTATCATTTGGCCTTCATTTGAGAACTTATTGTGACCTAGTTGAGACTCACCACCTTTTGTGTTGGTGTAACTACTATGACTCAAGGTACTATTGGGACTATGTAGGTCATGATCGATTCACATTAAGATTAGCTTAGTCCCCTTTTTCTATACACTCTCACCATTTTGTGAGCAACTTAAGCCAATGCTCTCACAATTTTATGAGTGATATATTTTCAATCTTTAATGAGTCAAGATATCTCAAAATTCCAAAAACATTCAAAAATTTTAAAATCTAATTTTTTTTGTCCTATCTAAGCTTAGTTAGTCATCCTTGATCTACCCTACTGGGGAAAATCCATTTTTAGGATGTTTTATGTTGATTTTACTTTTAGGATTTTTGTGTGTGTTTGTTTATTTGTTTGTTTGTTTGTTTTATTTTTATACTATGCCTCAACTTAGTCTATATGTGTTCACTGGGTGATTCCTTGTGTATTATTATTGAGTCTATACATATTCATACATCAACATAGTCATCATGGTTTTTATAATTGGTGTATTATTTTTAATTGTTAATTATATTGGGAGTCAGTCTTTATGCATATTTCAACTAAGTTATCATGTTTTTATATCATAATGCATACTATCATGTGTTATAACAAAAAACAACTCAAGAGGTATTACAAGAAATGGAGCCATAGAAATTTATCCTTGGTAACCTTGAAAAATCATCCCACCCTCCTTGATCAAGTCAACCCATTACCCATTCTATTTATATCAATGCTAATAAGTATGAGCATATCTACATTGGCAAGTACAAAAAAATCATTTCTATTGATCAATTATTATTCTTCTAATCATCTCTTTCATCACTTTGTGTAACCTCATCTGCCTGATTGTTTGTGGATTATTCATTTATTATACCATTTCATGTACATTTACACCCATTCATCTTTAATTTGTTTTATAGGTTATATCCTTGAGTTATGCTCACCAATCTTCCTTATGGGGGTAAAATCAAAAAAATCATTTTTATTGTAGGTCATCTTAATGATTATAACCATATATGGGCAAATAATTATTTAAACTCATCAACCCTAAATGGGGCATATGATTGAAGCAATAATTATAACTACCTTTGAGAAAATTAGTGTCTCAACCTTTGTTACTGATTATAATCACCTTTGAGAAAATTATTAATTTTTAAATCAATTCATGCAAGAATTATATTGATTGGATTAATCTCATCCGTATATTAATTTCATTATTTTTGAGGGACCATCCATTAATCGTATGTGTCAGCCACACCCTTGAGGGGATATCATTGTAGTCTTCTCAAACATTATTTAGAGATTTTTATTCAATCATCATTTTTTTATTATCCTAGTTCATTATTTGAGAAGGCATTACTATGCTTACATCTTACAACATATTCCCAAATAGGGCTAAACTATAAACATCTAAAAGTGGGCATAACTAGCTTTAGACTAGATATTAGACTGATTCCTACCAACCATTGAAAATTAAGCCTAAGAATCATTTAACATCCCAAATGTTCTTGTGCATCATTAATCAAAACTTAGAGTCATGTTGAGACATCCCTAATTTAGGTATTCTATCATATGTAATAATAACCTCTCATGGATTCATCGCTAATCATCCCGAAACATCACAACAGTTAATTTCGCTTATGTACCTATTAAGTGGGGCACTTTCACACTTAAATCAAATGTTGGAAATGGAAAATGGGTAATCATATTTTATTTTAAAAAAACCAAATTAAATGCCTAGTTGAATTATCCATGTGCAATTAATAAATATCATAAAAAAGGAATTCAAAAATTAAAAATATCCTAGCCTTTCATCATGACCTTTGTGAGTTATCAAGCTCTTTGAAAATATCCTAAAATATCTATTTTGGATACCCATGCCTATTAATTTAAAATCGTAATTACTTGAAAATTATTAACTCTAATGGGGTTATATTTGACTCACCTAGGTTAGGTTTGAACCCATTCCATGTTGAAAATCCACCTTAACTCTCCTAGGGTTAGAGTTAAATCCATTTGCTATAAATACAAGCCTTTTTTTTATCAAGTTTTAAGCTCTCATAAGTGAAATTTATAATGTAAATTTGGAGAGAGATATAATATATTTTGGTGCAAAGCTATCATGCACAAATGAATTCAAAGCTCTTTTACTATAATGTTATAATGCCCATTTTATTACAAGCAAGGTTATAATGCTAAAATATTGAGCCAAGCCATAACATAAGCCATGGTGCCAAAGAGAGAAGAAGCTACACAACCTCCATTTCCAAATATTATTTGATGCACAAGCCAAGTAAGCCATTCAACAATGTATTTGGATATCCTAAGGAAGGTAAAAGGATATGTTGTCTTTACATTTTGTTTTTTTTCCATTTGTCTTTTGTTATTAAGCTCACACCTAAGATCTAGGCTTGTACGTGTTAGTGTTAGTATGTTTATTTGAGTTTTTGTTTCTTAAACTAACATGATACTAAATTCCCTTATTGGATTCATATGATCACAATAACCTTATCTAGGTCTTATGTTTTCATATTCACAAAGTAAATGAATGTTAAAGTAAAATTTAATCTAGTAATCACTAAAGCTTGTGGAACAAAGTGGAAATAACAAACATAAAAAGTAAATAAGAATAAAATATATATATTCACATCAATATATAAGAAATATTGATGCATGAGAGAGAAGTAAAAATGCTGATATATCTAATATTGCAAAGGAGTAACAAAGTTAGGAATAGTTACCTTTGAAGGTGAACCCACTGAGCCTCAATCTCTCCCTTAGATAAGGTACTTTGTAAGAGGTTGTTATGGTATGTAAGGATAAAAAAGATTAGTTAGATATATGCTACACATATTATTTATACATCCAAAAGTCTTCTACATAAGACAATATCTGTATCTTCAAATAAATTATTGAAACCCTAAGCTATGATCCTCAAGTATAATGGTGGATAAGTAGATGCACAATATATATTCTTATTATTCTCTTCATCTCTATAAATGATGGAAATAGATGTGTATATATAGATGAATATAACCCTAAACCTTTTTGAAAGTTTATTTTATAGGGTCATCCTAATTGACTCTATATTGTTAATTAATAAAAATAAGTTAGGTCCTAGTCTAGGTTAGCCAGAATGGACCTAAACCCATAACATGATTTTAATAATTTAAATACATGGTCTAACCAAGCTGATAGTATATGATAAATGTTAAAAAGAGGTTTTAGTTTTAGGAAGGGGATAATTAAGGTGGTGAATTACTTGGAAGAGTGTGAAAGTGAGGAGGAAAGGCTTAGGGAAGTACATATGAGAAGATTATGTAGATAACATGTGGTAGTATATGAGACAACAATCTTGTGAAGTACCAATGGTTTACCCATCCCTTTACCAATGTACCATTTAAGGTGTGCACTTAGATAAATTGAGATTCAATTGGTTTTTATAAGATAGAAATCATCAATAATTGATAAAGTTTGAAAATATTATGTACATACATATGCCCTACCCGAAGCTCATCATGTGTCATGTAGTTACAACATGTGATGGTGATTTGGGAAAAGAATATAGTAACACACAACACTAAATATAATTAAACTATAGTAAGAAGAAAAGAAAGTAAATGAAAGGGAATAATTCAAAAACACATACCTTTACTTACCTTTGTGATGTAGATAAGAAATAAGGTGAAAGAAATGTGAAGGTGCTTAATGTAGGTGAACATGTAGAAATAAATGAAAAAATAGTGAAAAATACTTTTTTTTAAAAATATATATGTAATATGTGAAAATATTCTCTATGATGTCAGGATTCAAAAACATCTTTCAATTTGAAAAAAGAGCTAGTAAAATCAAAGATATGGGAAAAAATGAAATCTGGTGGTAAATATTTGATAGGTAAATAATTTTTGAGTATTAAATATAAATATAGTGAAAAATAATTCATTTGTTATTTTTACTAGTCTAATAAATTAGAGCTCTGAGAAACCTAATTCAAGTTTAGAGAGTGACCATGGTGAAGAGATGATAACTTCAATGAGGAGGAAGCATAATAGCCGTAATGAGTGTAACAAATGTAAGAAACCATTAATTTCAAATTTTTTAGAAATTTTATTTGAAATTAGGCTAAATATAGAAAATTTATTGGTAGATAAAATATAGACACCAAAATAGACCTTAGGAAAATTTTAGGTACACTAGGGGTATAATGGGGTACTGGGTAGGAAGAGATCAAACCAATAAATGCCTAAGGCATTTATGGTAAATGGTCAAAAAGTCATCATAGATAAAGAACAGAGTCAACTTAGTCGACTAAATTAGTAAGGTGAGAGGGAAATAAGGGGTTGAATACTAAGAAGTGGGTCTACATAGTATTATTAAATGTGGATGACTACATAACATTAGGCTAACATAGTTTGTAATGGGAAGATGGCCAACAAAGTACCCTCTAGCTAATGTAGTTGGTAATATGTGGCTGATACATTTTGATGAATGGAATTGAATATGTATCATAGGATTGATGTAGTATGGTATAGATAGGAAAGGGCTGATTTAGTATCAAATAGGATGGCATAGTCTTAGAGAAAAAGGTTAACTATGTACTAGAGATCCAATGGTGTATAAAAATAGAAAGACTAAAAAACTAGATCAAACAAGTTGATGAAGTAACTAATTTGTGAATTTTTGAGAATGTATTTTAATTATTATGGCATCAATATCTTATACATCCTCTATTATTTGATATTTTTAGAAATTCTAGAGATATTGGTTCCTAGTGGATGCATCATGGCTATTAGATATGTTGGAGCATTTAACTGACAAGGATAGAGCTCAATTGGCCACTTTGGGATTTAGTGGCATCATGGAGATGAGATGGATCCCTTTGAGTTTTGATCTTGTTGTCATATTCTTAATAAAATGAGAATAATTGACCAAAATTTTTTGATGGTAGGTGGAGGGGGACACCATTGAGGTGGGGATTACTCTAGAGGACATCCATTCATTACTTTGAATTATAATAGGTATGACACTAGTGATCACTAATAAAATAGAGCCTGAGGATAAAAGATGAGCCTTATTTTATTAGGATACAAGCTTAGATAGGATCTACCTTGAGTTGAGGGTGAGATTGCTTGATTCATATATTATATCTATTCTAGACATTTGAAAAGCAATGATAGGACTTGTGACAACATGAGTGTTATGTCACAAAGTTAGATGATAAGGTGGTATTATACGTGATAGCCTTTTACTAGTCCATATTGGATCAGGGACTACTCTATGATTTTGGGTCTATCATCTAGGTCTATCTCATACATGATATGTATGAGATGCTATCTAGAAGGCAAAATATGATGGGACTAATGATTTTTATTAGTGCATGGATATATGAGAGGTTCCTTATGTATCAACTGGTTAGGTTACCCTATGTGATCGATAATAGATAAACTTAGGTATTATGATGGGTATAATACCATGTAATGTGGGCCATAACCTATGTTATAATCTTATAGATTATCACATGAGGATAGATAGTGTGGTGGCCCTACACTCACATAGATGCCATATGGCCTAGTTAGTTTACTATTACTATAAGTTTGGCACATGTGCATATCATGACACATTACACTTCATGGGTGGATCATCATCTAGTGGCTCATGTGGATTACACTTCATCTCGTAGTGCCTACTTATTAGTCATGAAATGCTAAAGAGATTTAAGGGAGAGGAGGCATATGGGTACCTATGGAGATACAGGGGATCAAGCCTTGGCATGCAGACCATGGGCTAGTTAAATATGATAGTAGGAAGAAACAAGTAAAGAGGAGGAGATGTAATGGATGTGGATGTAGTAACATAATAAGCACCACATTAAAGGTAATAGTGTCTATCATGTGCTCATCAAAGATGGAGGTACCATCAAAGTGAGGAACTGCATCCACTAGTTATTATGTAGAGGTATCTATCAGTAACTCTAAGACATAGTTGGTTCATAGAGAGACCATTGAGGAGAAAAATGCTATGGGATTATGTGGTGACTCATGGATTTTCATTGGTATAGAGGAAACTGATGGAGGAGGTGCTCAATAGGTGAGTAGATGGGAGATGAAGATCAGTGACACTATCACTGGTGAGAAATGTTGTAATTTGATTTAAATTTTTGATATAAAACACTAATTAAATTGTGATTATGATAGATAGATGGTTTTAAACACACACACACACACACACACACACACACACACACACACACACAATTTTGTGTATATCTATATTTTTATTTGATAGATTCAATGATAAAGGAGGTCAGATGGGGAGACCTAGTCATGGCTTCACACCATGACATTTTGGATAGGGTGCTGGTATCATATGACACTACCACACTAGATTATCTTGAGGTTACATCTACCCCAACCTAATTATGGGGGTTTAGACTAGTTGGATAGGCTATGAGGTAGTTATATTCATGTGAGGATGGGTCACAACCACTTGTAGGGGTTGGATCTAGAGAGGCATAGGCTTGAGAGACCCTAGCATAAGAGTGAGATATACATATTATGAATACCATCTAGATAGGATAGGTCTAGGTCTAGGTGGTCAATTTATAGGGATAGGTTACTATATTGAGATCCTATATTGCCTTTTAATAGTGTACTACTCAAAGGGGCCAGTTGCAAGTGTTCATGTGTAGTGTGGCTAGGCCATAGGATAGACATGATGGAGCACAACCTTAGGGATATAACTATTATATTTTTTATACTTTGTATTTTATAAAACATGTTATCTATCTATATATATAATGTGTTTTATACAATACAAAATAGAAAAATATAATAGTTGATAGTTGTATTGATTTCATGAGTTATACTGGGATGTGGATGCATGAATATTTTTTTTAGCACATGTATTTGAATTTTTTTATATATTATATGGGAAACATGTGACATGTGTTTTTAATTTATATCATTATGTGATACACATGCATGGTTAAAAAAAAGATAAAAATGATTTGGAAAAGTATAATTAATCAAAACAAATGTAATACACACTATATCACAATGAGAAATTTGTAAAAATAAAAGATGAATAAATATAATAGACTAAATATGGTAAAAAGGAAAAAATGAATATTTTAAAACCATGTAAAGATTTTTACCAAATTAAAACAAAAATATCACAATATATCACATTGGGAAGTATGAAAAATTTGTAATAAAATGGAAGTGACATAAAAAATTAATGGTATATAAACAAAAAAAAAAATTAAGTCAATAAATCATACTAAATCAAGCTGAGAAGTATAAAAAGAAAGACAAATGGTAAAGGGAATTTATATTATTCACACTAATTAAAGCCAAAAAGTATGAAAAATTTAATAAGATGGTTGTAAACATACACACAATCATAAAATAAGAAGATAAAAGTGAAGGATTTATGAAGTAAGCATAAAACATACTAAATCATGATGGGAAGTATACCAATGATGAGTAACTCATAATAAAACACTAATTATCTCAAGTTTGATGCATGTAATTTCATTATGGTTTGGTTATAATAGGAACTGGGTATTAGAATATTTTGTGAGGAGGGCTTGGTCTTATCCATGCTCTTACATTACAAATCATAAAGGGAACACCAATGGGGTGGAAAAAAATCATGGGAATGATTTTAGAAGATGTTTATAATGTGGTAATTTGTGAGGAGGGCCTAGTCCTATCCATGGTATTACATTTCAACTCATAAGGGGAAGACCAATGCGATGAATGGTAATAAGGAAGTGTTTTTATTATGGTAATTTATGAGAAGAGCTTGATCCTATCCATGGTATTACACTATAACTCACAAAGGGAAACCCTAGTGGGGATAATTAGTTAATAAAACAATTTATCTCAAGGGAAAATATTAGGAATGTTGTAATGAAAGAGGGAATGTAAAAATCATGACATAGACGTCTATGAGAAGACCTTAGGAAACATAAAGCATACTAGGTAGGGTTAATTTTAAGAAGCCCTACAAGAAAACCTCTTGGAATTCTTTGGAAAATCCATGGAAAATTGATTCAAATCTATGGAAAATGTTATATGTGCAATGAAAAATCCATCAATATTTGGTAGGAACATAAGGAAAATGAATATTCATTTTTTATTTTACTATCATTCAGATACACTAAAATAATAACACTAAATGAAATCACCAAAATGCATTACTAAATTATTGAACTAAGTGGTTTAGTGGAATGGCCATGCCAAATGGTGCCATTAGAAGTCCGCACTGAATAGTTATATTGAATGGTGATATCAAATAGTTTCATCAAATGATAGTACCAAATGGTGGTGATGAATGGTAGCATCAAAAGGTTATTTCAAATGGTAGTACTAGATGGTGGTACCAAACAATGGTGCCAAATAGTGGTGCTAAATGGTGGCATTTTATGAAAAATCCAAATGGATTTATTGATCGACCCTATCAGATGGTGCTATCTTCTTGGAGATATCATTTGGTGTCATTGGTCAACATGAGGTTTGTTCAGTTACATGTTGATTGTTTAGTGCTATCAGGTAACACATGTAGACACTATGCTAGATGGTTTCCTAGTTTCCACCCTTAGCTTATAAATACCAAACTTTTACCCTCATTTTAAACATTTTAAATAATATTTTTCTCATCCCCCCTTTCCCCCACCCATAATAATTCACCTGCTCACGCAATCAGTGAGATAGCCATGGAAAGAAACTACATTTTCAAGAATTTATTATTCCTAGACATTTTTAAGCTATTATAACATCCCATTGCCTTCAATGAATGGTTTTTAAAATGTATATTTGGGCATTCTATATATGCCCTAATAAAAAAATAGACCATGGGGTGTTTAAATCACTAATGCCTTACTACAACACTAGTGAGATGAGGTTCACAATGAACATCGACTCTAGATTGATCTACTTTAGTACCTCAACAATAGAGATTCATAATTGATAGGGCTTCTATTCCATAATTATAAGCTTATAAATCTAAAAATAATGTTGATAGATGATGGAAAGAAATATTTGGAGCTAACTTTTAACTTACAGATTGGTCATACTAGTATGTATATTTATTTTTCATATTGAAAATTCATTTTTTGATATTTATCATCTTATTAACTCATTCCTATTTTTTCACTTTCATTTTAAATAGTCATAAGAGGGGCCTCCACACAGATGACATTTCTGACCCTTTTCTTAAAGTAATGGTTCAATTTTTCATCATGAGAATAGTATTATAGGGGAGACCAACAAACATTCCCTATTGGAATATTACTTACATTAGTCATACTCTTTTTGGTTTGAGATAAAATTGGTGAACTTTTATTTATTCTAGTATTATGTTAGAATTAAATTATGCTTGTACCAATCTTAGTTCCATATTTTCTTATTCAAATTTTATTCTAGCCTTGTACTATGAAGCCTTATATGACCTTCAAAAAATTGTGATTTGAACTGTACTACATCTAAAGATGAACACAAACACTTTGTCTATTGATGATTAGGAGGTTAGTTTACCATTAAAACAAATCACCTAAATGATTTAGTTTATAATCTATTACAAAATTAAGGGTTAATATTTGATTTTTTTTATAGGTAAGATTTTTTGCCTTTATGACACAATTACACACTACCTTAAAAATATATCATGTAGGTGAAGGATCTCGAGATTCTAAGTTTCTAGAATCATCCTTACATTCCTTTTAGATTTTGAAACATCTAAGAGTTTATTCTATATCATATCCACACACAGGTTTCATATTTACAAGTTTAAAATGACATTTTAACTTTCAAGTGCATTATCTTATTTATTTGTTTGATTTTTATAGTTGATTTAGAATCAACTAAGGTTGGCATGGAAAAACCTTAATAAACCTAGGTCCATTACTATTTTTAATAGTTACAATGGTAATGTTTTGAGTATTATACTAAACAAGTTGGAGAATTTGAATGCAAAAACACAAGAATATTTTAATAAATGGGCAAAAGACAATAACCTTGGTGTTATTATAAATGTTGAGAAGGAAAAATCTTTGTTATTTTGTAATTACAGGAAAAATATGAGAATCTAAAAAAAGAAGCTAAGGCCCTCAATGTGCATTTGAAAAATGTATGAAAAAGTTTATATTATACCATTGAATTCAAGGAGAATCTTGTTATGTTGAATAAATAAAACAAAACACTTAAAAAATCATTAAAGAGTAAGGATGGGATCTCAAAGCTTTATTAAAGTAGAAAATAGATGCCAATCCAAGTCTACTTTCTACAAGAGATGCTGCGAAAGAATAAAAGGAAAATATTGCTCATATTAATTTTATGTCTAAGGATCTTGAAAGGGAAAGGATATTTAAGGATGATATAGAGGAAGTGGAAGTAGGTATTAGTAAAGATGGTGGTATAAATGTGGATGTTGTGATTGAGAAAGTGGCTGAGTAGTGAGTTGTCTTTCTAAATGAACAATTTTTTTATAATTTATGATGTTTTAAACTCTCTTATATTTGAAGACAATGTTATGTTTAAAAAAAAAATTAGATGAAAATTTTAAGTTTGGATTTGCAATGATCAGTTTGTTAAGTTTCAATTAGTCTTGTTTTACTGAGTGATGAGTTATGGTTTATTTATCATCTTACATGCATATTATGTGTTGATGTATTTCAATGAACATAATAATGTGGACCACAATTGTTTTTTTCTAAGTATTTAGAGTGAGCATGAATTTAAATTTGATTTTTTTGATGTTACAAACTCATTATTAAATTTTAAAATAAAATGTTATGTTTTAAAGAAAATAATTTGAAATGACAATGTTAAGTTTGACTTTACAAATACGATTTTATTGAATTAGTGTAGTTCAAACAACATGGTGATGTGGACTGCAATTTTTTTTTGATGTGGACTGCAATTTTTTTTATCTTTGGATTTGGATTGAGCATGGATTTGAATTTGATGTAATTTTATCTTATTCAATTGTTATAATTGTTTTAGAAAATGGAAAAGCTATAGTTATTATGGACATAGAGTTCAAGCAATTAATATAGTTTACACTTAATCTTCTTGATTTTTTTTTTTTTTTGAATTTGGTCATGTTGTTTAATAGGCCTGTCATGTTCTATCACCCTTGACTTTGACTTCAAAATTCATATTTTAAACCTAAAAATTAAGGTTAAAAATATTAATATGGTGCTACAATATCAAATTTAAGTTATTTCAAAAGTATTAAAAATATGTATTTAACAATACAATCTTATAAAAATAGAAAAATAATATAACCCTTTCAAAATTGTGAAGAACCAATTAAATAAAAGGAAAAGTTGCATGATGAATGGAAAAATTATTTCACATCACAATACTATCAATAATTATAATGATTTTAGTATTTGAAATGTTTTAAAATATCAAAAATGATATGAAATTGGAACTCAAAATATGATAATTGTAATAAATATACAATTAATACTTGGGTAGTTGAAACAATCCTATGCAAACTTGATCATTGTCAGTGGAATTTACATCTATCATTTCAGTGGCATATTCAATGTAATTATTTACATCATCTTATTTATCATTGAATTACTGATGCCTCTTCTTTCAGTTAGAAAAATCCATGTCACCAGAGCTCTTTCATAAGGAAACATGTCCATAACATAAGATGAAACATACAATCTCAAATAGGTTTCTAAATTTTTATCCAATCTATTTCAAAGTTTTGACTTAATTAAAGATAAGACATTGAATACTCTATCATATTACACTGATCCAAAAATTAGTGTTTTACAAATCTCATATAATCCAAAATATTCACTAAGACTTTCCTATAGGATGTTATTATGATAAATGTTTTTCCATGGCCATGTAATTGCCACATTTTTTAGTTAGTTCTATTATAAGGTGATATTATTCAAACATTATAATTCCACAATGAGTTGACTAAATGTCAGTAAATCCTTTCCCATAATAAATTTTATTTCAATTGCATTAAACTCTATAGATTTACTCTAATGCTTAACAAGAGAACCCATGTATTTATGAAATAAGTTGCTAATAAGCTTTTGACTGTTATTACTGTTCTAAAATATGGGATTAAAAAATACCATGGCCTCCAAAAAATCATCCCTTTGAAAATTATATTTGATCTCTATAGATAGTTTTGTGAAATTATACTCAATTTCATCTATGTTTCAAATATAAAAATATAACATAAAATACATGTTACAAGAAGTTCTTCAGATTCAGCTCCCACAAGATCAAGCTTCTATAGAAAGTGTGCATTGGTATCTCCTTGCGATTAATAGTGATATAAAGATGATAATTGATATTCAATTTCAAATAGATTTCAAGATTCCTTAAATCTATCAAACATTTCCAATTGCTAGAAATAGGGCCCTAAAACTTTTTATTCAATGTGTATATTATATCTAGAGGTTGACATACTCATTTTCTTAGTTGTGTGAAGTCAATAATATAAATGGATATATCTTGAGCATGTTTCATTAAAAAATTCATTGCCTTCAATATTGGGGGAATTCCACATAATGTCAGCAATGTTTCCAAATATGTTAAATGACACAACAAATCTTTTGCCTTGTCAACTTCTCTATGATATTTATATATGAAACCTACTAATGATGGATATTATTCAAAAATTAGGCATGCAATTTCATACATAGAAATCCATATTGTATCAACATATTTCAGTAGTCTTTTACCATTAGTCACTCTTATTACAATTTTTTGGAACTCTACAAATATTTTTGGACTACTTTATATATAAGCATGTAAGTCATGAATGAGCTCTTCTAATTTTGTGACATTAGAAAATTTTATAACTATTTTGTATGTAAGATTCATCATATGATCCATGCAATGATTTAGAATCATATATAAGGAAACTGTTGTTTGTAGTCAAACACATAAACCATTTATATTCCCCTACATAACTGATCTACCATTATCCCCAACACACACTAAATTTTTAGGTATTACATAATCATCCATCCTAACTTTATATTTTGAATTAGATACAACCAATTTGTGAATATTTTTAGCATAGTAATTTTTTACTATTTTATGAACTGCTAGTAGATGAGGTTGCCTTGAATAGTTCTCAAAAGTATAAACATGCATGCAAACCTAGTATGTGTTGTCAATTGCTATGATCTCATCAATAGACAGGGAAATGAATAGTGAATTTTGAAATTTTTGTTTCAAATATTTCTTCTCAACCATTTCTAGACATTTTGCCATTTACCAAGCACTTCTATCTGACTAATGTGATTTTGAAATATCAATAAATCCATTATGTTGAAATAAAATATTATAATCTAAAAAATTAGAAATAGGTCTACCCCTTCTTAGAATGTGGTATATAGTAGAGAATTGTATATATATGGCCTTTAGATGTGACTTCATAACTTTTCCAAAATTTTCTTCAATTGTTCCCCCTTTATCAACAAGATGTTTTTGATGTTTCTTATCATTTTCATACTTGTTTGCATATCTTGCATACATACATTATTCCACATTTTCCCACTTGATTTTTTATTATCTGTTCATCTAGGTGATTCAATGTCACATATATTTTTCCATAATGTTTTTTAATCATGTCCAACTTTAGTTGCATTCTATGTTCCTTTCCTAGTTTTTAGCTACATATTAAACATCTACATTCTGTTAGAGTATCATCAAAAAAATTTAGTATCTATAGGTTCAATGAAGGGGAATTTTTTTGGTCATTCCACCTTAAAGGACTTTCTAATTGTCCATCTACTTCTCTTCCTTCGTAAATATTTTTGAGTGGAGTTTTCAACTGAGCTTTATGTTTGATGAGAATTAACAATCTCTTTTACCACTTGAGTGTCATGATCATTGTCATAAAAATACAAAGGAGTGTCTTTGAGTGGTGACATGTCATCATAAATATAATATTTATGGGGTGACATGTTATTTTTATTAATTATTTGTTGTGAGATACCTTCATGATCAGTGGGGATTTATGCATGTAAAATTATTTTGATATTATTGAATAGTTAAAATCAAATTCAAGACAAACTATTAAAGTAACAGGTACCTATATTTTGACTAAAATATGGTTGTGTGCTATTTTTTATTGGCTCTTTAAAATAAGATAATATGCTCAATTTTATTGATAATTGGCCTATCCTTTTACCATTTTCACTAGATACCATGATGATTAAGGATACAACACTTTGGTTTGATTCTATTATTTAGTTATAATATAGATGCCATCATTTAGTTCTACTACTTAGTTACAACACCATCCTACAATTCAATTCTACCATTTGGATATGACATTAGGTGCCACCATTTTATTTTTCCATTTGTTTCTTGGATGCTACCATTTGGTGCTATCATTTAGTTTTTCATCTTGAATACTAGTTTTTAGTATTGCCATTCAGTGTTGTAGCTTGAATTATACCATTTGACTATGGTCATTCTATTGTAGTGTGGGTTTTATTGATCCATTTAATCTTGTTACTTGTTGGGTGCTTCTTTGATATCATAGGGTAGTTGCCAAAAGTATATTTTGATGGTTACTCATGGTAGACTATGTAATGTGTGTGTGTGTGTGTGTGTGTGTGTGTGTGTGTGTGTGTGTGTGTGTGTGTGTGTGTGTGTGTGTGTGTGTGTGTAAATAGTTGGTGAAATAACACCCAAAATAATTTAAATTCTTAAATTTTAGGCAATTCTAACCTATGTAACAACACTAAAAAATTATTAAAAAAAAATTAAAAAATTGAAATTTTTGTGAATTAATGAATATTCATCACAAAAATTTACCCTAATACTAGGTACAAAAGAGAGACACTAAGATTCTAGTGAGCATCATAATACAAAGGATACTTTCTTGTAATAAATATAAAATTATATGGGAAAATAGGTGAGATACTAAGATCAACTCATGCTAGTTATATGAAAAGTAAAATCAAAATGGACCTACCTTCCTAAAACATGTTCCCCATTCCTCATAACCTCTTTCAGAGCTATCAATATACTATGAAAATTAGGTACTTTGTGAGAAAGTAGATAGCACTAAAAGATTTTTTATTCTCCCATCCCAATCTACTAGCCTACTGCACCCTAATGGACCTTGAGTCTATCATGAGGTCAAATATGGAGTTTGAGATTAGATTAGAAAAATTATATATGCTATTAATCATGTCTTTTAGTGTGATTTGACTTTTGAATTTGTATGTTGCCTTTTGTATCATTTTCTTTTGTTTAAGGGATTTAGATTTTAATTTTTGTTATAGATTTTATGATTCTTCCTCCATATAGATTTGGAATAACCAACATGAGTGATATAATTTACATGCATGAATGAGATTTATACTTTGGCTAAAGGAATCTAAGTATCTAGAGATATGACTAACTAAACACTTAGGCTTACCTATAAACTAGTATATAATCTCAAGTTTCAACCATATGTATGATTAGTATATGAAATGAAGAATAAAGAGAGATCCAAACTAGATAAATAAAATAGGAGTACAATGAGATGTATTTTTTTTAACTAATCACATGGTGAAGAAATAATGACTCAGGGGATCAAGGTTTGTATAACTAGGTCACAATAATAATTATCTATGTTTTGGAGATAATATAGCAAATAATAATTTAAAAGGGAAATAAAGATATAAAATAAATGAAAACATATATATAAGTGTGAAATCATGGAAATAATGAAAATAAAACATAAGAGAAAGGAAATGAAACCAATATATAACACATAATATAAAGATCCATGTGAAATAGATAACTAAAACCAAATTTGGCACATAGTCAAATGATATAAGATATATAAAAGTGGATCATAAGTCCAATCTAAAATTGAAATAAAGAATAAATTTAAGGAAAACCATGACATGTTAAAAAATATTATTAAATTTTCCCACAAACTTTATCCATAATGGTAGCCAGAGTCTCATCAATCCTCATGAAAAGCTATGAAAAGACCTTTTAAATCTCCTCAATTTAAAATGTAAAGATAACTAAAGGATCACACTCATGAGGTATCTCATGTGTATAATACTCAAGGAGATGAATAGGTGATATAATAATAATGCTATATATGTGATGAGGAGGCACCACTAGTGGAGAAGGAGCCATGGGTGGGGAAGGAACCACATATTAGGAAGAATATATAGGTGGGTAAGAAGCCATCGGTGGGGAAGGAAGAACCATGGGTGAAGAGGGATAAACCTCATTATATGGGAAAAATATGAAAGGACGAATAAATAATATAGGTATGATAAAAAGGTGGCCATAAAGGTGTTGTGGAGAATACGAAAGCAATCAGTATGATTATATCACACTGGTGCCAAAGATAATATACCTCCCCATATTTTGGGATATACTTAATTAATAACTTTGGAGGAGGTATAACATTATCTTTGGGTTGAGTAATGGTGGGACATAACATGACAATATATTTTTGAAGCTTCTGATAATGAGTGGAAGAGTGATTATCTATCCCATGGAAGTAATGGATACACTTATTAGTAGAATTTTGGGGCCTACTAATAGAAGAGGTAGAAGGAGAAGCTAGGGGTGGATAATATAATTGGTAGTATTTAGTCCAATTACTATAAAATTTATATATATCATTATAAAGTTGATTATCTCATTGGGTAGGCATAGGATCAAAATTGATAAGGTAAGAAGGCCATCACCAAGGGAAGGCAAGTCTAAAGAAGAAAATAGACTAGGCTCATCTAAAAATAATTTAGGCTCAAAAAAAAGATGAGGATTAGTTAAATGTAGAGAGGGATTAGGATATAGATGAGGTTAAACTAAATGTGAAGTTGGACATTCATAAGGATTAAGAACAATAGCTAACATATTTCAGGGAAATAAACTACAAGGATCATGGTATCTAGTAAAATGGTAAGGATTGGTCATGGCATGATCCATGATCATGATTCTAATAGGATATACTAAAACTAGAGATTAACCATGTTATTATGACATCTCTACCATAATAAAAATAGGAAAAATACTATAATTAGGAAATATGTATGAAGGAATGTGATAAGATGAATAAAAAAACTAAAATAAACAAGTATGATAGAAAAAAATATTGACATCTCTAGCCTGGATAAGTAATCATAGAAATGGGTAATCTAAAGCATAAATTTAATCATAATAAAGTGTATTTAGGTCAATGGTACATGTAGATATGACCTTATTATCAGAAGTTATGTGATGAATGGAATGTCTAGTCTTAGTCAAGACCACATGTATGTCATCGATAAAAGGTTGACAAGAGTGAGGTTTCAAAGAGGGAGGCAATTGGTAAATGATATGAGAGGAAATATTAGAAGTTTTTATATTGAGGCTTATCTCATCTGAATCATCATCATCATCATAATCTATGAGGTTAGGTGGTATGTTCCCAATGACTTTAGGGTGACCATTATAAACTTAGGTAGAATTGATAGGATAATTAAAATGTTGACATTCCATAAATGGGATCCTAGGCAAAGGTTCAATGGTAGGAATTTTAAATTAACCACATTTTTGTAATTTCTAGAAATTATAAGGGTTTGTGTCTCCTTTAATCTTAAAAATATCACCATTATTGGGGAATTTGATGCATTGACATGTGAATAAGGTGACAATGCTCATACGATGAGTCCAAGGTCTACCACGAAAGATGTTATAAGAGAGGGGAAAGTTAAAGATCATAAATTTCATGTAGATGGTGATATGAGGGATGTTAGTAAGAATCCACACATAATCTAAAGGAGGTATTTGCCTTATATTATAGAATTGACTTGTGCTACATGTGGACTTGAGATTTTAGGCTAAATATCTAAAAAATTTAATGAAATTGAGGGAGGTAATATAAGTACTTAAACCTTCATTAATCAATGCATGATTTAATTGGATATCACCATTTATATTATAATGAATAGGGGAGAATCATCCACATGAAGTAAAATCTCATCTAGAATCATGGATGTGATAGAAAACTTAAGGGAAAGAGAAGTGTCCATTATCTCATCAACATATATGGACATCTATTTGCATTGTTTAAGGATACTATCTTCAAACTCAAATAAAGTGGATTTACATATTGTTATATGAGGATGAGGGATGTTTATTTCAAATAGAAATTTCATTATATGGTTGTGGTGATGGGGGAAATTTTTCGTTAATTTGAGAAAAAGTATTTTAGATGGGAGATGAGAAAGTTATGCAATGGGGTCCCATTCAACATAACCCATGGGCGGATTACTATATATAGGCATATAATGTTTTAAGAGATATTATGGAGGGTTAGAAGTGTAATAAAACTTGTGCTAGTAAGATGTAGTTGGTTTAGTTTAAGGAAAAATAAGTTTATTATATTTAGGTGGTGGGATGGTTGATTAAGGTATTTCTTGTGATTGGGTTAAAGAAAATACTATTGAAAGGTTAGGGAATTTTGTCTATATGTGTAGATGTTAGAGGAATAGTAGATATAGAGTGAGAGGTATGATCAAGTTTAAGTGTTTAAAGTGGCTATTGTAAATTTATAAGGTCATCTTGCCATAACTCTATGCGATTAAATGTGGAAGTATCTTAAATGATGTGAAATATTTGAGAGGTTTAATGCATCGGTGTTGGATTGGTATTGATAAAATCAACTAATATTCACATGTTAGTTATATTTATCACATTTTGTTCATTATTAGTGAGGTTTATAATACTTTAAAAATTGTTTTTAGGAGTAGGCTTGTTGTTTCTATCTTGATGATTGGGAAGAGGATCTTTGTATATAACAAGATGAATATTATCTTTATTTAAAGCTTGATTTTTGTTTTAAATTTCATGGGATTAAAAAGCTATGCCATATTCTTATTGACACTTGTGAATGAGGGATTCATGATCAATGTTTGGGCCAAGAATAAAATCCATATCTAGATTACATAATTATCTACAAGTCTCGTGAGAGTGGCTGCAACTTGAATGAAACCAAAAAAATTTGTTTGGATCATACCATAATTTCATTAGACGAGTGGGGTCAAGATATAATCATATAGACCTTGGAAAATATTTTTAAATCTTGGATAAGGATAATGGTTTATGGACATTAATGTTATTTGGAGAATACATGGAATTATGAGTGTTGTTTATAGGGGAAACATGTTTTATAGTGTTGTTGGGAATGATGGTTTGAATATTGTGAATAGTGTCATAAGTATCAGTAATGCCATTATTGGTATCATGATGGTTTTTTTATTAATTAGCATGTAAGTGACCATGTTAGATTGAGATGATTCAAATTTGTGCATGATAAAATCTTGTCACTTAGCTTGGTCAAGGGATTCTTCCAAAGTTCTTGGGGAGAGATTCCTAACTTGATATTGTAAATTGGGGTAGAGAGCATTAGTGAATAGGTAGAAAATATTATAATATACCATATTATGATCACATTTTTAAGACAAAGTTATTCCAATGTTTGATTAAATGTTTTTCCATTTTTGTCTCAAGTTGTTTAAAATTTATGAAGTGAGCTAAGTTATTCTTAGGGAGATCACTAGTTTGAAACTCGTATACTACGAAGATAAACAAATATTCCAAGCTAGTGATAGAATGGGGTTTTAGTTAATTATACCAATATAAGGAATATCTTGAGAGTGTTTTAATTAACATCTTGGTAGTAACAAAAGTATTAAGTTTGACCCAATATTTATTGAGGTTACCAAATATTTTTAAATGTAATGTGGGATTGGTAGACCTATTGAGGTAATGGTAGGTGTGATGCCTCCTATGTTGATATTAGAAATTTTAGGTATAAAATTTTCATTTTATATATGTTTCATTGATTTATTAATGAGGTGTGGTTGAGGAATAAGGTTACAATGGGAATCTCTGAGGGGGGGTGGGTGGGGGGCATTTAGATTTTGAGATCCCCATGAAACCTATTAGGATTGATTGTGAAGGTTAATGAGATGGATATACATATAAATAATTTTATCTACATTATTGGTGTGAAAATTATGCATTTTATTGAGTGTTTATAATAAAATTTAATGATTTCGGGTAGTATTTGTACATAACATATGAAGCATTGGTATTGGTATTAGTGACATGAGTTATACTATGAGTAGTAGCATATGCTAGTAGCATAAGAATCGTTAGTAGAAAAGGAATCACTAGTCACATGATTAGAATTTGTAGAAAATGATGCACTAGTGGAATGGTTAACATTGGAAGAAAAGGAAGCAATGGTATCATGATTAGCATTAGTAGTAAAATATGAACTAGAAAAATGATTAATGAGAAAAGTCTTTGTAAAAGGCCCACTAGAAGTTAAACCTACCATGTTAGTGGAGATAATTGGCATGGAGTTTGAAGAGGTCATAGAAAAAGATGTCATGGTGTGTGAAGGATAAAAAATAGAAGGAAAAGGTTGAGAATCAAATAAAGTGTCTCCTTTGAATCCATGAGAGAAAGTAGGGGAGGGTGAAAGAGGTTATACTTGAGGACCTATCATAATATTATAAATGGTTGAAGGGTCCTTTCCTCTATGTTAGGGAAATTTGTTAATGAATTTAAACATTTCAAGTGTGTACTCTAATTCAAACTCATATTCTAAGGATAAAAAATGATTAAGAATTAAGGATGAATGAGGAGGAGTCCCATAATTGGTAGTGCAATTGGAAATGTGAAAATTGCTTTCATCTAAAGTGGAAGCCACAAGTTTTTTATTAGGAAATCTATTAAGATTGGTAAGACTCATCATGATTGTTGGATTTAACTATGTATTATCCTCTAATAGTAAATTCATGATAAGAAAAAGAGGCTAAAGAGTTGATAAAAAGATAAATTAGAAAAAAATAGGATACAAAATCTTACGGGTTGATTGTGTTCTATAAAATAGGGAACATAATACAAAATAAGAGGACACAATCATGCAGGTCAACTATTTACTACTAAAAAAGAAATAAAAGAAATAAAAAGACATAGTTGGATAAGTCAAACGTTACTATTTAGAAAGGGAAATGAACAAAAAATAAGAGGACGTAGCTAAATAGGTGAACTGTGTACTACTTAGATAGAGAACTAAACAAAAAAATAAAGAGATGCAGTTGGATAAGATGATTGTATACTAAAGGCAAACAAGATGACTAATTTATAATAAAGTATGTTGATAGGGATGACAATGTTTTGAAAATAGATGAATATTTTTTAAGATAATATTTGAGAAAATGAAATTAAGAACATAATCAATTATATCAATGTGATTGATCTAATTGGAACACATAACACAAACCTTGCACCAATGTTGGATAATGCAAGTTTTTCAATACAAAATATAATTATCAAAGAGTAAGCAACAACTTGAAAGTAAATGATAACTAATTGGTCATTATTAAGTGTTATTAAGTTATAATAAATTCTAAATTTAGTGTGATGGGAAGTTAGCTATAATAAGGAACTAAAAAGCAATCTAAGGATGGTTTTAGGAATTTTAGGCTAAAAGGGATTTGTACCAGCAATGGTACTAGATTGATATTGGGACCTACCCCTTCACTTCAAAATACCATAGCAATAAATGTGTTGGGTTATTTTCCAATATATACCATCAATTTTGTGTTTATACTTGTCTAGAAAACCAAGTCGACTTTCCCCTTGGTGATGAATTCCAAGTAGGTAGGCCTTGGGAAGATAAATGTTTAATGATTTTTATTGTAAAATGATTTAGAAGTGTGTGAAAAATGGTAAAATATTATGACTAAATTGGTAAAATAAAAAACCACCTAATTGATTTATATTTGTTACTCTAAGAATGAAAGTAACTAAAATGAAAGTGAATTAATTACTAGTAAAAAGAGGTTAATTCCTTAATTATGAAGAATATAGAGTCATTTTAGGAGACACTATGTGAAAACAATACATAACATAGTCGATAGGGTTTTTACTATTATGGAAAATTAAGATCTAGAAAAACACAATTAAATAAGTCGACTATGTCTTTTATATAGAAGACAAAATACATAATGATGTCGAGCTAGCTGAGTTAATTAGATATAGGGTTGTAGTTTTATAGACTAAAAAATTGTAAAGAAAAGAAATAGGAAAGACAAAATGAAATTATAAAGGGATTAATAATGAAACTTGGTGGGTTTAAATAAGATTAGATTTAAAAAATTATGATATGATGCTCAAGTGCTAATTTAAACATTCTACTAACAGAGTCAACTGGTTTAACATAGTTTTCAAAACCTATGTGATGAAAAGAATTTGTGAATAGAGTCAACTCCCTCAACTATGTTTTAAGACCTATATGTTGAAGAATAATAAATACAAATAGAATACACTTGTTTGAATATGTATGCAATCCTATAGATATAAAAGAATATTGTGCTAAGATGATTGATCTATTCACCTCTATTTGGAAAAGACATACACAGATAAAACAAAGTCATTTTGGGTTGAATGTGTGTTAAACATGTGCATAGATTGTTAGAACTATACTAAAATGTTTGATGCAATACTAAAAAAATATAAATATATAATATGATGACAAAAATAAATGTATGAAAAAAACCTATACGGTTTTGATTCACATCAAGTTCATCAAAATGTATACAAAGGAAAATGTAGATTCCCTATTAATCAATACCATCTCAGAGAAGATAAATCTTACTTATACTTTTGATTGTTGATACATTAGATATTCAGGGTCATGATCAATATGGATCCACTAGACCTAACCAAGGGATCTCTAACCACAATAAAATAACTAGAGAGGGTTCCAAAGCCTCTAGTAAAGTAACACTATATAATAACCCTAGCTAGATCCTATGTTTTCATATTCACAAAGTAAATGAAAATTAAATTAAAATCTAATTTAATGCTCATAAAATCTTGTGGCACAAAGTGGGGGTAATAAAGATAAATAGTAAACATGCATAAAATATCTATACTTAGGTCAATGTATAGGAACTCCTAATACATGGGAGAGAAGTACAAATTTTTGATCTATCTACTCTTACAAAGGAGGACCAAAGTTAGGAATACTTACCTTTGAAGATGAAGCAACTGATCCTCAATCTCTCCCTTAGCCAAGGTGCTTTGCAATAAGTTATTATGGTAAGGATAACAAAGATAAATCAATTCTAGGATACACAACTTTTCTATGCAGCCAAAATACTTATCCACAAGATTATATCCATATCTCCAAAGAAATTATAAAAACCCTAAGCAATGCTTTTCAAGTAGAATAGTGGATAAGTATATGAACAATATATATTTTTATTCTTCTCTTCCTCTTTATAAATGATATATATGGATGTTTATATATAGTTGAATCTAAATCTAAACATTTTCAAAAGTTTAGCCAACTGGGTTAGCCCAATCAAATCTATATCATTAATTGATAAAAATAAGTTAGGTCCCAGTCTAGGTCTACTAAACCTAACCTAGACTTGTGATGTGCTTTTAATAATTTAAATAAGGGTTGGCCTAGGTTGATAGTGTATGTTAAATGTCAAAAAGAGGTTTTAGGCTTAGGAAGGGGCTAAGTAAGGTAGTGAATTACTTGGAGGAGTGTTCAAGAGAGGATGTAAGTCTTATGGAAGTACATAGGAGAAGTTTATGTAGATAGTAAGTGGTAGTATATGGGACAACAATCTTATGAAGCACAAATGGTCTACCCACCCATTTATTAGTACACCCTTTAAGATGTGAAAAGAGAGATTGAGACTCGAGGGGTTTTTACAAGAGAGAAAGCATCAATAACTGATAATGTTTGAAAGTATTATGTGTTTACAATTTCCACCTCACCTTCCATTATTGACAAGCTCTCTCTTCCAACAAAATGTTCATATTATGCCCTCAATGTAATAGGTTCTCCTTCACAAAAGGATGAGGTGGGAGGGAAAGAGAACTCATTATCTTTCTTGAAAATTAATAGAGTGTCCTTCCAACTTAGGACTCTGGGAGGGTTAGATTGATTGTAGTATTATTGGAGAGAAGGAGAAGAACATTGTATTAAGGATGTTATTGAAATTCATGGATGGATGAAATTTGGGGGATGAGGAAAGGAATTAAGAGACTTGAGAGATATCTTGGCTTGAACTCCATAAACTTATATTTTTCTTGACTTTAGATAGGCATGGGAGAAAGTTATTTCTCAAGGGTTAGCATGATGTAATCAGGGTTAATTATACAAGAAGTTTTCTATGGTGGAATGGTTTGAGACTCTTATGTAATAGTGGGTGAAGGTCACATAGGCATAATATTTTATTGATGGAATAGTGAAATTTTGAGTAAGCTAGGTGGAAGATAAGGTTGATGTAGAGTAAGAGAAGCTTTATAAAGTTGCTTGTATTGCATTTTCTACCTCTCTTGAAGTAGTAATCTATTATCCATACACTAGATCAATATTATTATTTATATCACATCATATATTAGTATATATTGATTTTATCATTCAATATTTGCCAACCTAGACTTAGTTAAATGCACTAAATCCCTCATCAGCTGACTGATTTAATTTTGAATATAAGGGTTATAGACAATTAGACCAATCTCATTTTATTTATCAATCCCCCTCAGTTACATTTAAATATGTAAAAGGGTTTGTTTGAAGTCTAAGAATGCTAGAGTAGGATAAATATAACTTTGACAAGGTTGACTAGAGAGACAAGTCGGCTTCCAAAGAGTCTAAGTTGGAGTGGGAGAGGGAATATACATATACTAATAACTTTAGAAAGGTTGGTATGCTATTTTTTGAGAGGCACTTGGGGTTAGGCAATGAATTATATTAATCTAATATGAATAATATGAAGGCATAGAGTATGCATTTTAACCAAATGAGTGATGAGAATACATACCATTTTTTTAATTTTTAGGCACTTAGACTACTTATAATAGTTTTAGTTCACTTGGAGTTTCCATTGATGCTTATGTTCATACCTCTAAATATTGATGTATTGAAGAAAAACATTAATAAATATTTAATGGATGAAATCTTTGTCCCATCAAGCATGCCATAACTACTATCACACTAAATTTCACCCTTGAGGAGGTTATTCAAGCCTCCTCACTGAGGTGGTAGTATGGAGACACATGTAGGCTATGGGTGTCTTGATCAATGAGGTAAATATATAGATAGGGATAGATCCCTTGATGTTTCACCTTAAATCTACAAACTAAGCTTATTACTTGTAAGGGAAAAGGGTAAGAGATAATTGGAAAAAACTTAAGGAGGTGATGCAAATTTTTTTTTACCACTATCACACATTTACAGATGGATAATGAGCATAGATTTGACCTATTCATACACTAATCCTAATCTACTCCTATTACATTAGTATTTTAATATTAAGGTGGTAGCTGATGATTAGGATATAAGGGATGATTTTCAAGAGGTTTAAAGACAATAGTGTAAGATTACCTTAATAAACCTTCAAAATACTACTTAAACACTCCATATGACATGAAAGAGTGAGTTTAGACTACATATGGGTTAGATAACAAGACATCATGTCAAGGAGAACTGAATCAATACTAGACAATATCAATCATTCATACACAAACACTATAATATAATCATAAGAGAAGGTAAAACGAACTTGTATATTATTTAAATAACTTAAAAAAGGATCAGGGATTTTCCATAATCAAGTGGAGGATCCTTATAATGCCACAATTAGGCATACATATAGAAGAGAATGAGAAGGAGAGATAATATGGGCATTGGAGAATCCCATGAAACATATCACCTCATATGAAAGAAATCAAAAATAAGAAAGCCTATAAGTAGGTGGTTTTATGAATTCTATCCAACATGTGTCATCTTGGTCTAATTTTATTCTTCATCAAGGTGGTGTAGAGTGACTATTGACCTTCTTGGATGACTCATAAACTTCATTTAAAACTACCTTATTGATTAGGGAGTTACAAGTCTATGTTTTAACACATGACCCTTTTGATCACACTTCCTAAAGTATTCCCACACCATCCTTGGCTACATCAAGGTTTTTCTCATCTTGATGGGAGTGAGACCTAAAAATCAATATTCTTCATATTGGCAAGATTGCAATTACTCTTTCATTGTGTGATCTTGATTGATTCAAAATTGGCCATGAAAAAAATTCCATCTCTTCATCCAAGGTCTAGTCCTTTCTTCAAGACTACAATAATATATTTCCAACCTCATAGAGGTTTAGTAAATAATCATGCTATCCATGTTTAGATTGTAGAACACCTTCAAGGACTGACATGTATATGCATTTAGTCTATTAGAACTCTTGATGACATGTTTGTTTATTACAAGGTTTTTTGAGCTTGTTGGTAGTTTATATGTCATTTGAGGAGTCTTATATAGATTTTAAGGAGGTCACCAAACCTTTTCCCATATTTAAAAAGTCCTCACAATTGGTTAAGATTATTTCACATAGTTAATTCCTTACAAATAAGCCTAGAAACTACCACTTTTAGGCCATTTTACATACCTTTTACTCTTCATATGTGACAAAAAATGGATCATTAAAGTACTATTAGGACTTATGAAGGTCACTTTAGTCATCCCAAGACAAAATAATTTCCTTTGAAAACAAGTTGATAATGTAATTAACTTTTAAATTTTTGAGAATGTATTTTAACTATTATGACATCAAGATCTGATACATACTCTATTAGTTGATATTTTACAGACATGCAATAGATATTGGTTCCTAATAGATGCATTATGGATATTAGATATGTTGGATTATTTAGATGACATGGATAGAGCTTGAATAGTCACCTTGGGATTCGGTGAGATCATGGAGATGAGATAGATCCCTCTAAGTGTTAATCTCATTGTCATGTTCCTAAAGACATGGGAATCGTTGACTAACACTTTATTATTGGAGGTGGAAAGGGACACCATTGAGGTGGGGATTAATCTAGAGGAAATTTATGAATTACTTATACTTCCTATAAGCATGACCCTAGTGATCATTGATACATCAAAGTCTAAGGACAAGAGATGAGCCTTAGCTTAGTGAGTCATAGGATTAGATAGGTTCTACCTTGGGTTGAGAGTGAGATTGTTTAATGTATATATGATATCCATTATAAACATTTTAAAGGTAGTGATAGGACATATGGAAACATGAGTGATGTTGCACAAGTCAAATGGAAAGGTACTAATATATATGATAGCCTCATGCTAATCCATATTGGATCAGGGAATACTCTATGATTTTGGGTATGTCATATAAGTTCAAATCATGCATGATATGTATGGTATATTATCCATAGGGTAGAATATGATAGGACCAATTATTTTTCTTAGTGCATGGATATATGAGAGGTTCCCTATGTATCTGTTAATTGGGTTTCCTCATGCAATTGATGGTATATCACCTTGGGTATTATGATGTAGACAAGACCATATAGCATGGGACATGCCCTATGTGTCATTATTAGATAATATCACATGAGAACATATAGTGTGGCAATCCTACACTCATGTAGCTACTATATGGCTTAGTTGGTCTACTATTACTATAAGTTTTTCATGTGTATAGATCATAGGCCATTACACTTCACGGGTGGAACCTCATTTTAGTGGATCACATACCTAAATATTTATGAATACCTTATCTAATGGTTCCTCTAGTAGTGCCTACTTATTGGGAAAAAATACTAGAGAGCCAAGAGGGAGAGGATATAGAGGGGTACATGTGGAGATACAAGTGATCAAGCCTTAACATGATAGACCATGGGTTGGTCAAGAATGAAAATAGGAGGAAAAATGGATAAGAGGAGGAGATGTTATGGATGTGGATATAGGAGCACAATAGGAACCATAGTAGAGGTAGTACTGAATACTATGTGCTCATCAGAGGAAGAGGAACCATTAATGTAAGGATGCATAGAGGGATCCAATAAAATCTCTAGGACATAGTTGGTCCATAGATATATCACTGAGGAGATGATCATAGTGGGATTGGGTGGTGATTTATGTATTTACATTTGTGTAAAGGTAGTTGATGGAGGAAGTGTTTGAAAAACAAGTAGATGGGGAGATAATGATCAGTGACACCACCATTGGTGAGCAATGTTAGAATTTGATTTAATTTTTTGATATAAAACACTAATTTCATTGTGATGATGATAGATATATGGTTTGAAATGTGTGTGTGTGTGTGTGTGTGTGTGTGTGTGTGTGTGTGTGTGTGTGTGTGTGTGTGTGTGTGTGTGTGTGTGTGTGTGTGTGTGATTAGATGTATATCTAGTTTTTTGTTTTACAAATATAATGATAGAGGAATTTATATGGAGAGCCCTAGTCATGGCTTCACACCATGACATTTTGGATGGGTGTTGGCACCATAAGACCACTAATTTCATTGTGATGATGATAAATATATGGTTTAAAATGTGTGTGTGTGTGTGTGTGTGTGTGTGTGTGTGTGTGTGTGTGTGTGTGTGTGTGTGTGTGTGTGTGTGTGTGTGTGTGTGTGTGTGTGTGTGTGTGTGTGTGTGTGTGTGATTAGATGTTTATCTAGTTTTTTGTTTTACAAATATAATTATAGAGGAATTCATATGGAGATCCCTAGTCATGGCTTCACACCATGACATTTTGGATGGGTGTTGGCACCATAAGACCATACCACACTGGATGATTATGAGGTTCCATCTAACCCAACCTAGGTGGGTTGGTTTAGACTAGTGGTAGAGGCTAAAAGCAAGTTATAGGCATGTGGGGATGGATCATATCCACCTACAGGGGGTTGAAGATGCAGATGTATAGGCTTGGTAGGTCCTAGCATAGGAGAAAACTATGCATATTGTGAATACCATCTAGATAGGATAAGTATAGGCCTAGGTGGCCAATCTATAGGGATATGTTGTTGGATTGATATCTTAAACTACTTATTTATAATGTATTATTCAGAGGTACCAATTGTAGGTGTTCATGAGTATCATGGCTAGGCCACATGATAAACATGATGGATCATAGCCTTAGGGTTATATTTATTGTATTTTTTTACTTTGTATTATATAAAACACATGATATATATATATATATATATATATATATATGTTAATAGTTGTATTGATCTCATGAGTTATACTTGGATGTGGATGCATGAATATGTTTCATTTTTAGCACATGTATTTAACTTTTATTATATTAATTATGGGAAATATGTGGGAAATAGTTTTCTCATCCCCCCTTCACCCCACCCACAATAATTCACCTACTCATGAAATCAACTAACCATCTATGGAAAGAAAATACATTTTCAAGAATTTATTATGCCTAGATATTTTAAAGTTGGTACAATAGCTTGATGTCTTCAATGAATGGATTTAAAAATGTAGCTTTGGTATCCTACTTTACATGCCCCAATATGAAATATACCATGGGCTATTAAAATCACTATGCCTAATTATGACACTAATGAGATGACATTCACAGTGAACGTCAACTCTAGATTTATCTACTTTGGTACCTTAACCATATAGTTTCATAATTTGATAGGGTTTTCATTCTAGAATGCTAACCATGTAACTCTAAAAGTAATGTTAATAGATGATGACAAGAAATATTTGGACTCAACTTTCAACTTGAATATATGTTGTAATGGTATGTATATTTGTTTTTCATATTTAAAATTCAAATTTTGATATTTTTCATCCTTTGGACTCATTCCTATTTTTTCACTTTCATTTTAGATAATCACAAGAGGGGATACCATGTGGATGACATTTATGACCCTTTTATTAAAGCAATGGTTCAATTTTTCCTCATAAGAAAAGTATTGTAAACAACACCAACTGACATTCTCTATTGGGTTGTTGTTTACATTCTTCATACTCTTTCTAGTTTGAGATATGACTAACACTTTTATTTCTTTTAGGATTAGGATAGAATTAAATTATGCTTGTACCAATCCTAGTTCCATAGTTTCCTATTCAAAATTTATTCTGACCTTGTACTATGAGGACTTATATGACCATCAAAAAACTATGATTCCAATTATCCTACATATAAAGACAAGCATAAATGCTTTGTTTATTGATGTTTAGGATGTTAGTTTACCATTCAAATGAATCACCTAAATAATTTAGTTTATAACCTATTACGAAATTAAGAGTTAATATTTGTTTATTTGTTATACGTGAGATTTTATGCCTTTATGACATAGAAATAATCTACCTCAAAAATGTAATGTGTAGTTGATGGATCTAAAGATTCTAAGTCTATAGAATCATCTTTACATTCCTTTTCAATTTCAAAATGTCCATAAGTTTATCCCACACATATCTCTACATGCAGGTTTCATATTTACAACATTCAAATGACATTTTAACTTTTAAGTGAATTAACTTATTTATTTGTTTTATGTTTATGGTTGACTTATAATCAGCTAAGGTTGGCATGGAATAACCTCAACAAACCCCAACATTTCATATATCAATGTCTTCTCAACCCTCTATACAAGGTATTTTACATTTTGTGTTTTGGTTTTTTAGTTGAAGATTAATTGATTATAGATTTTTTTGACTGGAAGTTTACCTATTGTATCTCAAACCACCCCCATCACTCAAAATATGGTGCATAGAGTAAAGGAAATATTATCTCCAAATACAAGTACTAAATCTTTAATTTCAATTTAGCACTTAGTTTTATTTTTTAAATTTACCATTTTCTAATATAATTTATTTTTAAAAATCACCCTCAATCTTTGAGGAAAAGTATGCCACTGCCACTACCCCCAAACATAGTTCACACAAGAGGGATGAATCTTTCATTCCTAACAGGACCAACACCTAGTAGAGGAACACTACAATTGTTAGGTTTTTAATTCCACACTTTATCTATCAAAGGTATATCTAGTGTGTAAGGATTAACCAATTTGAAACAAAATGATCTTGATGAGGAATATCTTAGGATTAAAAGTAAAGAAATTGGTGGTGATGCTTTTAATCCACATGATTTTATTCAAGGTACAGATGTAATTTCTCATGATGAGCCTTGTACCTTTTCACCCCCCACCCCACCAGTTAAGGTTAACTTGTCTGGTAATGCCATGATTTTTTTTTATTAAATAATTTATTATCAAAAAGTATTATTTCAAGTTTTAAGGAGGGATTTATATATGAGTTAAAAAATGTATTAATTTGTGAGTTTTGGGAAAATCATTGATTAAATAAATAAATGCCCATTTTCACAACCACTCCTACAGAGAAAATTTATTTTTAGTAATTCAACATGATCCCACAACGATTGATAATTTGTTTGGTCAAGATAAATTTGGTTTCATTATTATTTACAATAGTTATAATGATAACGCTAAGTATTATGCTAAACAAGTTGGAGAATTTGAATGCAAAATCCCAAGCATATTTTAATAAATGGGCAAAAGATAGATGTTATTGAAAATGATAAGAAAGAAAAATCTTTGGTAATGTATAAACATTTTTATCAAATTTCATTTCATAGTTATTTTAGCTCAAATCTAATTAGATTTTGTTTGTAACTGTAGGCAAAATATAATAATCTAAAAAAGGAAGTCGATGTCCTCAATGTGTAATTGAAAAATTCATGAATTTTTTTTATATTATACCATTCAATTCAATGAGAATGTTTTTATATGGAATAAACAAAAAAAAACACCTCAAAAAATCATTAAGGAGCAATGATGGGATCCCAATGCTTTATTGAAGCAAAAAATAGATGTTGATCCAAGTTTACTTTCTGTAAGAGATTCTACGAAATAAGAAAAGAAAAATCTTTCTCCCATTAATTTTGTGGCTGAGTATATTGAAAGGAGAGGGATATTAAAGGAAGACACAGAGGAAGAGGAGGTAGGTATTAGTAAGGATGGTGTAAATGTGGATGTTGTGATTGAGACAGTGGCTGAGTAGTGAGGTGTCTTTAGAAAAGACCAAAAAAATGATAATTCATGATGTTTTAAACTCTCTTATATTTGAAGACAATGTTATGTTTTTAAAAATATATTTTAAATGAAAATTTTAAGTTTGGATTTACAATGATCAGTTTGTTAAGTTTAAATTAGTCTTTTTTTACTGAGTAACGAGTTATGGTTCATTTATCAGCTTACATGCATATTATGTGTTGATGTAGTTTAATGAACATGGTGATGTGGACTGCAAATTATTTTTTTCTATGGATTTGGAGTGAGCATGAATTTGAATTTGAATTTTTTGATGTTTTCAACTCATTATTAAATTTGAAAAGATAATTTTATGTTTTAAATAAAATAATTTGAAATGACAATGTTAAGTTGGACTTTACAAATATGATTTTATTCAATTAATGTAGTTCAAACAACATGGTGATTTGGACTACAATTATTTTTATGTTTGGATTTAGACTAAGCATGGATTTGAATTTGATGTGATTTAATCTTTTTCAATTGTTATCATTATTATAAATAATGGAAAATATATAGTTATTATGGATGTAGAGTTTAGGCAATTATTATGGTTTTTTCTAAACTTGAATCTTCATGAGTTTTTTTTTTTATAAATTTGGTCATGTTGCTCAATAGGCTTGTCATGTTCTATCACCCTTTCCTTTGACTTAAAAATTCATATTTCTAAGATAAAATTTAAGGTTGAATCAATTAATATTGTGCTACAATATAAAATTTAATTTATTTTAAAAGTATTAAAAATATGTATTTAACAATACAATCTTAGAAAAATAAAAAAATATTATAACCCTTTTGAAATTATGAAGAACCAATTAAAAAAAGAGAAAATTGCATGATGATTGGAAAAAATATTTCACATCATAATGCTATCAACAATTATAATGAATTTAGTATTTGAATTCTTTTATAATATAAAAAATTATATGAAATTGGAATTCAGAATATGATAATTACATAAATATACAACTAATATTTGAGTAGTTGAAATAATCCTACACAAACTTGCTCATTTTAAATGACATTTGCATCTGCCATGTCAGTGTCTTATTCAATGCCATTATTTACATCCTCTTATTTATCACTATACTACTTATGCCTCTTCTTTCAGTTAGAAAACTCCATATTACCAGAGCTCTTTCATAAGAAAACATGTCCACAACATAATGTGAAACATACAATCTTAAAAAGGTTTCTAAATTTTTATCCAATCTATTTCAAAGTTTTGAATTATTTAAATATAAGACACTAAATACTCTTTTATCTTCCATTGATATCATAATAATTATTTGACAAATCTCATATAAAAAATTATTCACTAAGACTTTCCTATAGGATGGTATTAGGATAAAGTTTTTTCCATAGCCATGTAAATGTTGCATTTTCTATTAGTTCACTTAGAAGGTGATATTATTCAAGCATTATAATTAAAAAATTAGTTGACTAAGATGTAAATAAATCCTTTCACAAAATACCTTTTTTTTGAACTCCATTGACTTCTATAGAATTACTAAAATGCTTAACAACAAAAACCATGTGTTTATGAATTAAATTACAAATAATATTTTGACTATTATTACTATTCCAAAATATGGGATTCATAATTTTCATGGACCCCAAAAAATCATCCCTTTGAAAATGATCTTTAATCTCTGTAGATAAGTTTTGTGAAATTATAGTTAGTTTCATTTGTATTTGAGATATAACAATATCATATAGAATACATGTTATAGGGAGTTATTCAGATTCAACTCCCACAAGATCAAGATTCTATAGAAAGTGTGCATTGGTATTTACTTCCCATTAATGGTGACACAAATATGATCATTAATATTTAATTTCAAATAGATTTTAGGATTTGTTAAATCTATCAAACATTGCCAATTGCTAAAAATAGGGCCCTAAAACTTTTCGATCAAAGTGTATAGTATATATAGAGGTTGACATACTCATTTTATCAACTGTATGATGTCAACACTATAAATGGATCTCTCTTGAGCATGTTTCATTAAATAATTCATTTCTTTTAGCATTCGGAGAATTCCACATAATGTTATTAATGTTGCTAAATCTGTTAAATGGTAAAACAAATCTTTTGCCTTGTCAATTTATTTATGTTATTTATAAATGAAACCTACTAATGATGGATATTATTCAAAAATTAGGCATGAAAAATGGGGCTCATGAGATATTCATCTATCAAATAAGTGATACAATGTTGAATATGCTTGTAAATGATCACACAAAGGTAAAATAGTGATATGAAAGGGACATGGCTATGCTTATGATAGTCATGTCACTAAGAGAAACCATGGTAGCCTATAATATATCTAATGCAAGAACTAATGAATGTAGTAGTCATCCAAAAAAGTGAAAAGATGCTTTAATATGGTAACTTATGAAGAAGGCTAGGTCCTATCCATGCTCTTACACTATAGCTCATAAGGTGAACACGAATGAGGTGAATGCTAAATAATGGGGTAAAAATAATCATAAAGCTACTAAGGCAAAGAATACCATAAAAAGATGAAAGTTAAAGAGATATATAAGAACTAAAATGAAAATGAATGCAAAATGTAATGTGTAAGAAAACCAAAGAACCCAAAGGCAAAAATGATTCTTGTAAATTTAAATTAAAATAAGTAAAGTGCACAAAAACAAATAAATATGAGATAAAAAATAACAAGATCTATACTAACATTTATATCAAACATGAGCATGTAAAATACAAGTCTATGAGTCTCTAAAGGTTTCTTGAAGCTAAATGTGTTTGTTATTATGCATTATAGGATAAGAGTGGGAATCATAGATTACCCAATGTGTAATTGGGTGTAGGGATGGGCATCAAAAAACGCCCCAAAGTATCAAGGGATATGTGGATGGGCATCACAAAATACCCCAACATGTGAGGTGGAGTGAGGTAACATTGAACTATGAAAATGATTTACATTGGGTTAGTAGGTGCATTTTGAGATAGTTAAATAAGTTGATTTTTTAGATTTTAAGGACATTGAATGTGACATATGATGTGTACGAGAGGTATGAGAAGCTAAATGAAGACCTTGTATGAATAGGCATTTAAACTAGTTACTCCTTTTGTTCATGTGACTGAATAGGTTGAGGTTCAATAAATGTAATGATATGTTTAAAGTTGTTCATATTAGCTATGTTTTCCTTATTGGTGTAGTAATAATGATAAACTATGGTTTGAACAATATTAGTGTATGAGGTGTAGGTATGGGATAATTATTGTTATTCATTAGGTAGTTTATGTTGATGTGATTTTGGTTCTTAAGATTGAATTTGAGAAGCTTGAAGATAGTCTTGATAACGTTGTTTTGTAAGAGTATTAAGATTGAAATGTGGACCAATCAAGAAAGAAATAATAAATCAATGATCATGAAAAGACTCATGAGAATGACCTATAGTAGCATGCCACTAATAAAATTTATTAGGATTATACCATTTTGGAGGAGGTTTGGAAGGATCAAAGCTCATGGCTTTAGAGGGTGGAAATATGTGCTTAAGTAGATCTAGAATCAAGGGTGGGTGGCTTGGGTTAAACTAGGTTGAATTGAATGATCCATTTTGAGGGTGAGAAGGCTTGGAGGAATTAATGTTATGAGAAAAAGATTGGAAAGGTTCTTTAGCAGTTATTTTAGGTGTTTCAAATTGAGTTATAAGAAAGTCTTGCCTTTTTGCTTGGTTTAAGGCTTCTTCTAGTTTTATGGGAAAAGATTCAAACTTTGTATTAAAGGGGAGATTTAAGAGTAGTAAAAAATAATTTTGAAAGAATATAATCATTCATGTTATGGTCTACTTTGTGAGCTACATGCTTCCATCATTTGATGAAAGTGTGAGTAGATTCCTTAGGAAGTTTCTTGGCATTAATAAAATCGCTAAGGTAAATTTTAGGAAGGTAATCATGTTGGAATTCCTTCACTAGAACATTGACTAAATCCTATAATTATGAGATGAAATATCTAGGAAGTTTGTTGTACCATTCAAGTGCATCACCAACAAAGATTTTAACTAATATCTTAGTGGTAGTAAAGGTGTTAGTTTAGATCCATTCCCTATAGATATTACCAAAAGACTTAAGAAAGATAGTAGGGTCTTTAATCCCATCATATGTGGTAGTTGGAGAAATGTTTCCAATATTTATGGATGAAATGAATGGAGATAAAAATTTATTTTGAAGATGTTGAAGCATTTTGTTATTCATTAAAGGTTGAGGGATGATATTCCCATTTGTATCTCTAAGAGGAGGGAATTTTTTTTGATTTGGTTCAAACATGATGACTTGAGGTGGTTGACTAGTAATGCATAATATTTTTTGTTATATGTGCATCATTTTAGAATAATTAGTTGTTTGTATAATGATCATTTGTTGAAATATTGGATAAGGAATTTGAGTTGTGTCAATTTGTGAATTAGTATTTGAAGGTGGGGTATTAATTTTCTTAGGAGGAGGATTGGTAGTGCTGGTGGAAGGATGGTTATTTATAGGTGGAGGATTCCCAACATTGGTTTCAACCATGTTACTTTGGGAATAAATAAGGCTTGGTGCTTTGGCTATGGGTGTAACAAGATGATTATGAACATTGGTTGTAAGAGGTGGAACATAATGTGAGGTTCCAACATTTGATGTATATCGGTTGATGAGTTTACAAATTATAGGTTTAAAAGGTGTAAAAGTGGTATAGGGTATATAATTTTCATGGTTTGGTATTTGTCTAATAGGATTATCTAGAATTACTATACAATATAGAGTAGATTGATATTGATAATATTTAGAACCATGTGGTAAAAAGATGCACCATAAAGAATTATATTCTATAATGGATAGGTGAGGTAAGAGAAAATAACCCATGTAAATTTGGATGGGTTGAGACTATAAATAAATAATTTTATAAGTGGATTCATGATGAATTGAGAAAAATGAACAAAATGCTAAGGAAAAATAGAAAATTGAGTCAGATGGATAGGATAGGTAGTAAGAGTACAAAGTCAACTAGGTTGACCCAATACTAAAAACTAGTGAAAATAGAGTCTAATAAGAGTAAAAATTTGATTAGGTCAACTTAGTACTATTATTTGATTGAAAAAAGAGATATAGGGTTGATTGAGTTAACCTAGTATTGTAGGTAGGGTAAAAAATATTCTGTAAGAGACTCTGTTGAATAGAATGACTATGGACTAAAAACATGAAAAAATATTTCAATTTACTTGAAAGTAAGAAATAAAATTAAACACATAATTAATTGGGTTAATGAGGATGATCTAATTGAAGTACACAACACAAAACCTTGCACCAATGCTGTCTAATACAAGCTTTTGAAATATAACATACAATTAGCAAAGATAAAGAAATCAAATAAAAAGTAAAGCTATATAAGTGGTCATCCCAAATGTTGCTAGATTATTATAATGTGTTAATTTAAGTGTGATAGAGAAGTTGGATTAAAGTAGGGAAATAAAATACAATCTATGGATGGTTTCAGGATGTTTAGGTTGAAAGGGATATGTGTTGATAATGGTATTGACTTGGTATTAGGGTTTACCCCTTCACTTCATAATATCACATCAATAAGGATGTTGGGTGATTTTCCAATATATATCATTAACCATGTATTTATACTTTGACATAAAACCAAGTCAACGTCCCCCTTGGTGATGATACCCAAGTAGGTAGACCTTGGGTAGATACATGTTTAAATGTATTTTGAAATTATGCAATTTGGTAGTGTGTGCAAAAAAGAGAAAAATAGTGAAACTAAATGGTATATTAAAAAACCATCTAATTATACTATGTGAGCTATTATAAACATGCAAACAACTTAAAGTGAAAGTGTGAAATAGTTACTAGCACATAAAGGTTAATTTCTAATTTAAAACATAGTATAATACTATTTCATATGATAGTGTATGTAGATATTATATAATAGAGTTGATAATGTTGCTATTATACTATTGAAGCAAGGGTGTTTAAGAAATATGTTGGTAGTGTCAACCTAGTCTTTTAGACAAAAGATAGATTACAAAACTAGGTTGACCAAGTCAACCTAGTTTGCTATATAAGGGTAGTTTTAAAGAATGAAAACTATGCAAAATAGAACTATAATGAATAACTAAAAGGAAAGAGAAAGAGAGAAAGGAACCTTGGTGGTTTAGAAGATGTAGAATAATGTGAGATTATTATTGAAGTTCCTTAAATTTTACTTACAAAATTTTCCAATTGTGTCAATTAGGTTAACCTAGTTCTATAGTTACATATTTGTTTAAGCTTGTGAAGATGACTATACCGACTTGGTTGAATTAGTATGTTTTTTGGAAGATGTCTAGAATATATTACTAGCCTAGTTAACCTAGTATATTTTATAGAAGTCTGTAAGAGTATTGTGTCAATTGTTTAACCTAGTAGCCTATCTGGAAGTGAAAAAGAGTACTATGTCAACCTATTTGACCTAGTTAACTGTATCTAATAAAGACATGCACAAAAAGAACAAAGTCATCTTGATGCAATTGTGTGTTAAAACTTTACATAGAAGTTAAAAACTATACCAACCTTGGTGATGTAGTATCATAAATATAGAAAATAATAAATAAATTGATAGAAAATAAACAAACATTAAAGAAAACCTATAAGGGTTATATTCATGTCAGGTTCACCAGAATACATGAAATTAGAAATGCATCATGCCTATAAATCAATCCTAACTCAGAGAAGATAGATCATACTTACACTTCCAAATGGGGATACATTAGATAATATGGAACATGACTAATATGTGGATCCACTAAACCCAATTAGGAGATCTCTTATCATAATAACAATACTAGCGAGGGTTCCAAAGCCTCCATTCAAACACAAACACGAACTAACCCTAACTAATCCCTATGCTTTCATATTCCCTAAACTAATAACAATTAAAGCAAATAAATCTAATCTAGTGTTCAACAAAGTTTGTGGCACAAAGTGGGGGTAATAAATATCAAAATTAAACATGCATAGAATACATATACTCATATCAATGTATACAAAATCTTAATCCATGGAAGATAGGTAAAAATGCATATCTATCTATTCTTATAAAGGAAGAAAAAAGCTAGAAATACTTACTTTTGAATATGAACCCATCAAGCCTCAATATCTCCTTTAGACAAGGTGATTTATAAAAGGTTATTATAGTATACAAGGATGACAAAGATAAATTAGATCTAGGCTAAACCTATCAATGCATCCAATAAATTTATCCATAAGATAAGATTTATATCTCCAAAGAAAGTATGAAACCCTAAACATACTCCTCAAGTAGAATTGTGGATAAGTAGATGAACAATAACTCTTACTTATTCTTTTGTTCTCTAAATAATGGAAAAATGATCTTTTATATATAGGCATATTTAACCCTAAGCCCTTCCAAACATTATGGACAATAGGGTTGACCCAGTCAAACTAGTACTGTTATGGATAAGAATTCACTAGGTCACAATCTAGGTTGGCCAAGAGCCAACCTATACACTAAATTAATTTCAACCATAAGATTACAAGGTGTATCTAATAAACCTAGTATTATAAACTATAAAAAGTGGTTTTAGGTTAGGAAAGGGAGGATGAAAGCTGAGAAATGACCAAGGAGTGTACAATAGAGAATAATAAGATTACGGATATGGTTTTTAGGAGATATGTGTGTACATAAAAAGTGGAAAAAGGGATAACAATACTATAAGGAACTAATGGTATGCCCACCCCTTTCTTGATGCACCCTTTAAGGCATACACTCAGATAGATTAAGACTTAATGGGTTCGTTCAAGATAAAGAGCATAAGTAATTGATAAAGGTTTGAAAATATTATGTATAAGCAAATCATGCTAGTTATATGAATAAGAAAATTAAAATGAACCTGCCTTCTTACAACATGTTCCCCATTCCTCAAGACCTCTTTTAGAGCCATCAGTCTACTACGAAAATTGAGTACTTGTGTGAGAAAGTAGATAGCACTAAAAGATTTTTTTATTATCCTATCCAAATATACTAGCCTACCATACCCCAATGGACCTCAATTCTATCATGAGTTCAATTATGGAGTTTAATATTTGATTATAAAAAATATATGTACAATGAATCATGTATTTTAGTGTGATTTGAATTTTGAATTTATATATTACCTTTCATATCATTGCCATTTATTTAAATGATTTTGATTTGAACATTTTTATGGAATTTATGATTCCTTATCCATATAGATTTGGAATAAACAACATGAGTGATATAAGTTACATGAATGAAAGAGCTTTAGACTTTGGATAAATTAAGCTAAGTATCCAAATATATGACTAACTAAATACTTTGGCTTACCTATGAACTAGTATATAATCTCAAGTTTTAACAGTATGTATGCTTAGTATGTGAAGTGAACATAAAATAATAAAGGGAGATCCAAATTAGATTTGTAAAATAAGAGAAGAATGAGATGCATTATTTGTTAACTGATCACATGGTGAATAAAAAATGACTTAGGGGTCATGGAAAGATTGAAAAAAAAACATAAGAGAATGAAATGAAACCAATATATAACACATAATGAAAATATAAATATACATGTGAAATAGATATCTAAACCAAAATTTGACACAAAGTCAAATGATATGAGATATATAAAATTGGATCACAAGTCTAATCCAAAATTAAAATGAAGAATAAAGTGAATGTTATCACTCTAGAGAGCACCTTGTTTGAACATGTGTAGAACACACCCTCATTCCAGTTGATAAAATGAGAAATTGTTAGAGTGTGGGTGAATTTGTGTTGAGAATAATATATATAGAGGGCTGGTTCCCTTAGGATTTATCAATTAAATCTGATTTACAATGATTTTTTGGATGGAAAAGGGGAAGGAAAAATTGAAAAGAAATCCTATCTAATTAAGTGATGCACCTGAATTGCTTATATTATGTAAAATATTTATAAAATTTATTAAGAAAAATTTATGAATCTAAAATAAAAATATGTATTCAATCCTAAACATTAGGTTTCAAAATAATGCCTGAAAGAACTTTGTAAAGCAAATTCAAATCCTAGCTCTTCAAATGACCTGTAGAGGATGAAATTTTCATAGTAGGTGTAGAAAATACATATAAAAAGGGAAATTATATTCAAATTATATGATAATAAAAACTCAAATTACACTCTATTCTGATCCAAAAAAAGTTTATGCAAAAAATCTTCTTTATTTGATAAATGATGTCAATTACAATTTTTGTTTTGCTTCAGGAGTTCTTCCATAATGGCTTCAAAAAGTCAATATATATGTCTAAAACCTTAAATAAAGTAAAATTGGAATGAAAAATATAATTATATTTAAAATAAGACTAAAATAATTTTAAAATATTAAATAAAGGCTTTAAAATCTTCCAAGTCTTCAAAAATTGCATGTTCTTCATTTTTGGCATAGAATTGAAAAGTGGCGGGCCCATGTTGAATTTTCAACCTTCATTGAATGAAAATAACACCATAAATTAGAATATAAATCCATATTTTAAGTTATTTTAATTTATTTAAAGTCTTTATCTTGCATGAAAAGCATGGGAGATGCATGAAACTAGTCAAACTAGTCAACCGAAGAGATTTGACCCTTAAGGACTAGTTAACTCAACTTGAGATCAACTTGCATGAATTTGAACTTGTGGATTGAATTTAGAATGATATATAAACTTAAATAAAAAATATTCCATGTGGTAACTCCAAAATTAATTCATTTGATAGATTTTCAATGCCGTTCTTTACCTGCTTGATTGACCAATTAAGGCTATTAGGCCAATTAGGCATAATATCCCATCTTATGAAATTTGGAATACATTAAACCTATAAAAATATGACATTAAACCTGAAAAAATAATTAAATATACATATAAAAACTTTTCTCATCATAATATATTTGATTTTGATGAGAAACCACTCATCATTCTGTCAATAGGGTTGACAGGGCCTATTTTGCTCCATTTTCCTACAGACTAGCCATTTTTATTGAGTTGGTTTAGACACTTTTGGAATGATTTATGACTAAAATATAATTTTAGGATGAAGAACAAGTCTTAGGATTTTATCTCGATTGATTAGATTACATGCTTTTTTACACAAAAAACATAATTTATACCCTCATCCATACATCTCCATGCATAAAATTGACATTTATGGAATCCTATATGAATTTAATTTACATTTAAAAAAGATTTTAGGTTTATTAAATATTATTTGATGGAAATAAAATCAACTTTTTGAAAAACTAGTTTTTTGAGGGTTTAGGCAAGTTTTGAAGCCAAATTTTCAAAATGATGGTTCATGAAGTACAGACCTAAAAATCCAAATTTTTTTTCCATTTAAATGTATATAAATTAACCCAATAACATCCCTAAAAATATTGAGTTCCCATGAAATATATATATAAAGTTACCATGTGGAAAAATCTAGTTGTGGGGTTTTGACTGCATTCTGAGTTGTCTACACTCTTAATGATTGTTCATAAAGAAAAACCACTCAAATAATCTCAAATTTTCATGAATTATAAAAATTATTAATCAAAACATACTAATATATTTCATCCAAACTCCACACATGGTGAAAGATATGAGCATCTGGACAGGATGCTAGGAAGGGTGTCTAGAACTAGAAAAATAAAAAATTTACCAAAATGAAAATAACTATTCACATTCTTCCCAATACTTCAAGAAATTATCATGGGGTTTGTTCCATGCTATCAAAAGACTCTAAAATCACATTTTTCTTGAAAAGTTGAAAACCCCCTTTTTAGCCTATATGCCTATTTACTTGCATAAGCATGTATAAGCATGGTTTACTTAAAATTTAGAGCTTTTCCACTCTTTAAAGGTCTGATTATGATTTAAAAACATCATAGAATAGTTTTTAAATTTTTACCTAGACTTATAAGATTTTTTAGCATTCCAAAATGATGAATGCTCTAATGGTGACCTCAAATGAATATTTTAAGGAATGTTACAAAATAATGAGTATCTCCACTCATCTAATGGACATAAAACTTTTTTAAAAATATTCCTCAAGTCACAATGACGTTGTGTACAAAATTTTAGGTCTTGAAAGCATTTGAATCTCTTAAAATCCTTAATTTACTTCAAAATTGACCACCTGTGCATGGATTGTTTGCATATTTAAACTTGAAAATGTTGTTTTCAAATGACAATAACACATTTATAATTAATTTTGAATTTTTTTACCAAAATTATTTATTTTAGGCCACAATTCCTAGCTTTAAATGGCTATTTAATAGTTTTTTGAAAGATTTGAATGATAGTAGAAGTAATTTAGGCTTGACAGGTCAAATTACTAACAATTTTGGTGACTTTTGGGGGTTGACCAGCCTGCTAGTCAAAGGACTCAAAAATTATGACAAGGATAGAATTATATATATATATTGAAATTGGGAATGCTTGTAGATCAAGACATAACAAGAGAAACTGACACAAACAAAAACAAACATGTGCACATGTGCACTTAGAGGAATGGACAACAACAACAATAAAAAAAAGAAAAATAAATACTGAAAGCATGTGTAAAAAAACACTTAAAGGAATAAAATAAAGGTAATATATTATGTACAAACTAACCTCCACCTTTTTTGTCCTCTTAGATCAAAAGGAAAGTGATTTGATGCTCCATAGAATCTTGAAATATATTTGCCTTCTCTTGATAGCTCTTTTCTGCAACTAGGAGCACTATATGTTCATATGTTTTGGATGATGCAGATAGGCCTCCAACTTTCATTCTTAGGTGTATGGATTGAAGATATTGATATAATATCCATTCATCTTCATCTTATATCCTTCTTTGTTGCATCAATAATGCTATCTTTGGCTCAGTCATAGGCTGATCATGATTTGACACATTCTCATTCAATAATTGTATGGGCAAATCAACTAGTATGCTTGGATTGGTATCTTCATTATGATCCATTTGAGGTAGTGGATCACTGATATCTTTAACCTCTTGTTATGGATTTAAACATGGCTATAATATTTCATTAATTTATTCTTGATGAATAGCTACAATAATACTCTTTATAAAACATTCTTGAATCTCCATATGGTTTGGAGATGGACTATCAAAATTTGTACAAAAACTCTCCAAATGATCCCAAAAATCCTCTTCATCATGATCAATTAAAAGGACATGAAATTCATCAGTATTCTTAACATTTTAAACATGTTGATCATATATTTCTACCTTTTGGATGAATTCAAATGAAATTTCTTGATTTGTTAAACTTGTCTCATCTTTATTAAGAATATTCTCCATCTCAACAATGGATTTATGTGAGTTGTCTTCAAGGTTGCCTTTTGAATAAAATATTTGTTTTTACTTCATCTATCTCAACTAAAAATTATTGAGAATCTTCCTGCAAGTTATCTTCTTTGGAATCATAGAAAATTGAATAATTCTTTATCTCTTTAGCTACATATTCTTCACTTTCCTCACAAAGAAGAGGCTCTTTCTCCAAAAATGGCATGGTAGATCCCTAAAAGTATTCATAAGATGCAAAAGGTATACAAAATTAACCATATATACCTAGTATTGATCATGGGGCTACTCTTCTTAGACCACCTTGACCTCATCTTTTTGCACTTTTCTGGAATAGTTTTCCATGAAGTAAAGGATTTAGGCTTCTGAAGAGGAAGGGATGAAGGCTGAATGATCTCTTTCTTGAATTTAGCATTCTAAATGATTCTTGATTATTCCTCTTTCTTACTTAATTCCATGATTTGGTTCTAAAATGGGAAAGATAAAGGCTCTTTTTTAACCTTTTGATTCTGGTTCTCCTCCTTTTTCCTTGTTTTTAGATCCAAATCTCTGATCTACTTATCAATATTCTATTGGAATATCTTATCTTTAATGTGGTTAGTGATCTCATTAGTAGGTTGTACTATAAAAATCTCTTCCTTTCTTTGATAGTTATCTTGGATTGATCTCCAAGAAGAGAAGGTTTGAGAAATATATGAAGAACTTGACAAACTCAAAGGAGCTCTTAGAATGGTCTCTTGAGGAGGAATGGATGGCATATAAGAAGGTTGTGATTGAACCTGATGTTCTTTAAGGCCTTTTAGTTTATCTTGAATGCTTTGAATGTAACCTCCTACATCCATCATCTCACTAGTGAGATGGTTTTAATTGGTTCTCTCAATATGTGTCCATTACTATTTTATTTTCTACAAAGACTCTCTCACATAATGGATCTAGTGAATAGGGGTATCTTGGCCATAATATCTATGTGAGTACAACTCTAGTGCATGCTTTTCAAGGATCACTAAAGTTTGTTTAAATGTTGATATAGATTGGGTAGATAAAAAAATGGCCATGATTAGGCTAGATAGATGTGTAGGATGGCTCATGATAATATTGGTAAGGGGTACTATTATGATTAAATGGTTTTTCATAGGGAGGATTAAGGTAGTACTCTTTCATATATGATTGATATAGATCCTCATACTCCTGGTGAGGATCATAGTGTGGTTGGTCATACTAATCATAGTGAGGATAATATAGATCCATATTGAAACAAGCCATTTGATACCATTTAGTAGGTAGGCTAAATACTAAAATTAATCAATATTCAAATGATACTTGATGTTAAAAACTAGCTTTCAATGCTTGAAAGTTTCACTAATCTATTCAATACCTCCAAAGGGTAGTGTGTATAATTATGTCCCACCAGGTGTGCTAGAAACTATTATCACTCTAAAGTTCACCCTAATTAAAGATGTTTAAAACACACCCTCTCCCCAATTGATAAAATTAGAACTTCTCAGAGTGTGGGTGACTATATGTTGAGAATAACCTCCAAAGAGGGCTAGTTTGATTAAGATTTATCAATTAAATCTGATTTACTATGATTTTTTGGATGGAAAAGGGGAAGGGAAAACTAAAAAGAAATCTTATCTAATTAGATGATGCACCTAAATTGGTGATATTATCTAAAATATTTATGAAACTAAGTAAGACAAGAATATGAATCTAAAATAAAACTCTACATTCAATCCTAAACATCAGTGCTTCAAAAGAAGGCCTGAAAGAAGTTTGCAATCAACTTCAAATCCTAGCGCTTCAAATGACTTGTAAAGGATGAGATTTTCATATTAGGTGTGAAAAATACCTAAAAAAGGGTAAATTATATTACACTTATATGATATTAAACAATAAAATTACACTCTATTCTAATCCAAAAAAATCTTATGCAAAAAATCTTCTTTATTTTATAAATGGTGTCAATTACAATTTTTACTCTACTTTAGGAATTCCTCCAAAATGGCTTCAAAAAGCCAATATATAAGTCTAAAACATTAAATAAATCCAAATCAGCATGTAAAATATAATTATTAGTATTCTTTGAGTTAAAATAAGACTCAAATCTTTTTAAAATATTAAATAAATCCTTTAAAATCTTCCAAGTATTAAAAAATTACATGTTCTTCATTGTTGGCATAGAATTGAGAAGTGGTGGGCCCATGTTGAAAATAATGATATAAAATAGAATATAAATCAATATTTAAAGTTATTTTAAGTTCTTTAAATTATTTATCTTTCATGAAAATCATGGGAGATGCATGAAACTAGTCAACCAAAGAGATTTGACCCGTAAGGACTAGTTAACTCAACTTGAGCTCAATTTGCATGAATTTAAGCTTATGGATTGAATTTATAATGATATATAGACTTAAAAAACATATATTACATGTTTTAACTCTAAAATTAACTCATTTTATATATTTTCAATGCCATTGTTTACCTACTTGATTGACCAATTAAGCCTATTAGGCCAATTAAGCCTATTAGGCCATATTATAGAATTTGGAGTCCATTAAACCTGAAAAAATATGACATTAAACCTGAAAAAATAATTAAATATACCTGGAAAACATTTTATCATCATAGTATATTTTATTTTGATGAGAAAACACTCATTATTCAGTGAATAGGGTTGACTAGGCCTATTTTGCTCCATTTTCCTATAGATTGGCTATTTTGATTAAGTTGTTTGGGAAAATTTTGAAATTATTTATGACCAAAATAAATTTTTTGGATGAATAAAAATTCTTAGTATTTTATATCCATTGATTATATTTCATTGAAGTGTCTTGTACTTTATTTTACATGCTTTTTTACACAAAAACATGATTTCTACCCTCATCCATACATCTCCATGCATAAAATTTACATTTATGGAATATTATTTGGTTTAAATGAAATTTTAAAATTTTTATGGTTGATTCAAGATTATTTTATGGAAATAAAATCAAATTTTTAGAAAACTGGCTATTTTGAGGGTTTAGGCAAGCTTTGAAGCTATATTTTCAAAATGATGGTTCATAAAGTAAAAACCTCCAAATCTCAAAAAATTTATATTTATGTGGATAAAAATTACCCCATTAACATACTTGAAAATATTTATTTCCCATTTAAAATATATAAAAGGTTACCACATGGAGAAATATATCTATGGGGTTTTGACTACATTCTGAGATGCCTACACTCTTAATGATTGTTCATAAATAAAAACCACTAAAATGGTCTTAATTTTTCATGAGTTATAATTAAATATTATTAATAAAAAAATATTAATATTTTTCATCCAAAATCCAGATGTGGTGAAATATATGAGCATCTAAACAGGAGGTTAGGAAGGGTGTTTAACACTGATTTTTTTTACCAAAATGAAAATAACTCTTCAAATTCTTACCAATGCCTAAAAATATCATCATGGGGTTTGTACCATGATATAAAAATACTCTAAAATCACAATTTTCTTGAAAATTCAAAAATCCCCTCTTTGGCCTATATAGCTATTTACTTACATAAGCCTGTATGAGCATGGTTTACTTAAAATTTAGAGTTTTGACACTATTTAAAGGTCTGATTATGATTTCAAAACATCAACCCATTATTTTCAAAATTTTACCTAGACTTAAAATCTTTTTTAGCACTCTAGAATGATGCATGCTGTAATGGTGACCTTAAACAAACAAGCTAAGGACTGTTACAAAATAGTGAGTATCTACACTAATCTAATGTAAATGATTTTTTTTTAAAATTTTTAATGAATTAATGACTACCTTGTGTATAAAATTTTAGGTCTTGAAACCACTTGAAGCTCTTAGAATCCTTAATTTCCTTCAAAATTAACCCCTTGTGCATGGATTATCTACATATTTAAACTTGAAAATGTTCCTTTGAAATGATAATAACTCATTTAAAATATATTTTTGAATTTTTTTTTATGAAAATTAGTGATTTTTGGCCAAAATTCCAATCTTTAAAGGGTTATTGAATGGTTTCTTTAATTTTTTGAATGATACGAGTAGTAATTTGGACTTGACAGGTCAAATTACTAATAGTGAAGGAACACAATGACATGTTCAAATATATTGGTAAATTTTCCCAAAAATATTATCCATGAAATTTGAAACATCTCTATGAATTTGGATTATAATGGTGTCTAGAGTCTCATCAATCTTCATGGAAAGCTATGTAAAGATCTCCCTTTAAATATCCTCAACATAAAATGTAAGCATAACTGAAGGATCATGCTCATGAGGGATCTCATGTGTAGAATAATCAAGGAGAGGAATAGGTTCTGGAATAATAATGGTATCTATGGGATGAGAAGGATTCACCACTAGTGGAGAAGGAGCCATGGGTGGGGAAGGAACCAAATGTTAGGAATAATCTACAAGTGGGTAATGAACCACATGTGGGGAAGGATGAAACACAAGTGAATAAGGAGGAGCCTTCTTGTATGGGAAAACTATATAATGAGGAATAACTAGTGTAGGTATCATCATAAGTTGGTCATGAAGGTGCTATGGATAATATGACAATGATTGGTATGATGGGTATTGCACTGGTGCCAAAGTTAATATACCTCTTCATATTTGGGGATAAACTTAGGTAAAAAATTGGGAGGAGGTATAACCTTATCTTTGGGATGAGCAATGGTGGGATGCAATGTGTCAATATATGATTGAATCTTATGACAATGAATGGTAGAGTGACTATCTATCCCATGGAAGCAATAGGGGCCTACTAACAAAATAGGTAGAAGGATAAGTAGCGGGTGGTTGATATAAATAGCATTTGATGGTCCAATGATTGAAAAATTTATAGATATTATAATAAAGTTTATTGGCCCATTGGGTAGGCATGGGATCAAGTTGTGATAAAGGAAGAAGGCCATCACCAAGGGAAGGCAAGGCTGAAGTAGAAACTAGACTAGGCTCATTTAAAGGTAATGAAGGATTAAAAACAAGATGAGGCTCAACTTACAGTAGAGTGGGAGTAAGAACTAGATGAGTCTCAACTAAAGGTGAAGCTAGACACATAAAAGGCTTAATAATAGTACTAGCATCTCTGAGGGAAATAAACTATAAGGGTCCTAGTATCTAGCAAATGGCAATGATTAGGCATAGCATGATCCATGAACATGCTTATAGGAGGCTCTCTTTAAACTATAGGTGTGACATGTGATTTATACATCCCTACCCTACAAAAAATATGAAAAATACTAGAATTAGGCACTATGAAGGAAGGAATGAGATAAGATGAATGAAAGGATTGAAATAAATAAGTACGCCAACAAATAATCTTGGCATCTCTAGCTTAGATAAGTCCTCCTAGAAATGGGTCATCTAAAGAATAATAATCATTAGTATCAAGTGTATGCAAGTCAATGGTACATGTAGGTATGACCTTATTATTAGAAGTTTCATGATTAATAGAATGTGGTCTTAGTTAAGACCATAGGTATATCATCTATAAGAGGTTGATAGGGTGAAATTTCAAAGAGGGAAGAAGTTGAGCAATGATATGGGAGGATATATTGGAAGTTTTGATCTTGAGGCTTATCTCATGCAACTCATCATCATCAAAATTTGGGAGGTCAGGTGGTATGTTCCCAATTATTTTGGGGTGACCATTATAACCTCGAGTACAATTGATAGAATAATTAAAATGTTGAGATTATCTAAATGGGATCCTAGGAAAAGGGTAGGAATTTTAAAGATGCCACATTTTTTTTAAATTTTAAGGGTTTGTGTATCCTTGAATATTATAAATAATACCATTAAGGGGGAATTTAATACATTAACATGTGGATGAGGTGACAATTTACTCATCATACAATGACTCCAATGTCTAAAAATCAAGATGTTATAAGAGATGGGAAATTTAAATATCATAGCTTTCATGTAGATGATGATAGGAGGGATGGTAATAGGAATCCACACACAACCTAAAATAGGTATTTTCATTATATCATAGAATTTAAATGTGCTACATGTGGACTTGATATTGTAGGCATAATATCTAATAGTTTTAATTAAGTTGAGGGAGGAATGAAAGTACTTGAACCATCATCAATCAAGGCATGTTTGACTTGGATATCACCAATTTAGATACTAATGAATAGGGGAAGATTATCCACATGAAGCATAATCTCATCCAAAATCATGGAAGTGATAGGAAACTCAAGGGAAAGAGAAGTGTCCATTGTTTCATTAACATATATGGACATATCTTTACATTGTTTAAGGATATTATCTTTGGAATCAGATAAGGTAGATTCACATCCTAATAGAGGAGGATGAGGGATGTTCATTTTAAACAATAATTGCATTAAACAATTGTGGTGATGGGTGGAAGCTTACATTAATTCGAGAAAAGATATTTGATATGGGCAATAATAAATTTATGCAATGGGGTCCTATTACTCATAACCCATGGGGGAATTGCTAGATATAGACACTTATTGTTATAAGAGCTCCTATTAAGGAGGGTTAGAATTTAAATCAAACTTATGTTAGTAAGATGTAGTTGTTTTAGTTCTATGATAAATAGGTTTATTATATTTAGGTTTTGGGATGGTTGATTGGAGTATTTATTGTGATTAGGCTAAATAAATACAATTGAAAGGTTGGGGAATGTTGTATATATGTGTAGATATTGGAGAAATATTAGAGATAAAGTGAGAGGTATGATCAATTTGAAGTTTTGAAAGTGTTTCTTGGAAATTTATAAGGTCCTCTTGCCCCAATTCCATGAGATGATATGGGGAAGTATCTTAAATGACATGAAACATTTGATAGGTTTGATGCATGTGTGTTGGATTGGTATTGATTAAAACATGTTAGTCATATTTGCCACATTTTATTTATTGGTAGTGAGGTCTATAAGACTTTCAACATTATTTTTAGGAGTAGGCTTGTTGTTGTTGTGTTGATGATTGGGAAGAGGATCTTTGTATATACTAAGATGAGCATTAGCTTGATTTAATGATTGATTTTTGTTTTGAATTTCATGGGATTAAAAATTTATATCATATGCTTTCTGATGCTTGTGAATGAGGGATTCATGATAAAATTTTGGGCCAAGAATAAAATACATAGATATATTATGCAATTGTTTACAAGTCTCGTGAGAGTGGCCCCAACTTGTATGAAAGCAACAAAATTTATTCGGATCATACCATAATTTCATTAGATGATTGGGGTCAAGATATAATCATAGAGGCCTTGGAATATGATTTTGAAGCTTGGTTAAGGATAATGGTTTATGGACATTAATGTTATTTTGATAATAGGTAGAATTAGGAGTGTTTTTTAATATGGGAAACATGTTTTATAGTGTTTTTTGGGAGTGATGGCTTGAATATTGTGAATAGTGTCCTAAGTATTGGTAATCCCATCATTGGTAACATGATAGTTTTTATTCTTAATGAGCATGCAAGTGACCATTGTAGGTTGAGATGATTAAAATTGGTGCATGAGAAAATATTATCATTTAGCTTGGTTGAAGGCTTCTTCCAAAGTCCTTGGGGAGAGAGTCCTAACCCAATATTATAACTTAGGGTAGAGATAATTAGTGAATATGTGGCTAAGGTTATAATTTACCATATTATTCTCAAATTTTTTAGACAAGTTATTCTAATGTTTGATGAAATATTGTGCCATTTCACTCTCAAGATGTTTACAATTTATAAAGTGAGCTAAGTTAATCTTAGGGAGATCACTAGTTTGAAATTCTCATTCTAGGGAGATAACCAAATCTTGCAAGCTAGCAATAGAATGATTTTTTATTTGATTGTATAAATTTAAATCATATATTTAGAGTGTTTTAGATAATAGATTGGTAGTAACAAAAGTGTTAAGTTTTACCTAATCTTTATTGAGATTACCATATTTTCTTAAATATAATGTGGGATTGGTAGACAACTTATAGGTGATGGTAAGTGTGATGCATCCTATGTCGATATTATAAATTTTAGGTATAAGAGGTTCATTTTGGATATGTTTGATTATTTTATTATTGAGGGGTGGTTTAGGAATAGTTTTACCATCGGAATACCTAAGGGGGGACATAGGGGGCATTTAAATTTTGAGATTCATATGAAACCTATTGGGGTTGATTGTGAATGTTTATGAGATAGTTTTATATCTTCATTTGATTTACATTATTGGTTAAAAAATTATGAATTTTATTGAGTGTTTTTAATAAAATTTGATGAGTTTGGTTAGTATTTTGACTAGTGTGCACAATATGTGAAACATTGATGTTTGTGATGTTATGAAGTTGATGATACAGAGGACGTTAGATAAAGTGCTAGTATCATAATGAAATTAAAATGAAAAAAACACACTAAAAATCATAACACCTTGACTCATAAATCATAGGAGGAGTTTTATGAAAAATAAATAAATGACAATGCTCAACTAAAATGTAGAGAATTTTTTTTCCTTACCTTCCTTGAATGCTTCAAATGATGTATTCATTAGCTTGCTTAGATTGTTCTTAAGAATTATTCATCAATGGGGTTTGGATATCTCCATGTCCTCTTGGAAAAATGCTTATCTTAGCTTTGTATTTTATATGGTTTGAAAGTGGCTTGGCTTGGCTCAATTTTGGAATTATAACACTATGCATATGCTTGATGACTCAAATCCTACATTATAACTTTACTATATTCCAAGCTCTCCAAATGAAGAGATATAGGATTACCTTTATAGGCTTTGAAATCAACTTGGAATGAGTTAAATCCTAGCCTTTGTTGGCTTAGTTAACCCTAGTATGGTTAAAAGTTATCAAATTGTCATGGTTAGCATGGAATAAGCATGGATGGGATATTTTCCAAAAATGACAACTCACAAAAGGAAATGATTATTTCCTAGGATATTCTTTTGGTTTTGAATTCCCATTTTTTTATAATTCATTTAATTTCTCATGGATGAATACAATTAGGATTTGATTAGGATTTTCATGTTAATTAATGTATTTTAGGCATTTAAAATGTTTGAAATTTTGATTAAATTCAATGTGTGAATTTGACTTATTTAATTATTTTTTAGGCCAATTGAACATGTTATGAAGCTAATTTTGAGACTTTTAGAGATTATTAGGCTAAAGTTTTAGAGGTTGGTAATATTTTCTCTAAATTTAAATATAAAACCATTGGTGGCCAATTTTAGATGTCTACAATTTTCCTATATTTAGGAATAGATTACAAATATATAAGCATAGCAACGTATTTTAAAAGAATAAAAATGTTCTATGTGATTAAAAATTTAGTGAAAATCGATGAACTGTAGGGACTTGAGGGGGTGGTTGGTAAAAGGGTCAACAAATGGTCCCTTGAAATAAAGAAATGAGGGGACCAAAAATATGAAAATGATGTGGTGATAACACAATGATTTCGCTAAAGTTGGTAAAAATCATTGAGAATGCTAGTGGGATAGTGGACAATGGTTTGCCCAAGGGTGGTTATAATCATTATACCTTGATAGTGGCAAACATGGTATGATAACACAATGATTTGCCCAAAAGTGGTTATAATCATTGAGAATATGGAGCTTCCCTAGTTAGGATAGAAAAATAGGATAAAAACATGCCCCAATTAGGTAGAAGAAAGTGAATGATTTGCCCAAAGGTAGTTATAATCATTAACCCTCAAATTGGTGATAACACAATGATTTTCCCAAACGTGGTTATAGTCATTGAGAATGCAAGTGGGACAATGTATAATGGTTTACCCAAAGGTGGTTATAAGCATTGTAACCCAATTATGGAAAAAAAGATTAATGGCTGAAAATTGAAAACATGACGATGAAAACTTGATATAGAGGATAAAGATGAATTGGGACAACCTGCTAGTAGGGAGATGCTTGTTCGAAATAACAAATTTTGAATTTCTCTAGTTGTTTAATTAATCTATTTGGGATAAGATTGGGATTTTTTCTAGTGCTAGTGGCGAGGAGATATTAATACTACCATTTCTATGTTAGACTTTTTGAATCTGATTTTGTTGTAGCACATGATAGTAGGCATCATGATAAAATACCATGAGGAGTTGGTATAAATATGCATAAGGACTGATTCTCATGATCCACTACTCAAGGGAAAATAATGCAACAATGATAAAAATCATGATGATAATGTAGATTTATGAATATGTATGGATTCAAGTATAAATGTGAAAGGAATCACCCAATGAATGCATAGAGAATGAATCAAGGCAGTAATATTGAAAGTAAACAAACAAGCACACAATCAAAAAAACAAAATAAATAAAGAAACAAATAATAATTAGTCCCAATGTTAGTATAAACAACATGATAAAAACAAGATGATAAACATTACTCTTAGAAAATAGGTGACAACTTAACAAACAAACATGATGATGGAATAGAAAAAAAGGAAGGGGGTGGTTAAGTTGTCTCCTTATGCACTAGGTAAGTGCATGCTACCTACATAGTTCCATGGATGATATATCCAATAAAATCTTCATGATGAATGTAGTTCTCCTAGAAAATGGGGAAAAAATGATGATAATTGAAAAACAAACATTATGGATGTGATAGAAGAATATGAATGAACTCAAAAAGTGGTGAGAACATGGGATAAAAGGATAAAAAGGATGGGGAAACTAAGTGACCAAGTAGTTTCTTGTGACTTAGTAAGGGTTCTTAGAATACTTAAGGCAAAGAAGTGATCAATTTTTTGAATTTTCTAAATGATTTTCAATTTTTTTTAGAATTTTCTTGGTATCTCAACTTGATGGAGAATGATGAGATACAAAATGGTCTAAGCTTGAAAAATAGTGAGAGCATTCAAACTTGAAATTATCATAAAATGATGAGAGCATGGAGAAGGGGAACTGAGTATAATGAAATTACTTATATGTTCACACAAAATGATTATATATCACATAAAATAAATAAATATGAGAGATCACACAATAATAATTGACATCAGAGTAGAATAATGGATGATATAGTAAAGCCACTTTGAGGGGGAATACTCCACAATAATGTAATAAGAGTAGAATACTTTATATGATGATCAAAGACTAACCACTACCTCTTATATATAGTTTACTTATCCATGGTTATTCTATAGGCTGACCTAATTAACAACATAGAGAAATTAAACAAGAATATAAAAGAGGTATGCAAGCCACAAGTCAACCACACATATCCATAGACATGCTAAAGGTTAAGGGTGTAGCATGCCCCTCCCATTAAAAAAAAAAAATTGTCCTCAATGCTGATTCAACTCTAGATGTTTCTGTACAAAGGATTCATCCTCTTAAGTGTCATCTTCACAAGACAAATTCTTCCATTTGATCATGCACTCTTTAATAATTATAGATTATAGCTACTTAGTGCATAGTTAAAGGATCTCCTCAGGATCAAGAATAACTCTTCCTTCCTCATCCAATTTTAGTAACTCAATTTAAGTATCAAATTTGTGTCCAATAACTTTATTTAGGCATGATACATGAAATACTAGATGTATTTGAGTGGAGGAAGGAAGATCTAACTTGTAGGCCATATTACCAATTTTATGCAAGATCTGTTAAGGCCCATAATACTTAAGGGATAACTTGTTACCTTTTTTTGTTTTACATACATCTGCTTATATGGCTACAAGTAAACAAATACCCAATCACCATTGTTAAAATGCCTCTCACTCTTATGTTGATCTACCTACTGCTTCATGTGAATTTGGGCCATGGCTAAATTTTCACATAACTTGCAAGAACCTCCTATTGATGGTGAATATGTTCTACAACTACACAAACCTTAGGCTGAAACTTCAAGGTTGAAGTGATGGATAGAGGGTGGTATCCATATAGTGTCATAAAAGGAGACATTTTATAATAACTATGAACAAAAGTATTATACCACCATTCAACAAGTGGTAACAAATGAACCCAATTATCCTATTTATCAGAAACAAAACAATAGAGATATCCTTCTAGACATTTTTTGAATTAGTTTGTCCATCTGATTGAGGATGATCAGATGAACTATGAGCCAACTAGTTTCCCAAATATACAAATAACTTAGTCCAAAAATTTATAGTGAAAATGGGATCTCTATCACTAAAAATGATCTTAAGGGTACCATGTAATTTATGAACTATATTGAGAAAAGCATAAGCTACTATACTAGAAACAAATGGTTCTGATAAAGAACAAAAATGAGCATACTTACTGAAATAATCCACCATAACCATGATAACATTTTGACCATCAAATCTTAGTAACCTTGTAATGAAATCCATATACACCTCTTCCCAATGTTGGCTAGGGATGGATAAAGGGTGTAATAGATATGGAGTTTTGATGGTTTCTCCTTTATTTTATTGACAAATCATACATTTAGCCACATATTTATAGACATCCCCCTTGATTCCTTCCCCAAAAGTCCTACTTGATTCTATGATAGGTTTTCAAAAATATTGAATGACCCCCAATTGGAGTTGCATAAAGTTCTTAAAGGATTATTTGTTTAAGAAGATAATTTTTACATAGGTATAATCTATCTTTATACTATAATGCATCACCATTACATGTGAATTTTTCAAATACAACCAAACCTTGTTGAATATTCTTAATAAAATAATGGGTATCACTATAAGTTTTCCATTCTTATTGTGCTTCCTCTAAACAATCTACCTACAAAATGGTCATAACACATAACAATACCTCAACTAATTCATCCTTCCTAGATTGTGCATCTACCACTACATTATCCTATTATTTCTTGTAAACTATTTAAAAATCATAGCATACATCTTAGTTACCCATTTTTAATTTTATTCAGATGACAGCCTTTGTTCCAAAAAATATTTGAGACTCTCATGATCAGCCCTTACTTGAAATTGATGACCCATCAAATAAGGTCTCTATTGTTTGACTGTATGAAAAATGGCCATCATTTCCTTCTCATAAATGGACTTGTGATGATTTATACTCTTTAGTTGGCAACTTTAAAATGTAATTGGTCTACCTTATTGCATGATTAAAACACCTATACCATACCTAGATACATCACATTCAACCACAAAAGGCTTAGGAAAACTAGGAGTGGCCAACATTAGAGTAATACACATAGCCAATTTAAATTATTCAAATGCTCTGGTAGATATATCAATCCACTAAAAAGAGTCTTTATTCAATAAAGAGGTTAATGGGGATGTAATGCTACCATAATTTTTGATAAACTTGGAATAGTAACTAGTTAGCCCCAAAAATCCCCTTAATTACTTGAGTGTCTTAGGAATCGACCAGTCACCATTACTTGGATTTTTTTAGGATCCACTTTTAATCCTTTATGTGAAAATATATGACCCAATTACTCAACCTTATAATCTCTAAAAGTACATTTAGAAGGTTTGGCATATAATTGATGTTGTTATATAATTGAGAGTACCTATTTCACATGGTGTAAATGGTCTTCCCAATTTTTACTATAAATGAGGATATCATCAAAAAATACCAAAAAAAAATTCATAAAAAATGGCCTAAAAATAGTATCCATCAAAATCTAATAGATGGATGGTGCATTTTTTAGCCAAAAGGCATAACCAAAAACTCATAATTGTTAGGTGTGGAGTTTGATTATCTTTCAAGATCAGAGGTTAAAATTTTGATGTTATTTTATCCAAGTTTTAGACCCCATTATTTTTATCCATAATGGAGTGGGTGGATATAAGGGGGGAATACACCTTGCAAGGTTTGAGGGGATGACTCCCCAAGTGGGGGGTTCAGGGGCTATGCACCCTGGTGGGGGTTCAGGGGCAATGCCCTTGATGCAAAAAATTTATTAAAATTACATTATAAATTATAATTTTATAGTCAATTTGGACCATTGATTAAAGGTTTATATATCTGATGGTATAGGTTATGTTTAGCTTTTTTTCACCCTAAAATGTACTGATACATTGCTAAGATAAAAATAATAATTATACATAAAAAAGAGGAGACAGAGAAGGTAGAGAGGTGTAACAGGTTTTGTTGCAAGATTTGTTTCTCCCTTGTATTGATAGAAATAATATATTGTACAAATTTTTTAGATGTATCCCATCTTAGGTAAACCATGTTAAATATATTGTCTCCTATTTTTTGCATATTTATGATTTCTTTTGTATGTTTGATTTAGTCATTTCATAGTTTCTCCTATATGTAATTTGGGGATAAATCTATGCTTTATTTTATCCTAACAATAATGGTCCTCATGAGTCTTAAAAGAAGTTTTGGGTATGTCTTCATCATGTATTTGGATTTGATGATACCCAAAATGTAGTTCTAATTTGGTAAAATAAAAAGCACCATTTAATTCATCTAGAAAATCATCAATGATAGGAACATGAAACTTATCTTTGATAGTGTACTTATTGAGTTATCTATAGTTAAGGCACATCTTCCAAGTGTCATATTTGTTTCTCACCATGACAACTGGTAAAGAATATTCACTTTGGCTATTGAAAATGATTCTTACATCTAACATCTCCTATACCATATTTTCAATTTCACTTTTTTGGGTAGAGGGATACCTAATGGCTTGATGTTAAGTGGTTTACTACCATTAATAATTTTGATAGCATGATCATCCATGAATATAGGTGGAATTCCTTTTTGCATGTCATAAAAACAATCAAATAGGCATCAATCACTTTTTATAGATCAAGAAGTGTAGATCACTGAACTTTCATGGAAAAAAAGTGAGCTAAAAATCCTTCAGCACCCTTACAAATAATCTTTGTCATTTGATGGGAGATAATGAGTTGTGGAGATTTATCCTTTAGTCCCCTTATCTCAAATGTCCATCCTTTATAATGAAAGTGCATGAATAATTCCTAAAAAATCATCTCAATAGTGCCCAAAGTGGTGAGCCATTATACTCCTAGAATAATTCCAATTTCTCCCATGGGAATATCAAACATAGGAGAATCCAACAAGTAGTCTCCTATGGCTAGCTTAATATTATGTCATTTTCCTGAGTAGTTGATAGTATATCCATCTATAATCATGACTTGAAATTCTAGAATGGGATAAATCAAATAGTTTAAACAAACAACCAACTTATTGTTGATTAAGTTGTGTGTGCTCTCAGAATCAATCAATACAGTGACCTTCTATTTATTTAGGAAACCCACCACATTAAGATTTTGGGGATTAATAATACCTAAAAGGGAATGATAGGAAATATAATATTTAGATTCATCCTAAAAATCTTTTATATTTACATCAATTACCTCCTTATCATCATCATCTTCAATGGTAACTTTGATGTATAAGAGTATATTTTTATCATAATGACATTTTTTCTCCATTTGCTATCACAATCATAACATAATGCTTTGGCTCACTTCTACTCAACTTGTCAAGGTGTCAATCTGGTGGGTTGAGGAAATGATGGTGCTAGAAAGGTACAATCATGACCAGTAATGAATGTTTTCCATTTGACAGTCTCTTTTTCTTCTACCATGCATGCCCATGGGATAGCTTCTAATATAGATGCTAGGTTAAACATCTAAACCTCTAATTGAATGCTATCTTTGAGGCCACTAAAAAAATTAATTAAGTTTTCCTCAATGATGTCTTCTAAGCATAAGGATAGATTTTAAAATTGATGGATATAATCCTTCATAGTTATTTTTTACCATAGTTTGGCTAACTAGATGAAATAGTTCTCAAAGACATTATTTTGATAATGACCCAACAAGTCATTAGTGAAAAAGGACCATGTAATAAGAGCACCATTTTTTTTATTTTGAGTACACAACCAATGATAACAAATGGACTACTCAGGTTTTAGATACATAGATGCCACTATCACCTTTTGAGAACAAGGAGTTTGATGTAGTTTAAATAAATTATCAATTTGGGTAATCAAAGTGAGAGGATCCTTACCATAAAACTTATGCATGTCCACTTTTGGAAACATCAATTTCACACTAGAATTAGAGTTGTTAGTGTGTAGAAGAAGATGACTTGAATGATGAAGTGGAGGGTTGTTTGACTATAACTAAGATGAAAGGGTAGCCAATTGCATAGTGATCTAATGCAATTTAGTGTGAAACCCATTAATCTCTCCACACATCCCTAAAACATCAGTTTGAACTACAAAAAAATCATCATGTCACACCAAGCACTTTATGTCATCTTGAAGTTGAGAAATCAATAGATCTAAATTTCTAGATTCCATGTCATTAATAGGAGTATTAGGAGTTTCTTTCCCCCCTTTTCTTCCTTGAGTAGTAGGACCTATCATATATAAAACCTAGGAGGGTTTTCACCCCAAAAATAGTTTACCAAGAGATTGTACCATTATGATCACCTCACCAAGATGAATCTAATGACTTCCTTTGTGTATTAGGGTAAAAAAAATTTAGCACCAAAAACATGTATCGATAGAATATACCATTACGATCATCTCACTAAGATGAATCTAATGACTAAAAATGTGCACAGGGTAAAAAAATTTCCATACTTTTTTTTTAAATATTTTTTTTCAAAAAAGTGTTTTGAATAATATTACACTGACAAAAAAAATTAATTCTTCTTGGATTGCCAATTATATTTTTTCACTCCTACTCATAGAAGTTATGCCTTGCTAGATTAAAAAAAAAACACCATAGGAAACTTACCCAAATTGAAGATTTGATACCAATTGTAATGAAATGACTTATATGTTTTCTCAAAATGATTATATATCATAAAAAATAAGCAAATATAAGAAATCACACAATAATATTGATAGCAGAGTAGAATACTAGATAATATACCAAAACCACTTCAAGGGGAACCTCCATAAAAATGTAATAAGAGAATAATACTTCATATTATGATTAAATAATAACCAATACCTCCTATATATATTTCAATTATCCATGGTTACTCCATAGTCTGACCTAACTAAGAACATACTGAAATGCAATAAGAATATAAAAGATGTATGTGAACCACAAGTCAGCTACACATATCCCTAGACATGACAAAGGTTAAGGGCATAACACTGAGCTAAAATCAACATGAATTGAGTATGACCCACATAATCCTAAAATGGCCTCAAGTCATAGTAGTTCCACCTGATAGTGGAGTAATTTGACTAGTGTAGCAACCAAGTCAAACAAAATAAGCATAGTTGTCATAGTGGCAAAATACAATAAAAGATTAGCTAGTTGGTATGTCAAAGCATAATAAATAAATGTTTCACCTAGTTTTCCCATAGGAAATTATAATTAGGATACAATGGATCAGATCAATGACACTAATCTGCCCATAAGTAGTTATAATTAGTAGTAAAATTGGTGAGACACTGATTTATCCCTATAGGCAGATATAATAGGCCTACATACCCAATCCCAACTAGAATATCTCACAACCACGTGTGAAATTTCAACAATTTCACCCTAATCCATGTGTGTATTCCTGGTCTATTCCCTATCTAATAAATTACAACTCACAAAAGGTACTGATTATTTCATAAGATATTATTTTGGTTTTGAATTCCCTTTTTTAAAAATTAATTTAATTGCTCATGGATGAATTCAATTAGGATTTGATAATGATTTGCATGTTAATTAATATAGTTTGGGAATTTTAAATGTATGATATTTTGATTTAATTCAATGTGTGCATTTGACTTATTTAATTAATTTTTAGGCCAATCAAACATGTTATGAAGCCAATTTTGAGACTTTTAGAAAAAAATTGGCTAGAGTTTTAGAGGTTGGTAAGAATTTCTCTAAAGTCAAATATAAATCCATTGGTTTCCAATTATATATGTCTATAGTATTAATGGCATGAGTTTTACTATGAGTATTAGAATATGCCATACTAGCAACATGAGAAGCATTGGCAAAAAAAGAAGCACTAGTCACATGATTAAAATTTGTAGCAAAAGATTCATTAGTGGAATGGTTATAATTAGAATAAAAGGAGGAAATAGTAGTATAATTAACATTAGTAGTATAATATACACTAGTAGAATGATTAATCAAAAAATTCATTATAAAAGTCTCACTAGAAGTTGAACCTACCATGTTAGTGGATATACTTGGCATGGAGGTTGAAGAGGTCATAGAATAAGTTTTCATGGTGTGTGAAGGATAAAAAATATAAGGATAAGGTTGAGAAGAAAATAAATTATTTCCCTCTAAGTATGTGTAAAAGATTAGAATAGTGTGACTAAATTTGTAAATTAAAAGACCACCTAATTAATCTATGTTTGTTATTCTAAGCATGCAAGCAACTTAAATGAAAGTGAATTAATTACTAGTAAAAAGAGGTTAATTCTTTGACTATGAAGATTATAAAGTTAATTTAAGAGACATTGTATCAAAAAAATACATAATAGAGTTGATAGGGTTTTTACTATTATGCAAAAGTAAGATATAGAAAAAACACAGTCAAATAGGTTAACCATGCCTTCTAGATAGAAAATAGGCTATAGAATGGTGTTGAGCTAGTTAACCAAATTCGTTTTAGATCTAAAGTTTTATAGATTGAAAAATTGTGAAAAAAATTATCGATAAATAAAAATTAAAATGATAGAGGGAGTAAGAATGAACCTTGGTGGGTTTTAAAATGCTTAAATTGAAAAAAACTATGCTATTATGCTCAAGTGCTAATTCAAATATTCTATTAGTAGATCCAACTAACTTGATAAAGTTTTCAAAACTTATGTGCTGAAAAGAAGTTATGAATAGAGTTGACTACCTCAAATATGTTTTAAGACTTGTATGGTGAAGAAGAATAACTAAAAATAGAGCTAATTGGTTTGACTATGTATGCAATCTTGTAGCTACAAAACAAAACTATGCTAAGCTAATTGATCTAGTCACCTATATTTGGAGAAGACATACACAGACACAACAAAGTCATTTTGGGGTGACTATGTGTTAAACATGTCCATATATTATTAGAACTATAATGATAGGTTCAATACAATACCAAAAAATATAAATATATAATATGATGAAAAAAATAAATTCATGAAAAAAACCTACAAGGGTTTGATTCACATCAAGTTCACCAAAATGTATACAAAATAAATGTAGTTGACCTATTAATAAACCATAGCTTAGAGATCTAATTATTGATACATTAGATATTCAGGGCTATGACCAAGATGTATTTTCTAGACCTAACCAAGTGATATTATACCACAATAATATCACTATAGAGGTTTCCAAATCCTCTAGTCAAGTAACACTATAAAATAACCCTAACTAGGTCCTATGTTTTCATATTCACAAAGTAAATGAAAAGTAAATTAAAATCTAATCTACTTCTCACCAAATATTTTGGCATAAAATGGGGGTAATAAACATAAAATGTAAATGTGCATAGAAGATCTATACTCAGGTCAATCTATAGGAAATCCTAATACATGGGAGAGAAGTACAAATGCTAATGTATCTACTCTTATTAAGGAGTAAAAAAGTTAAGAATACTTACCTTTGAATATGAACCCATTAAGCCTCAATATCTCCCTTGGCCAAGGTGCTTTGTAAGAGGTTTTTGTGGTATGTAAGGATAATAAAGATAAATCATCTCTAGGCTACACAACTTTTCTATCCATCCAAAAGACTTCTCCATAAGATAAGATCCATATTTCTAAAAAAACTATTGAAACCATAAGATATGTTCCTCAATGAGAATAGTGGATAAGAAGATGCATAATATATATTATTCTTCTTCTCTTCCTCTTTATAAATGACATAAATGGATGTGTATATAGATTAATCTAACCCTAAAACTTTTGAAAAGTTTATCCAATAGGGTCAACCTAATAAAATCTATATCATTAATCAATAAAAATAAGTTAGGTCCTAGTCTAGGTTAGCCAGATATTCTCTAAACCTATAATGTGCTTTTAATAATTTAAATTCAGGGTTGGCCTAGGCTGAAAATGTATGTTAAATGTCAAAAAAAGGTTTTAATATTAGGAAGGGGTCAATTAAGGCAATGAATTTCTTGAAGGAATTTGCAAGAGAGGAGGTAAAGCTTAGGGAAGTACATAGGAGAAGGTTGTGTAGATAATAAGTGGTAGTATAGGGTGAAATAATCTTACAAAGAATAAATGGTTTACACACCTCTTTCCTAGTGCACTCTTTAAGGTATGCATGTTGACTAATTTCTTCCCTTAGGCCTAGAAAGGAGTCAACCTAAGTCTTGATCACCTTAGTCCACATATAACTTTATAGTTTTCATATCTCTTAATGAATCAAGGTAGTCCAAATGAATTCACTAGTTGTAATGCCAAGGACAATATGTTTAGTTTTGTATCATGCCAATAAAATATCATGGTAGTTTCCCTTATTCCCTATTTGAACTCGTTTCAAGTGTCCTTGTGTTATACATGTGTGAAGATCTATAATAGGCTTTGAAGTGGTATCAATAGTCTAAATGTTCCATGATGGAAATGATTGAATGATGTAGCTGATGATTCATCATGAACCTTTCTAGTGTAATCAATATGTGAAAGGTATGGCTTGACCACAAGTTTTAAGAATGTTTTGAACGTAAATGGTAACCTAATTAAAGTCTTTAGAATGTTATAAGATCTTCTAATAAGTGTTGAAATGATATCCATTTAGAACCTTCTCTTAAATCCATATATATTGTTTAAAATGGAGCACTTGACATTAATATGATGTTGTTTAACCTTAAAAGGTCACTAAAACCATCATTCACATCCTCAAAAGCCTCCATTAATTCCATTATGCCATAACCAATCATTTTATATACTAGTTTTTCCCCTTTCACAAGTCAATACCTTCAATTTCCACTAAATAGGCCACACACATGTGAAAACATGTTTTTTCAACTCCCCAAATAATACCATAAACTTTTAGACATTTTTTGACCCTTAGTTTCCCTGCTTCTACCCACCAATAATGGTTTGTGGTTTGAAGCATGAGAAAACATAATAAATTTTTAGGTTATGAAAGTTTTCAAAGTGGTATATATTTATACACTATGGATTTACTCAGATGGAGTGAGGGGTTTTCAAGGGGAGTTTCAACATAGGCATATGATGAAGAAATCCAAGTGTTTCAGGGCCTAGACAACTAGAAACTAATTCACTCTAGAATACATGGAGAAAAATTTATGTTTGTTCTCAATTCATATGTGAGAGAGAGAGAGAGAGAGAGAGAGATGAGAGAGAGAGGAGAGAGAGAGAGAGAGAGAGAGAGAGAGAGAGAGAGAGAGAGAGAGAGAGAGAGAGAGAGAGAGAGAGAGAGAGAGAGAGAGAAGGTCTAAGATCTTGGCCATAGAAAATAGAATTGTTAACCTTCTAATTATGGGCATTTATTTTAGGTTTAGTATTCTATGTTGTATGAATAAACACCAAAAAGCTAAGTAACCTAGTGACCATCTTCATCTACATATCAAAAAATAAAGATAATTATTTAAATTTATTTTTGGCTTATTTAATCAAACTAGTTATTATTCATGTTCTCTTAAATCTTGCAGGGCCTTTCTATGGCATCTTCAACCTTTGGTTCACATGTGTGGGCCTATATAAGTGAGAGATGTCTTAGTTAACACTATCTATAGGTTGAAAGCAAGGTTTTATGGGTGATAAATGGGTATCAAATGCATGTGTCTAAAGGTGAACATTGTTTTAAGGTATAATAATGGTGTCTTCAAGTTACTCATGTCTTCTTAGTCTAGATGGAATGCTTAGATAGATCTCCATTTCTCTCAAATGATGATTTCAAGTGAAGTTGCCTATATGTCTGGGCTCCACTACAAGGAAAGATAATGTGATTTATGAGAATGGTTATTGAATGCCATCAAGATGCCATAAAAGTGGCAAGTGAATATTCTATCTGAATAATAATTCCATTATTTTAGGATAATTAGACCTTTATCATAGCCCTCATAGGCTAGGAAACCACCAGTTTATCCCTCAAACACATTAAAGTCCTTGATTATTAGAAACTAAGGTTTTTAGTAGAGTTTGAGGTTTCTAGAAAGTCTTAGGTTTCCATTTTTCATTATGTATGCCTCACTGATGACCTCAAGTGTTTCATTCTACTAGGTATGTGTGTGTGAATGCTTAGGATTATTGTAGATCATTTTGGGTGTGAGATCATAGTTTAAGTCAAGCCCTCAAAGAGCCTTTGCCATTGGAAAAACGTATCACTATCAAATTACCTTATTTTAAGCCCTATATTCCAAGTTCAAGATCTATGTGACCTTATCAATCATCACTCATAGGTCTAAGTCCTCTAATCAATCCCAAGACATGTAAAAAAGGTCAAACATCATTATTAATAAGAGGAAATTAACTTATATGGGTATGATCCCTATTGAGAGACCACAATCACCACTTACAAGAAATAACCTAGACCACCTTGTAGAGTCCTTAAAATTCTATATGATGAGCTTTGATCATAAGAAAGGGGCATGAATGAGCAGA
>JARHVA010004104.1:622500-725000 GCA_037957365.1 Torreya grandis
ATGGTAAGGGATCTTTAAAGATTTTTTTAGTTTGATGAAGTATGCATGAGAATGAAAATGTTAATAGGAAATCCATTTCCATTTTGGCATTACCATTATTGGCATGAGGATAATGGTCTATTAGGTTTATATATTTCTATAAAACATGATTACCAACTAATGTGGAATTAATTATTAAAAGGAATTGGGATTTATATAATTATGGAAGCAATTCTAAGATGTACTAAAAAGGCATGTGTGTATAGGTATTTTAACAATATGTTTATTTGGGATCATGAATCCATTTATGGAGAGAGGGAAAGGCTGAGCAAGTAAAAAATTCTCATTCCCCAACCAATAAACAAGTATATTTATAGGAGAGCCACTTCCATTATTGTATCAACTTCATTAACATATATTTAAAGGCATTTAAACAAGCATTTTTATATATTTTTTATCCACAAAAGAGGAGAGGCTAAACATGAGTAAGCAAACATATTTATTCCACATGTTAACATGGTTGGTGTGTTTCTTAATTCAATTGTTGACCTATTGTTTTCCCCTGATTGAAAACCATAGTGTGCTTTTTCATCTTGTATGTAGTGATTTATGTTAATTCTAAAATCTATTCTTGGTTTGGTTTGATTTTATTTTATATGGATCATAGACACCATTTTCAGACTCGTCCTCATTTTTATTTCAAGAAATTCTTGGTTGGTTTTGTGCCATTGCTGATTCTTGTATTGTGATGGGATTAGAATGAAAATAATTTCTTGTGAATTTATTAAAGTTGCTCAATCTGAGGACTAGTTGGAAGCAAGTGATATGTCTATTTTTATAAAGATGGTATAAATGTCATGAGATTTATAGTAAAATTAATAAGATGGTTTCGTGATAAGTCTAAAAATTTGTTTGTAGATTCATTTATATAAGCATTCCTGGATATCCCTTAAAGAGTCTAAATTTTTAAATTTTTTTATTTATGCTCAAAGGTCTCTCCTTCCCCTTAGGAATTGGTAGGTTGAGGCACTCAATAATTCTTCTAATTTTTGGAATATTTTCTTTGGGAGTTATTTTATGGAAAATGAAACCATAGTTGGAGTTTTAAAATCAATGAAGCCAAGAAAGATGTTGTATCTATCAATATCCCAACCTCTATTATCATGTCCTCTTGTGTTTTTATGTTGTAAATTGATTTTAGAGGTAAATTTTAGGTATTTATTGATTTTTTGTTTCATCATTTCTTGGTGCAATGTTTGGTTAAATAACCAAAACATTATTTTCATGGATTTTTTTAGAATTTATAGAAAAGAGGAAAATAGTGAGATGCCAATGATAAGAATGTTTAAGTGTAGGATCTACACATGCACCTTAAAAAATGAGGCCAATTTTTTTGACATAAGAAGTAGGGGATGGAAGGAGAATTGATAGAAGAAGTATAATCAATTGGATATCTCCTATTGTATACTATGTCACCCAACACAACATGGAAACAAATGCATCCCCTATAACCACTGACATAAATTACGACACAAAAGATAATAAACATATAAAATGCAAGCATCATTTTATAGATGTAATATATATATATATATATATATATATGTATGTATGTATGTATGTATGTATATGTATATGTATATGTATATGTATATGTATGTATATATTTATATATATATATGTATATGTATATGTATATATATATATGTATATGTATATGTATATATATATATATATATATGTATATGTATATGTCTATATGTGTGTGTGTGTGTGTGTGTGTGTGTGTGTGTGTGTGCGTATGTATATGTGGAGGCTCAATCATATAGTTTTTGGCATAAGTGTGTTTCCATTTTTTATTTTGACATTTTGGATCACTACCCATGATTAGTTTTGTGTCTCCTGAGGAAGGATCACGGGTAGTGATCCAAAATGTCAAGATAAAAAATAGAAACACAATTATCCTAAAAACATTTTGATTTATTTTATGGATTGTGAAATGTATTAGAGTATCGCATTACTCATTCTTGCTACGTTCTAGCTAGGTTATTAGTCTTTACCTAGTTTTGTCCTATGTGGGGATTTATCCCACATTGCCTAGTTTAGCTTAAATCTTATTTTGCCTTACCTGTTTAAAAAAAGGGATCTATATTGTAATATAAATTATTTTTAATCATTTTCACATCTTTTACATATTCTTTGCATATGGTTTTTCATATAATTTTATGAATAACAATTATTTTATTTACAATTAGTTTTATTCTTTGAGTGTACATGGAATCATCTATGGCTATGGTAATGAGCTCTTAGAGAGATATTGGATGAAGAGTTTTGATAACTCTTTCATGGTATCAGATCCACCCTCCAATAGCCATTTCTTAGTTTTAGATTTCTCCCATTATTAATCCACCATTGCCATTTGAGCCACTTTTTGAAGTCAACTATTTTTGGGTGCATTTTCAAGGCTTCTAACTTGTGCCATTGTGTTTGTAAGGCCTCAAAACCTTATGAATGCCTATCAATTCATAAAAGCCAAAGTTCAAAAAAAAATCATTTTTGCAATTTTTTGATGAACTAGGGATTGATCTATACAACAATATTTTTTTATTAAAAAAACATGGGTTTTTTTGGGTTTCTTGAAATCTTTCTAGGTTTTAAAAATATTTTGTGGGTTCTTTATAGATCTATCTATTTTGTGTCTATTTGATAGATCTAAGGAGTTGAGGAGGTGATGCTTACATTTTGGAAGATCTTAAATCATTCTTTTCATTAGAGCACATCTCCCTCACTATGTGGACTATTATTCATTCTCCCATCTGGTTCATAGATGTCTTATTGAAGGCATTCCTCTCATGGCCTATTATTTTTAGGAAAGGTTTTGGTATTTTTTGATTTATTTCAAATCAACCTCACCACAACATGCTAAGGTGATTTTGTGACAGTAGCTCACCCATGCCATTAGAGCTTCCTATTCTTATCTAGTTGATGACTCTTTTGATAGATATATTAGTTATCTTTATTATTATTGGCTTTATGGTGGATTTATATTGCATATTATGTCATGTATGCTAGCCTATTGTATCCACTCATTGATTTTTGTACTCAATGATCTTTATCATTTTTTGCTCTCATCTCCATCCATGACCAAATGACTACTCATGCCATTTATATTATGATGGATTGCAAGAGTGGTGTTTCATATTGTAAGGTGTGTATGGTGAGCTTATGGATCCTAAGGTTTGCCTATCCCTCATATTTTTTAAACCATTTAAATCTCATCTGAGTTTCATGGATCTTTGTTTTTCTTTGGAGGATTTAGAATAATGGTGAACCTAATGTGAACACCATATACAATTTCTTTGTTGTGTTTCTTGAACACCAACCATTGACCAAATCTCCTTCACTCATAAATTCTCTTCTATTCGCCATTCTTGTAGACCCTTCACTTGGTAATTTTTTTGAACCCTTAAAAGAACCCTTATTTGAAATTTGTTGTTTTTTGAAAACTAATACTCCAAACCCATGTTTTGTCTTAAATTAAAAAGTTACTTTTAAAACAATGTCAATGTCATTATCATGATAATTGTTAAAAAGTTTTGAATAAAGCTTAAAGCTATTGACATTATAAAATATTCACTTCTTTTTATGAGTGGGGATTTCATTTGCTTGGTGGAGACATTGTATGGAGAGTTCATATTTTTGACTCTAGTAAGGTGATCTATTGTACTATGAAAAATTCCACAACATTTTTTTTCCATTTGATGAAGATCGACAAGTGGGACCTAATTTGTTAGGTGGTCAAACCTCCCCATATATATATTTTTTTTTTGAAAAATTGTTCCTTGTTCCATTAGGACTATCCTTTGGTGAATTCTAAGGCTTTTTGAGATTGATCACACTTTTGTTTCCCCCCTTCATTATGAGTTTATACAAACACACTTGTGCCTTTTCAATCATATATTGAGCATTATTTAGCATTTTGAGGTGATTCTTATTATGTTGGATCTAACACATTCCATACGCTATATTCATTTTTACTACTCCAATAGAAAGTGTGATTATTTTTTATATTTTTAAAGGCATTCTTAGTTTGTGAACATCACCAAACTTTATAGACACTTTTCTCCACAATTCAGGCACCTTTTGAGTTTCCATTTTTTTTGAAAGTATGTTATTTTTCACTTAGAATACATATTTGTAATTAATTATGAATCATATTATATATAAATTTATATTTTGTTCTAATTTCTATTTTAACTCAAAATTACAATTTGGTGAAGTATTTTTGTAAAACTGCATAATTAAAAGCAATTAAGGGGTTTTATATGCTATGGGCCATGCATTGTACTTTATGTACACATTATCTTAGATGTATTTTTTTTGAGTTTGATGTCTCTTTGCATGTGTTTTGTATTGTCATTTTTGGTTACTGATCCTTTTTGGTGTGTTTTTGCATACATGATGGCTCTTTCTTGTATTTTATGTACTCTTCCATCAGCCCATGACATGCATTGGTACTTTGACACACTGGTCATTTATGTCATGTCTCCTTGAGGCCCCTTTTTTAGTACCTCACCTTATTCTATGGAGAAACATTTATGTTCCCTTGTTTTTGGAGCATCTCTTTTGATGGATTTTTGGATAGGTCAATAGTCTCCTCATTTAGAGTTATTTTGGTGAAGCCTAGTATCTTCCTTATTTCCATCTAGTTTTTTTATGTATGGGTTATATTTTATTCATACTAATTTATAAATTACTATGGGGTTTTTTTTTTCTAGCCTTGTCTACCTTCATGCATTTGCATGCTCTCTTCTGGGCACCTTTTCACTTTTTTAGTTGCTTGTCTTTTCCATCACCACCATGGGCCATCATATTTGAGAAACTTTATCTATATTTTTAACACCAATTTTTATGATAGTTGACAATCTCCTACATCTTGAAATGTAGCTATTACGGTGAATCTTAGTGTCATCTTATCTTTTTCAATAGTTTGATAGTCTCTTTTAGCATGATATGGAGCTATTTTGGTGTATATAGTGTTAGCTTATTTAGTGTTTGAGTAGTGGATTCAGACCAATTGTATAGACTTTTTCCTTCACTCCACCTATTCAATAGTATGGGGGGTGTGGTATACATTCTATTTCTTAGGTTTTGAGCATTCCTTGCACATACAATACTATTTTTTACTTTTATCACCACTAATAATCTTCTTAATTAAAGATATTTTGGTGAATCCTAGTGTCAGTTATTTTTTATGATCAAGTAGTGGATTCAGACCACTTGTGTAGATTAATTTCATGAATTGTGAGTACTTGGAGTACAGACTTATTCAACATTATCTTTGGGGGGATATCTATCTCTCTCTTCTTATTTTCTCTCTTTTGGATGGAATTTTTCCTATGGTTTTTCTCTCTTTTCTCCACTTTATAAGAGTCATATGTATATGTTGCAATTTTTTGAGTGTTTCCTAGATTCCTCTTTTATACATGGGTATCTTATTTAGGAACTTTTTTTGTTAGAACCCATATGAGGATTTTTTACTTGAATACATAACCTTTTTGGTGATTATTATAGTGACACTAGTGTGGTAGCCCCAACAGTCTTTGTTCTCACTTATCACCATATTATTAGAGGGTGTTCAAGTAATGCTTCCTTGGGTTCATCATTCTACCTAGTATTTAGGAGCTTAGTGTTTGTGTTTAGTGATATTCATATTTAACACTATTCATAATCTCACTTGGTAGTTACAATGACTTAATTCCATGTACTCTAGCATGATGGATTAACATCCATAGGGACATGTGGCTTCACACTACATCCTCTATTATTAGCCCCTAGATTCACTTTAGTCTTTACCTAGTTTTGTCCTATATGGGGATTTATCCCACATTTCCTAGTTTAGATTTCATCTTGTTTTGCCTTTCCTATTTAAACAAGGGATATACATTATAATATACATGATTTGTAATATTTTACATATCCTTTGCATATGTTTTTTCATAAACTTTTATGAATAGTAATTTTTTTATTTACAATTGGATTTGTTCTTTGAGTGTATGTTAAAACATCTATGGCTATGGTAATGAGATCTTGGCTAAAGAGTTTTGATAAATCTTTGAAAAGCATTAAATATTTAATATATGGAGGCTATTGAAAGATATGAAAATATAAGAAGATAAGTATTAGGAATGTAAAAATAGGATGGTTGAACAATGAGATGAGAAGATAAGTATCAAGGATATACACAAGAGAACCATCAATGGTAGTAAACATCAAAGGAGTGGTAGGGAAAGACTAGCTATACAACATTATGGTGTGAATGACCTTAATATAATAGAGATATAGATTGGTTACCATATATTTTTTTTGTTTTAACACCCTAATTGCTTAAAACCACTTTGAAAAGTGGGCATTTTTTGACAAGAACACCATAATTATAAGTTACGTAATTTTTTTGTTCATTTTGCACCTAGTTTAAGCTTCATAAATACTCATAAAATCATGGGGTCTATACTCTCTATGAATCACAAAATTCATTCCAAAAAGTGTTAAAGACTAAAAAAATATGATTGGTTATCCAACTAAAGTTAACACTTTTGAGAGTGCTAGATAAGTTTGTACTTTTGAAATAGCTATCAAGTTTTTAGTGAAGATCATGAAACACATTTTTTCTGGAAAGTTAGATGAAAATGTGGTAGTAACCCTAATCTAATATTGCATCCATCATAATTATATTCTATTTTTTTTAATTTTATATACATATTAATCTGTGAAGCAACATAACTACATTAAAAATAAATGAAATATGAAATACATGGACACCAAATTCAACCAAAATAATTACATGTTTAACTAATATTTTTTCCCACAAATTTTTCATTGGAATAGAAATAATAAATCTATCAACCCATTCCCAATTGGTATTATGATGTCCAAGTCCCAAAATATCACAACCATACAGTAATGTTGGGGACATTGAAGTTTAGAAAATAAGCAAATACTGATTTGACATTATAAAACTAGAACTAGAAACATTGTCTCTCAATATTCTAAATTTAACATACCCCTTCCATAATCTCTCTTCTATGACATGGATCATGTTAAATGAAGAGGTTTTGAAAGGTGATTGACCAAAATTCGTTTGTAAATCAAACTAGTTTATTATTTTTTTCTTAGATGTGTTGAAAACCATGAGCTTTATTTTAATCAATTTCACTTGTAAACTATAAGTATCACAAAATGAGCTTAAAATGTAAAGATATATTTTTATGCATAAAAAATATATATGAAATTGTAATAATCTCATCATCAAATAATAAAATAGTGACATGATTATATCATAAAATCATCACCTACTTTCCTTAAACATGTAATAATAAACTCTAATTCATTTATATATAAACCAAAAAAGGTAGGAGAATGTAGAAAACCATGTTTAACATTGATAGTGATATTTTTTGGTTACCAATACCATACCCTGGTTATACCTTATTAATTTGATAATGCATCATGTGAATTTTTCATACTCAATCACTCATTTAAACTAGGTGGAAAGGTGTAAGGAGGACCATCACTAAGATAAGGTCTAATATTCTCACTTTATTATAAAAGCCTACGGGGTTTCTATTTGTATATGCTTAAATCTAGATTTATATGTTAAAATAGTCTTGTACACTTAAAAAATATTTAAAGGCCCTACCCTTTAGTTTAACATTACTTATAGTTGAAAGGCTCATATTCACTACCTCACTAGGTTTAAATACTTATTTATTATTCTAACTAATTAATTTGATTATCTAGATCATATATAACCACAAAAAACCTAAATTTAATATATGTCCTTAATTATTAGTTACATAACCTCAAAAACTTTCCTCCATCTTTGATAGTTATGTTTAGGACATAACAATATGTCAATGCTATTATCCTTGATCCAACATAAGTTTCCTTTCCCTATACAAAATCAAATTTGAAAATATTTTGATGTGTATGAGTTAGCCTAAGAATATAATTAACCCTTTCATGAGGATAATTTCAAAAGAAATAGTATAAATACAAGTCAAAGCCAATTCATTTGGACATAAATAAATCACATCTCAAGGTTATACATACTATTGAATATCAATGTGTACAACTAAGATACTCTATCTTATTCATCCCTATTTACATATCAATCATAGGCTTAGTCATACTATATGTTTCAAGAACTCAAAGAATAGTCCATGAGCCATATTTTTTAAGTTAAAAGATAGATCATTGCATGCCCTCACATATAACATTCTAAACTATTGTTCACACACATAACAACACATATGGAAGAACTACATATGTATGATGCCACTTTGGAGTATTGGATATGTAAGCAATGCTCATTTGTTGATGGGTCATTAAGGTTAATTCAACACCATGAACTCAATAACCCATTGTTAGAATTGTAACCTAACAAAAGGTAGAGAGCTAGGGTTTGAGCTATAAACAATGATATAAAGCCTATGAGTGAGATCCATATATATCAAATAAAATTTGACATAAGAAACATAAATATCAAGGTGGTTGTATCTTGATACAACATATATTACATACAAGAGAATTGCATCAAGATTTATATATTAGCATTGACACAAGTGTCCACAGGTTAATGTAAATATTTAGACAGCTAGAAAGAATATTTATATAATCTAATTATTAGTTCCTAAACATTAGATGACATGTCTCCACACATGTACATCTCAAGCATATATATGCATCATTTTATAGGCTAATTATTATTTCTTCTTCATGATTACATAGTCAAAATACTATTTGGCATTGTAGTTTATACATTTTGCATTTTTCATAATTCAACACTAAAATTGAATATCATAAAATGAATTATTTAATTGGCTTGATTTAGAAATAATTGACTTCATTCATAAATATATTATTTCCCCTAACCCTTGTTTCTATAAATGGTTAAACATTTGGTGAACCCAACCTTTGAGTATTATTATGAAAATCTTTGCTGGCTCTAGGATTTTTAGCCTCCTAAAGTATTTGCTTGCTATTTTTATTCATATTTGTTTTATTCTATGCATATAACATAAGCACATTCATAGAATATGTGGTGTTTCTATTGAACATCTTGATCTTCCCCTTGGACCACCTAAAATGTATCAAGATAATACCATGTCAAATTATCCTAATAATGAGAGTGAAAATAATGATAATGAGCCACATACTAAAAAGGTTCTTATAAAAGTTATATATTATCATAAGGATAATGAAATACATTAGGATAATGAAAATGAACAAGTACATCATGAAAAATCTAAAGCTATTAAATTATTTCATGAGCATATTCATGAAAATATTGAAGATATCAATAAGATCCTCCATACTATATTAGACATTAAAATAGATAAATTCATTGATGAACAACAATGTGCATTTATTGATCATTATATTGGAGCTATGGGACATCCCCATATTCCCATCTCTCTCCCCTTAAGTAAAACATTGTATACTACATCTAATGGGGGCATGGGTTATGTGTTTAAACTATTATTCCCTAAAACCAATACACTTAGTGTTACATCGTCTATGGGAACCATTACCACGTCAACCCCATTATCAAAAATAATTTACATCGCCATTAGGTGACTTATCAAACTTCAATCCTTAGTGACTTATCTCTCTCCCCTTAAGTAAAAAATTGTATACTACATCTAGTGGGGGCATGGGTTATGTGTTTAAACTATTATTCCCCAAAACCAATACACTTAGTGTTACATCTTCTATGGGAACCATTACCACTTCAACCCAATTATAAAAAATAATTTGCATCCCCATTATGTAATATATTATACAAATTATAAAATTTTTTCAAGCTAAGGTGACCAACATTGAGAAAAATTATATGAAATCACTCCATGCCAGTGATTCAAAACATGTATTGCATAACCCACTTGTACTTGAGATATGTTTATACCATTTTTCAATAGGTTTTGTTGCACCCAAATTAAGATTTTATGATGAAAAGGGTGATCTTGAGAAACATATTTGATCCTTTTATGTGGCATCCCTTTATTATGCTTATAATAAAAAAAATTTATCAAATTATTTCTAAGAAACTTAAAGTACTATGCTTTGATATGGATATATGATCTATTGATAAAATCAATAAGATCATTTAAACCTATGACAAATAAAAATTTAGAACATTTTTCATTTAAATTTACTAAAAATATGTCATATGCACAAATTTATAAGATAAAATAAGGAACCAATGAACCAATTAATGAATATGTCTTAGGATATAAGACAATGTTGGCCAAAATGACAAATCCCAAGGTGGATAAAGAGCTTCAATACACATTCAAGAAAATTTTGATTGATCCCTTACATGAGTATATTATTTTTAATAAATTTAAATACTTTGATGACTTATGTCATATTGTTCAATATATAAAAATGAAAATTATTGCACTAAAAAAGCTTAAATATGTCTTCAACTTGAATTCTTCCTTCATTGGGCCTCTTAAACCATGCCATGTCCATGCTTGTTGAAATAAAATATATTGCAGAGTGGGTGAGGGATTTACACCCTTCACATAATGCTACATCATATTAAGCATAAAGTGGAGTAAAATTGTTGAAGATTTCCCTTCTTCCCCACATTCTACTTCCACCTCAGACCATAACAAAAATGGCATAATGAGAGCTTATTCCATAAAATATAGAAACCCTAACACTTAACAATGCTAAGTTGACTTAAGTCAAAAAAAATGAAATGCTAACTAAAATTTGAGGAATCCCATAATTACATCCATATTAATTCATTTATCATTATTTAATTTTGAATCAATTTACACCAAAACCCATCGATTCCCAAAAATAAGTTCCAAGCCTCCCCAATGACTTTTGGGATCATAATAATGGCTTGGGTCTAAAAAGGCTTATCACTATTTGTCAAGAATTAATTTCAATTGACTTACCAATCTTAAATCCAATATCAAGATGTAGTGTAATAAGATGATAAATAAGGTTTAATAAATAAATCAAACATAGTTGTTTCTCTTTTTATGTCCTTAAAAACTTCTATTGAGATGTTATTAAATATAATAACATATAAAATCAATGAAGGCTAAATAAAACTTTTCAATCTAGGAGGATATTTAACCCAGAGTAAAATCCTTGATATGATTAAATAGATATAATACTTAAAGTAAACTTTCAAAAATGAACTAAGCTAGAAATATAGTAGTTTAGAAAGGACTTACATATATATATCCTTAATTTTCTTTAAGAATAAAAATCATATTAAAAATATAATCAAAGGACCAAAAAATCACAATTGGCCTAGTGCTAATGATGGTTGTAGATATCATAAAACATCAAATTCAATTTCACAATAACCATGTATCAGTCACAAACACAAGTGGGAACAAAATGATTGTACATATTATCGTATCTTATATCATCATCACTTTACAAGTTAAAATATAATAAAATGATTAAATCATGATAGTAGTCACATTAAAGCATTCAAACAATAACATGAATATTTAACATGGTCTATTACACAATGACGAATTTGTTGACTTTCACCGTGGTCTAGAAATAATATTACTTTCATGAGTATATCAATGCTTATGTAATAATCAACTTTTTGTATAGAGAACCAAGACTTATTCTAAGACTTTAATGGTTATTAAGTAAGATACACTATTAACACTTAAAGAGTGTAACCATGAAACTTATAGTTCATGTAATACATATAAAAGCAATATGAATTAACCAATCATTATTAATAAGCTCTCTGATGATATAATGTTAGTGTGAAAAACTGACTATAAGTCAATGATGATAGAATACTTAACATAATAACTAAGTATTCTTAAAATAGACCTATAGGAAGATCTTATTCAAATTGAATTGATTCTCACCTACCTAGTTGTGGGTTGGGAGCTAGGGATATGACAATTAATTTACAAAAATCTTCCTAGCCATGCATCCCTATTTTTTGTGTATTAAAATTATCTTTTTTTATTTGTCCAATAAAAATCTACCACTATATTTTTTTTCTGGGTTATAGTTTTAGGAAATAATATATATATTTATTTATTTAAAAAGTGTATGTTATCACCCAGTTTCATTTAAAACTTATTGTTGGTTACATTGTAATATGTTTCTATGATTAATGATTTTATCATATTATATGTGATGCAATAAATATGGATTTTTTCCTCTATAACATGGTATTTGTTTCCATTAAAAATTCATAAGGTTTAAGTCATCATGCTAAAGGTCTAAGGTGTATATGTCTAAAACTTGTTCTAAAATTTATTTATGTCATGGTTGATAAATTTTATATTATTTGAAAATACATGAATTTATTATTTTCATGTCCCTATCCCCAAATGCCCACCAATGTTCAAGTGCATTTCAGACACCACCTCTATTTTCCTTCATGAAATGGGAATAATACTTAATTTTTTTATTGTATCATTCTTTCCCCTATGATTTCAAAAGATATTAACAAAAAAATAGAGCCTCAAGCATCCATTAAATAATATACATGTGTTCTTGTCATGTTCACCCATAACTCTAGAGGGTCACCACAAATCAGTTTTTATATTATCATTCCTATATGGGAAACCATGTGTGGACCATGTGTATTCAATGCTAAATTAACTAGTGTTTCATTTCTTTAATTTTAGCCTAGTAATTTATGACTATTCATGTAATATTCCAATTAATTGTTTGTTTTTATTGAGTGAAATTAGAGATGATTAAAGTGGAGAAAATAATTCAATAAATTATTGAAGTTTTGATAGCCATACCTTTATTTTTTTCATGTCGTAGAGTCTAGAGAACTAAGATATATTATTTTTGTATCTAACATGTGCAGTAGAGGAAACTATAATTATTTATATTATTTATTAAAGAATTTTAATAATATTACATGTTTGGATCAAGAAGAATAAAAAACCTAGAAGATTAGAAGCAACTACCTACACAAATCAGTTTTAAAACCATAAGTGTTTCCCTATAGGGAATTAATCATGGTAGCATGTTATTACTATGAAGTCAAAGATGGTAAAGTTTATTCCTCAAGTGGGAGGATTTTTTTAGATATGACTACAATTTCCATAAGTAAAATTTTGAGGTTATATGAACCTATATTAATATATTTGAAAGAGAGGATTAAAAATTGGTAGAGTAAATACAAAATATATGAAATTTTGAAGAATTGGAGTGAGAAAGTTAGATCTTGGGGAAACAAACAAGACATGTTATATTCCATGAGGATATTTAAGGTACATGTTATAAAGGTCATGTTATTTCTTAACATATTATATTAGAGATCTCAGATGGATCATGTCGATGTTGTTTGGGCTCCCCTATTTCAATATGTTCTCAAAAAAAGGAAACCTATTAATTAGGATTATTTGATATCATTATACCTTGTTAATTCATTTAATAAATGAAAACAAGGAAAGAATTTCTAGATGGCCTCATATCTAATTGATTAGATTTGTTATACACTTTCATTTAGTCCAAGTTTATTCAATCCCTAATGCCTAATGAAAAAAATGATTTTGTCACTTGTATCATTTCGTAAAATCACAACATTGTCCTATATATATAAAAAATTGCAATGTTTTCTCCCCATTTTTCATGAAGCCATCCATGCCACCAATAATCTTTAAATTTCCCACAAAAAATGAAAACCATTTATAGATATGGAGACATGTTTTATTTAAAAGATAACAAAATATTGACTATATAAGGATCTACCTAGACCCTTCATATCTTGCCCATGTATTTGCTAGACTGCTTCATTGTAATGGAAATATCTTACTAGTTTTTACTAGGATTTGACTTGATTTTGAAGCAAAATAATCAAGCCACGATACCCAAGTTTCCTATGTATTTTGGTGAATATTTCTTCCAAAATTTTATTATTTGGAATATAATATGGGAATATTTAGTATCTTATGATTGAAATTAAGTTGAACATTTTCCTTTGGATCCTCTTATAAAAATTAAAAACTATCTAGATTCATTAAGGCACAAATCCAACATTAGATACAAACACTATCCTGAACATGATGTTTTTATGGATGTGTTTGAAAAAAAAGAATCCATAATTACGTTGAGTGAGGTTGTTATAGAAATATATGATTTTTTTTAGGGAAATAAAGAGCAAATGTTGAAATAAGTTTAAGTTCTTCCAACACCAAACTTATTGATAGGGCATAGTGATCCAAGTCTAGAGCCAATTTAAAGATAAGGCATTCATCCATTATTTTATATAAAGTGTAATAAATGTCTATGCCAAATTTTGACGATTCCTCATTCAAAAATGTGTTAAATTATGTTCTATTATTACAAGGTTTTCCAAAATTATAAGTTTAATTTGTTGATGGATTTGTTTTTCGTGCCATGCTTATAATTAAGCCTATTAATTCAAATCAAATTGTGTCAACTTAACTTCTTATTATTAATTAATTTTTTTTGGTCCCATCCTATTATTTTGATCCTACAACTCATAAAGTTTCTCTTATTTTTTATAATTTCTTTTTAGAGCTTTTCCCATCAACCAATGTTCTTGATAATGTGATTAGGCTTTTAATTGATATACAAAGTGTTGAGGACTGTCTCCCTAGACCATATTATCAAAATAGGAGACAAAATTTTAAATTTCAATAAATATGAAAAGATAATTTAAAAATGGTTATTAATTTAATGAACCTAAATTAGAACTCAAATATGAAAACAAAAATATAAAGCTAGTCACAAGGATTAAAAGGAAGAGAGGGCCACATGTTTTTTTTGCAAATTAAACCCTTTACTTGATATAAAAAACCTTTATTGATGTGTTTGGTGATAGACTTAAAGAGGACTCTAAGTAGTAAGAAAAAATACTATTTTAGAATAGGAATTGAGACAAATTAAAGGATGCTCAAAAGACTTAATTACTTGGAAATTGTATATATGTAAGCTATTTTTTGACACATAACTTACCATGGTTAAATTATTTTTAGTATTCCTAAATCTATAAGATTATTTCTCTCAAACCAAGTCAATATAAAAAATGTTGGAAGGATAAAAAAATCAATAAGAATATGATTAAAATTATTGATACAACCCAAACTAGGAACACTTGGGTGTACTACAAAAAAATTAAATCAGAGTTGGTTCTCAGCTAAGTTAGTCATTGTTAAAAGGGTTTGGATGGAATAATAATAATATTAGAATATGTGATTGAGACACTTTAGTATTTTGCAACAAAATATTGATAATTATGGATCTTTCTCCTTGGTGTGCATTAGGGATGGATTTGGTTTTTGAAATTATGTGCAACTGGAGTGATCTTGGAAAGTCATTTCTATCCCTTAAGAAATGGAAGCTTGAGTTGAATCTTGATATTAATACTCTTGTGTAACTTCTTATATGGGTTACATTGCCAAGACTTCCCCTATAATTCTAGAAAAAGTGAGTTTTTCTTGGTATTGTTCAAGCCATTGGACAATCAATGTCTATTGACTTGGTTATTAAGTCTAAAATGAGATTGATCAAAGAAAAGGCTAAATGTCTATGTTTAGATGAATAAACCTATTCTAAGAAGTATCCAACTTAAATCTAAATTCAGGTAATGGACTTAGAATATCATTTATAAAAGGGATGAGGTTATTTGTAGAGGATGTGATTCATTAGGTCATGACAAAAGCTACTTCCTACTTCTTCAAAAGAAATTAGAGAAGGAGGTGGATAATAATCCTATTGAGTCCCAAGGGTATTATTATATCCACTTGATGATTAAGGATAATTACACTGTAAGATTTCAAGAGTATAAGCTGGAAAGATATTAAGAAGGTACCTATGAGAACAAAAGGATTTTAAGGAATGCCAAAGAGGTGAATATTTCTCCTGAAACCTTGAGAAAGTGCTTGCAACAAGTGAAATTAATTTTAGATGAAACCTTACATCTCCTTATCTTAGAAGAGAAAGGTAATTTTTTTCCAAGGGTGTTGGGTCCCTCTTTGATTCCTTGAATCAAAAGGTAAAAAAAAATTGATGGGAAAGCCATCCCTAGGTCCCCTAGGAAGCCTTGCATGACTCCATCCTTGAAAAATAAGGTTGGAAATCAACAAGGGGTATACACTTAATAGGGAATGATTCTTAGTCAAATTTTATTTAGCAAAATTAATCTCCTTGAGAAAGACAATAGTAACTTTGAGGTTATTATGGGAACTCTTCTATTTCATGAGTAGAAATGGATAGAGGCAAAAACTCTATAAAGGGAAAGGAAAAAGTGGCCACTAGTGGTAACACAAGAGGAAAGAAAACTCAAAATAGTAAGGAAAAATCCCTTGATACTAGCAAAGGAAATTATCAAGGATAACAAAGGATCCTGAGACAGTCCAAGCTTCTATGATTTTCATAAAACTTATTTTAAAGGATTGGGGCCCCTTAGGATCTATATGTCTTATTAGGATTATTTAGTATTTTAAGTTTTTAAAGTTTATCATTTTCATAAATACCCTTGATGGGATTCTTTGTAATGTTGAGTTATTGGTGACTATTTGGCAACTCAGGATGGGAAGTAACATGCAACCACTTCTAGTTCCTAGGATTGTTATTGAATTAAGCCATTAGTGCATTAAACACATTTATTTTATACCTATTTTAATTTTGAATGATTGGAGAAAAGTTACTTAAAAAAATTGGTGGGAAGAAAAATTATTAATCAATCTATGTAGGTGGAAATTCAAACATTCTTTGACTATCTTAGTTGTTGTTGGTTTAGAAAATCAAGTTTAGTTTATCAAAACTTGATTAATACTAAAGGATGGAAAATTTAGAGGGACACTCTAAGTACTTCAAGAAACTTGTGAGAGGTGATTGAAAATACCTTTCCATTACTCTGATGAGTAGGAATATGGTTTTGTATGTTCTTGATAAAATTTTATAAGAGGCTGAGGAAAAGTATAATAACTCCTTGGTTGGGAAATTCATTGGAGCAAGGCATGGCATTGAAGTAACTAGGAATTAGACCAAGATGAAGTGGACTAGGATTGAAGGAGTTAAAATTGTTTCTCTTGCTAATGATTTCTTGTTGTTTTATTTTGCTTGCAGAGAAGATAGTATGAAAATCCTTAATGAAGGCCCATGGTTGATGGGATGGGCAATCCTAATGCTTCAACCCTAGAGATTGAGTTGTTCTTACATGGATTTTGACTTATATTAGATTCCTATTTGGATGGAACTCCCTATCCTCCCTCATACATTCTAGGTGGACTGGATATTGATAAGTATTTCAATAATTTTTGGTATGCTTGTGACTATTGACCTTTCTACCCACTCATGTAAAAGGATGATTTCAACTAGAATTTGTGTGCTAGTTGAAATGGACCAGAATCTTCCCATATCTATTTAGTTCAAGTTTAGCCTATGACCTTGAAATCATAAAATTATATTTGAAAGGGACAAATAAATTTGTTCAATTTGGAGGAAATTTGGTCATCTCAAAGATTAATGCATAGTGGCCCAAGGAATATATAATTATCACCTCAAATTAGAAGATCTTAATGTTAATTAGGGGTTTTATAATTATGATGGGGAAGTTATAAATCTTCCCCCTAACAAATTTTTTATCAAAAATATGAGTCAATAATATTTGTAACACATTCTAAGTTTAAAAAATCTTTGGAGGTTATCATAATTGGTTTTGTTTCTCATTGTTACATTCTTATCTTTCAAATACTTAGTCTCATTATTGGCATTCTTAGAGTTATTTTTTTTTTACTTGGTGGAACTTATTTGTTTTTTGGGACCTTGTTCCTTTTTTACCCTTGGGTTCCCCACACTTACTTAGTATTATGGGGGACTTTTATTTGGTTGAGTTTTTCTCTCTAGTAAATTGGGCCTACTAGTGTGCCCTAGTTTAGGTTCCTTTCTTGCTCTTGTTGGTTTTGTCTATTTTTTTGTAATTTTGGGAGACACTCGGGCCTCCCATTGTTCTTGACCTATATTACACACTAGTCAAATGTGGACTCATCTTAATCTAAACAAAATATTGATAATTACTTTCTTTTCTTTTAGTCTTTGATTTACAAAATAGAAACAAAAAGTGAACAACCTAAGAAATATTTTAAGGCATGCTTGAAAAAATGTTAAATATAGTTAAAGTTGAGGTTTCTAGTTAGAAATGGATCCATGATTACTAGATAGAAGGTTACATCATCTCTTTTTATAAAAAAATGGAATGTGCATGGTGCTATTAGGAGATGCTGCACAAACATTATCAAAGGTGAAAATGGGCCTCCAAGAAGTAGATAAATGACTTGGAAAGCATTGGTTGGTAAACATAGTTTATATCCAAGAGTATTCTAATAAATGAGCAAATTTCATAGTTGGTAATTTATTTTCAAAAATAAACTAGGATTTTAGTTGCTATAAATTAATATCTTAACTAACTATCATTTGGCACTAGTGAATATTTATTCATATTAAAATACTTTATTTATAGAAGACCTTGATTTGTTATTTTACAAAAAAATAGGATATTTGGAGATAGATAGAGCATTTAGTAAGGAAACTTTTCTTAGATTTTCATTACTTTCATGTTAAGCCAGTTTCAATTTAAAATATATATGTGAGATTAGCTTTCATTTTTATTTTTCCTATAAATAAAATGTTTGAAAGGTATATATCATTATTTTTAAGATTCCTTTTAATATCTAATTCATTAGTTTATATCAAATTTGAGTGAATTTTATTTTTTAATTAATGAATGAATAGAAGTCATAAAGTGAATTTTATTTTACTAGCTAATGATCATCTAAACTATTGTTTTTTAATAATAATTAGTAAAGCTTTACAATTTTTTAATTCTATGAAAGTTTTCTCCTATTCTATTTAACTTCAAACAATCACAATTAAGAATAATGTTGATTTTTATAAGATTGAACCATTTCTTAGTTTATAATTATTTTGTTTATTTCTATACGAATGTCCCAAATATGAAAGAATCAATATGATTCATGGGATTATTTATTTTTGAAAAATCACAACTAATTTTTAAATATTAGGAATAATTTATTAACTATAGAGGATATTCTTACTAACTTACATTTTTGTGAATCTATTTTAAAGATAAGGCAACCTGTATGTCGATCATTCATATAGAAGGCCTAAAATTTTAGGATTTTTCACTAAACCCTTTAATAACCTACATCTCTACTAAAATTTTAAATAAAAGCTAGGGCATGTCTATATTTTGTGGTATTATTATTTTAGTGCTTTATTGCTTGTGTGAGGTAATTCTCAAGGGATCTAAAAGTTCATAGGTAAATTAGTGTTTGAGATGTTTGGATTGAATCTTATTATATATTTGCATTATGGAAATTTTTTGTTGGTGGAATGGCTTATAACCCATTACACTGTAATTAAAAAATTATGGACAAGTAGTATCCTTCACCTCTGAATATGGTAAGTTTGTTGAGGAATATGAATTTGTACATAAAAAATAGAAAATTTCCAAAAATATTTTAACTCACAAAATAACAAAAAGAAGTACATTTAAAAAAAAATATGCCTCCCATAGAATTTAGTGTTGAATATGCATATAATGAGTTTGTTTAAGATAATTGGATGTGTGAAATCAAATGTGATTTCTAAGTTTAAATCCAAATTCAATAACCCCTACTACTATTTTTCTATTATTTGCATAAGTATACTTTTTTTAATATGGCATGGAGATCATAAAAAGTTTTTAATGATGTGCACACCTTGATAGACATGTATAAAAAACATGAAGGTGTTGAAAACTAATTTTTATAGCTATTCTCTATCTTTTGATAGTCTAAAGACATCTGAGAAAGAACTTCACTATCCATACATATGTCGTAATCACTTATTCAAAATGGTTATCTTTAATGATTTATTTAAGAGGAAGTTATGGTAAACCTAATATATAATATATTGATAATTTGATCACATTTTTGTAAAAAAAATCCTTTATATCAATATTATGCAATACCATATATGCAAATATCCAAGTTATTAACTTGAGAATAAAAATGAATGAGTAAGCAATAAGGATCTAGGGTGAATTTGTTTCATTTTAAGATATGTATGAATTTTTAATTTTATGATTGAGCTATGATAGGGATCAAGGATGAATATGTGATCTTCATTAATTAAGCACCTCAAACAAGTGGTCATATAAATGATAAATTATATGTTGACATGTCAGAATCTTGTAGTATCATAGTCTTAGAGTACATGGAGTCCAACGTTCATTTTACTTATTCTTGTGGAACCCTAGGATTATAAATTTAGAATATTATGTGAAAATATAAATAACATAAAATGAGACACATGGATACCATTCAATAGTCATGGATTCATATAATTAATTAAGGTTACAAACAACCAAAGTGGTCACAATAAGTTTTATGGGCATTGGAGAATTAATATTATTTAGGTCCTTTTATATAGTTTTATGTTTATCCTAAGTGTAATTTATATGTCAATTTATTATATTTATAAATATATTTAATCTTTATTTATAAGGTGTCACTCACCTCTCTTGTCCACTTATTACATTTGGAGTTACTTGCATGTAAATCCTCTATCTCCACAAAGCACACACATCCTCCTCACTTGTAATAGGATTAGGGACACTTGGCACACATGTTGAAGCTTACACATGTAACTCCTTATTCCTCCTAGCTCAATTTATTGATAACTTCTCTTCCTCTTTTAATACCTTTTCATAATGGTATACTATTGATCTTGCTCTTGCTATTGCATCCTTGTGATGTTATTTTGCTCTAAATTCATTATCTATCACACACTCTTAGATTATTCTTGATATTTACTTGGAGATTCATTATTACAAGACTTCTAATAATATTATGGGGGTCTTCTCCATTCAATGGTTTCCCCACTTGTCAAATCTCTTATGTTGTATTTACACTTTGGAAAAGTAACTTCATTTTATTACTTATTTTTCAAAATATTTTATTTTGATCATTGTAAAATATTTTTTTTATGGTATAAAGTGGGTTTCATTATAATTTTGGTTTGTGAATATGTAGATTTTTGGAGGAATCATAAATTTTTTATGTAAGGGCTCTACCCTTGAAATATTTTTTTATCCGTCTCTTTTTTTAACCTTGTTTGCTTGAGTTTTTTAATCTCTAATTCAAGGTGTTGTAGGTGCTCAAGGAGTTTTTTAAATCTATTATTATGGTTTTATGCATATAATATAGATAAATTACTCCTTTCTTGCCTAGTTTTGTTCTCTAGTTTAAGATTCAATTTTATGTTTATATAAAAAGAGAGAAAATTTTAACCTCCAAGAAAAAGACAATCATAGTTTTTTTCATGTGCTTCTCTTAACATTCTAGTTTTTCATCAAGATTGGAAAAAATCTATTAGTTCTATTTTTTTCCTATATGCATCATTCCTAGCAAGCATAGTAAAATCAATAAACATGTCACGTTCAACTAACTCTATTTTTTTTAATTGATATACTGGTTTGATCTAAAATTTAATAAATTTATCCATTTTGTAGTTGATGTATTTCTATCAAAATTTTGAAAAATCCTAGGTTGCAGTTTGAGAGAAATAAAAAAATGTGACTTTTTTTTTTTAAAGAAAAATGAGTTTTTTTCATTAAAATAGGTTTTTTTGACAAGTGGTTTGTTTAATTCATTTGAATTTATTTTAAATTAAATCATTTTTAAAAGTTAATCTCAATACTTTATTATAAAATCAAATTTCTATGTTTTAAATATTCAACTTGTGGTGTTTTGGTTCACCATTTCCTTTGGTTCTATTTCAAGCAAGCATTAAGTCATTTCATGCAAGAACACTTTAACTTTTAAAAGTTTTTAATTAAAAATTTTACATCAATTTTATTTCATTCATTTAAAAAACTCTTGAAAACCAAAACTCAAATCTCATTTATGCATAAGAATGATTTTTAAGCTTTAAATGTTCATATAAGGGCTTATTTTGTGAATTCAAGTTTCATATTATATTTGCCTTTAAAATTAATAAGTATTTTTAAGTCATATTTGTTTCAAAAAATGTGATAAGTCTTTTATTATTAGTGACATTAAAAAAACAAACTTTAAGGTTTTTGGTGTAGACATTCATTTACTCATTAATTGACCTAAAGCCTTGTTTTAACTCTATTTTTTTAAGCAAGGCAATCAACCTTTATTTCTTTCTTAAAGTTAAATTTTGAGTTAAATTAGTGATTAAATTCACATTTTTTAAAGTGAATTTTGTATTCAAATTATAATAATTTTAATTCTTCACATCATTTCATTACATTATAAATAAATTTAGTGTAATTTTTATTGTAAAATTCTTGTGTAATCTTTGTGCAATGGTTTTTAAATTAACCATTTTTAAGCTTTTAAGAATATTTCACATCAAATTGAATTTTTAAATGATGAAATAATGGATTATAAACACCAAATTCATTATAAAAATGACACTTTAAATGATTTATAAGCCTCTTTTATTGAGCAAATGATAACCATGCAATCTTTCATTAATGTTTTAAATGCTAAATTTTAGTCTTTTATACATGACACTAACTCTCATAATGATGAAACTATTTGTGATTCTAAATACATTAAAACTTATTTAAACACTTATTCTACCAAATATATATTAAAAATCATGAACTCTATGGGCTCTTTAGGTGGTGGGATTGGAAGTGTAAACGTGGTATTCTTGACCCTCTTTTGCTTACATCTAATTCAAATTGTAAATGTCTTGGTTTTGATGATTCAACTACTTCTGTAAATTTAACATCTTGTTTTCCTCCTCATTTAAGGATGTATAATGTAATTCCTTCTGACTATAATGATTTTAATGCTCATCCTATGGTTAAAATTACTAAACCTTGTACATATTGTATAAAAAATGAGCATCATAGTTCTAAATGTTGAAAATTACATCCATGTAAATCTTATGGTAAATCCACTCATAACACTTTTCATTTATATAAAACAACTAAGTATCCTACCTGTAAGGTTAAAAATATTTGGATTCCTAAAAATAATGGATCTTATAGATACTTTGATGTGTCTTCATGTGATGCTTATTAGATTGCTTCTTGACGCATATATTTTGCTAGTGATGCATCTTCTTTGTCTCCATTTTGATTAACTAAGTAGTTTCATTGCATTCCTTTCTTTTTTTTCACATGATATATGAATTGATTATTTTGAATAATTTTTTTCATGCAAGATTTCACACTTTGTGATGGAATTTGTCTTTAGTACATTTGCCTTTTTTACGTCTTCTTTTTTTACATTATGTACATAGATTGTGTTTTTTAGAATAATAATTACTCAACCTTAAATATTGGTGTTAACATGTTTATTTTTTAGGGTTTCATAAATCATTTCTCAATCTTGTTAGTCTTTATTCCTTTACAGATCAACCATATTAGCTGAAGAGGATTTTTGGAGATTTTTTATGATCACACTTTCATTTTTGTGACTTTTTGCATCACCTCTTCTTATTTATTTCTCAAAACTATTGTATTTCCTTTTGAAGGAAGTTTATATTAAGAGGGAGTATCGCATAATTTTAAATCCCTTCCTTGTTTGTAAGAGGTTTTCTCCACTTTTTAACCCTAAATTAAGCTTAAAAGGTAATGTTGGATAATTATTTTTATTTGGGTCCTTTAGTATAGTTTTAGGTTTATCCTAAGTCTAGTTTATGTGTGTATTTATTATATTTATAAATGCATTTGACCTAGATTTATGAGGTGCCACTCACCTCTCTTTTCCACTTTTTAGATTTGGAGTTACTTATATGCAAATATTATCTCTTCACATGGCACACACATCCTCCTCACTTGTAAGAGGATTAGAGACACTTGGCATACATGTTGAAGTTTGCATATGTAATTTATTATTCCTTCTAGCTCTATTTATTAAGTACTTATCCTCCTTTCTTCTTACCTTTTGGTAGTGGTACAATATTGATCTTGATATTACTCTTTTAGTTTAAATCCATTTTATCCATCTCACTCTTAGATTTTTCTTGATATGTTCTTAGAGATTCATTATTGTGATACTTATAATAACTTTGTGGGGTTTTTTTTCATTTGACGATCTTTCCACTTGTCAAATATCTTGTCTCATATTTATGGTTTACTCAATTTGGTAATGTAATGTTATTTCATTACTTATTTTCAATGTATTTTGATTTGATCCTTTGAAATTTTTCTTTCACATTTATATAAATTGTGTTTGATTTGATTACATTTCTAAATCTCATGACTTGTTTCGAATGTCATGTGTCTTAATTTATAGTTTTTTATTAGATGATAATGTATACTATGTTTAAATATATTGATATATTTTCAATTTTATACATGAGTGATGATAGTAGAAAGATAATGATCTGGTCATCATCAATAATTCATAACCTCATGTAGGTGGTCATATGAGTGACAAATATATTTTGTGCCAGTGTGTCACAATCCTATGATCTCATTGTCACAAAATACATATATTCTTATTTTCATTGTAATTTTTCTCATGGACCCATTGAATTATGAATTAAATATTTTACGTGAAAATATAAATAACACAAAATGAGACACAAGGAAACCATCTAATGATCATGATCTCACAGAGTTCACAAAGATCATGAAGAACCAAAGTGGTCACAATAAATTATGTGGCATCTATTATAAAATGTGGTTCTATAAATTACGTTTTACAACTCAATAGGTCTATACAAATTAACATGGGAACAATATTAATAAAACTGAATTCCATAACTTCACCACTCTGTGATATATATATGAATGCCTTATGATGTTTCTCTATTGAATTATGTAATATTAATATTAATATAAGTACTATTTATATTTTATCATTCATGCACAAGTGTATAACACAAAAAATTATATAAATTATAACCAATATACTAACTTTTCTTGGAACCAAGGACTAAATTTGATCGAAATATGACCCTATTTATGCTTTTTAAATTTTAAATACAATTGAATTTTTTGATAGACCATATCAAATGTGAAGTCAAAAAATTAGGTAGACTGTTAAAAAACTAAAGGATTATATTACATATACATGATATCTTTAATGTTTCTTTCTTCCTCTATGAACTATATTAAAATTTGAAGGGAAATGTTGAATAAATAACTTTGATAGTTTTTTTTTTATGATAAACAGTCAAATATTAAATTTAGTCCCTATCATAACTTCTCAAGAAGTCATAAGATACTCAATGTAACTTCATGAGTCCATGACCATGAAATTTATGATAGTACTCAATTGTTTTAACTAAATGTGATTTTTAAAAATCTTATATAGTTAATATATATTAAATTGTTATGCTATGGAATTTATTCACAATTGATTTGTCCTTAGACACTATGTTTTCTTTATTTAAATTTCACTCGACACTAGACTTAATAAAATATCTTACAACAAGTCAATTTAGACTGGTCAACTATTGCAATTTGTTCACATACTTACATGAACAATTTATTTATTTTTTACCCTCTATCCAACCACTTTGAATTTTTTTTTTACATCTTATTAATTCATAAACACGGAGTTAATGGGATGGTTTTAGCTCTTTAAGAGTTGTGATACTTTGTCTCTTTTGAATTTATTTCCTCTAATCAAAGTAACCCATATGGGAACCTTCTATTCCACACATAGTCACATTGTTAACAAAACCTTAGAATTACAAATTATTATATCATGTTTCATGAATTAAAAAAAATGCATAAAATTTGATTGACTTTTCCATTTTATGGCCTTATTTCACATTTAAATCACTTTGTGGATATGTATTGTGTCATATCACATTACCATCTCCTTGGCTACCCTAGTTTAGTTATGTTTATTTATTTATTTTCTTCAAAATTTTGGTGGTAATTTAATTAATGACCTCTATTATATGAAAAATTTACCACAAAAACATATGAAATGTTAATCATACATAAAAATATAGTCAATCTCTAATTATTTTATATGATAATATATAACGAGACTAATAATTTATGTGGACTTAGAATTTTTGGGTTCACATCATACGAGCTTAATTAAACTATCTCAATATTTTATAGGTCCTTAAATAGTAAAAATATTAAAAACAAAATTTGTGTTTATATTTATGGTATATTTAGGATTATGAATATAGATTAACACGACTTATAGATTTATTTTTGTCTTTCTAGAATCACATTTTATAAGGAATGTTTGGTTTTTGTCTATGGAATAAATCCTTTTGTAACTATTAGGTTTTTAGGGAGGCCTCTTTTTATTATTTACATTTTATATTCTTTGAAAATTCCATTCTTAAAATCTTTTAATTTTTTATTGATATTGATGAAAATGGGAGTGACTTACATTAAACTATCTCAATATTTTATAGGTCCCTAATTAGAAAAAATATTAAAAACAAAATTGGTGTTTATATTTATGGTATATTTAGGATTATTAATATATATTAACATGACTTATGGATTTATTTTTGTCTTTCTAGAATCAAATTTTATAAGGAATGTTTGGTTTTTGTCTATGGAAGAAATCCTTTTGTAACTATTAGGTTTGTAGGGAGGCCCATTTTTATTATTTACATTTTATAGTATTTGAAAATTCCATTATTAAAATATTTTAATATTTTATTGATATTGATAAAAATTGGAGTGACTTACCAACCCTCTTTTTATCGATTAAAAATCAAAATTGAAAACAACAAAACTCAGTATTAGATGATGCAGAGCACCACATGGTAAGACATATTTTAAAATGTTTAATATGTATATTAGGACCATATTTTGTATTATGAGATAGATATATGTCTTAAAATATACTATTAGAGGTATTGGAGTCATTATAATTCTTGAATTTGATGTGTTTGTAAACCTTATGGAGTTTCTTGATAAAATGGCTAATTTGAAAATTAAAATTTATAGACTAGGCTTAGAATGGTATTTTGGAATTAGAGGCATATTTAATGGTTTATTAATGTTTTATAGGTATTATAAAGTGTGCTATAATTTTTTTCAATGTGCAAGTCATGGAAAAAATAAGCTAAGCCAAGAAAGTGGAAATTTGTAACTACCACCCTACGTGGGTTGGGCTTGGGAGGAGAGTTTTCTCGTATGTTTGGCATAGTAAGAGAATGAAAATAAATGTAGATAAAGAAGATTATGGTATGATATAATTATAGCTTAATAATTATAAATTTTTTAAGGATAAATATGGATGAATATTAATAAATGATAAAAAACTAAGTAACTCTACCTATCTCAAAAAACATTTGTACAAGGATTGTATATATGTTTGAAAAGAATTGAATAAAGGAAGGTTTTGAAGAATAATTTTTTAATATAAAATAATAATATGAAACTAAGTGTTATTATTTATTTTTATTAATTATAATATTCATGTTTTATTATCATTTTATACTAGACAAGTTGGTCACTTATTGTACAATCCATTTGGGAGAAAATTTTATGTCACACAATCCTACTTGACAAGCAAGTTTACATAGTTGATGATGGTTTGAGGGATATATAATGGTTTTAGGTATAAACAAGATGGGGTGTTTGGGATTGATGAGAATAATAATTTTGGATGGTTATATAGATATTATAATTATGATAGCCTAATAAAAACTATCATACACAGTCATCTTGATATACCTTATTTTGTCATAGTCATGATAAAGAGAGCAGAGGAGTTTTGGAAGGTCATGAAAAGAGTTTTAGATATGATAAGACAATATAAAATATTTAAATATATGAGGGCACTATTATTGATGTGAAAAATATAATCAAAGACTTATGAACAATTAGAAACTTTCATCATAGCACACCTAGACCTGTAAGTATAGCCATAACTCTATAAAAGAACTTATTAGAATTATTTAGTGATTATTTATGGTAAAAAAAACTTTGATAAGGTGATAAAAACTAAGGAATACCTATCCAAGGTGGTATAAGTCTTTGAATTTGTTTATAATTCCAAATATCCTTTTTATTATGCCCTTAGCCTATACAAGCCTGTGACTACCACTAACTAGGGTTTTTAACATGGAAACTTGCATAACTTCATTTTCCACCCTTGGAAAATATTAAAAATTTGTATTCAAAAGTATTTTATTTTTTTATATAGGATGGAGGTTTTTTTGGGTTAGTACCTGACCATACTATACGGGTTATTGAACTATGGTTGTGACTAGGCCTAGGAGAAACCTATTTGCTAATAAGGAGTGTTGAGTTAATGGTCTTCCCTTATGAATATGAAATTGAAACTTTAGGAGAAGTTAAAAAAAGATAAAGGGTATATAAAAATATGTTTGGTTTTTATGAAGGATTTTTAGATTGTTCATACCATCTAGATTTGTGCTTTGGTAGGACTCTTAGAAAAGAGACCTCAAAGAGAGAAAAGTTGATTTCTTAAAGAATTTCTTATTTGGAGTTTATTTTAGTTATTTGGATGTATGAGATAGTTTTAATAATCAATTTTATGGTCACTAGAGACCTTTAGATAAAGTAATAACTATTAAGCAATGAATGAGGCTTTAGGCCTATAAAGCTATGTGAGATTTAACAAGTTGAAACAAGAAGAGAGTAAGCAAACTTGAAATTGGATTATTTGATGATGATGGGGATATGTATGAAGGAGATAATTTATAATATTAGGAGTGTAAATAGGTCTTCAAGATCAATAATATGACTAGGAGTATGAGAGAATGCTAATGAGCCTAGTGTAGTGAATAATTGAACAAGGAGATAAAAGATAAACAAGTACATGCAAGAAGAAAATTAGAGATCAAACTAGAGATGATTAAAGGTAGATAAAAATAAATTAGAGATAGGGTAATGTATTAAATAGGTTGTAATCATAGGCCTCTACATTAAGTGGTATCAGAGTAGGTAAGCTGTTGGTATAGTTTATGTTTTTTATTTGAATATTGAAGGTTGCTATTTGAAATTGTTAAAGGTTGTTATAGATATTGTATGAAGCCAAGTTAAAAGAGTAAATTAAGATAGTTGAAAAGTTGTGGTAGAGAAACCCCAAGAAGAGAGATATAAAAAGCTCAAGAGAGAGAAGAAAGAGACTCCAAGTGAGATTCATAGTTCCAAGGTGAAAAAAACATGGACAAGGGGGTTTCAAGGTAAAAAAGACTTAGAAAAGTGAAGATTAAGGTAGAGAATATAAAAGAGAATAAGGGTATGTCTGAATTAAACTACCATTATGATAAAAATAAGAAAGAAGACCTAATAAGAAACGGGTTTAATGTTGAAGAGGAGATGAATGCTATAGACAAAAAGATTAGAGAGAATACAGTTCTTGGTAGAGCTCATGCAATAAGAAGAGAGCCAATGATATGGATAGGTTATGAAGAAGAACATAGTTAAGTGGCCTATAAGGATAATCCTAGAGAGAAGGAAGAAGATTCTCATTAGAGACTATGAGAAGAAGTTGCTATGTACGTAGCTCAAGGAGGAAATGAAGGAGCTCATGAGAGATAAACATGAGGTATGTGAGTAGGACCTTGTGAAGAAGGAAATAGTCATGGAGATTCATCAACATAAGGAGGAGATAGAGGAAATCAAGCCTCAAATGTTTAAATATAATTATTTATTGTCATGTATGAATGTAGGTACAAGATTAAATAAGAAATAAGTCCCTTTTGAGGACATAAAAGTTGAAAACATGAAGGAGAACAAACATGAGAAACATGCTTATATTAAAGAAGAAGTTGATGGATAGCCATGGATAGAGGATGCCTCAAGGAAGGAATAAAAGAATGATTGCATCAATAATATGGAGATAAGAGGTATGAAGGTCAAGATTTAGAAGTTTTATTGCATGAAATAATCAAAAAGGTATTGTTGACCAAATTTTAAGATCAAGTTAAAATTGGTCACCCCCTCTAAATTAAAATTTTCATAGGATTGTCATGTGGTCATGTCACATCTTATATGGTCCTTAAAAGTCTTCATAAAACCTTATAAGCATTATTTAAGGTTAGTTTGGATAATTTAAGGTAATGTCTTATTTTGGTCATATATTAGTCTAGACATGTCATGGAGAGATAAGGCTTGGTCAAGTGGTGTCATAGGTTTTTAAGAGTCTATAAAGGTCATTTTATGTCTAACTCAATTCATACAAGAATTTCATGAATTTTTGGAATGTCTAAATTTCCACTGTAAACTTGAAGGTGGTAAACATCCATGAAAATATGATTTTTGGATAACTCCAATGTATGTAAAAGTTACCTAAGTGAAACATCCATACCACAAACCTTCCAAAGAGCTTGGATTAGTTACACAACTACCAAACCTATCATAAAGTCAGAACAAGGTCAAAATTTTGAGTTTTAATGCCATCTTGAGGAGTTAAGAGACTTGTATGGACTTTTTGAAGTCATTTGTAGGTAAAAATGTTTCATAGGTGTCCTTTGAGATTATACAAGTTAGAAAAAATCATGATAAGAAGTTTCAAGCTCCACAGTTAGATAAATCTCTCTCTCCTCTATCACTCCATTTACAATCTCTTTAAGGTCATTTTCAATTACATGGTTTAGGCTATACAAGTAGATTTGGGGGATAATATTTTATCCAAATTTTAGGAAAATAGGCTTCTAATTTGTGAAATTGGTAAATGGATTAATATCCTTATATTTATGAACAATCTATAAGGAGATATACTACTTTTTAAAGAGTAAAATCCCCACGTGCTAAGTTTTGTGTAACTTTAGTGCAAGTGTGAACTATTTAGCTACATGAAACCAATTATAATTAGTTCTTAGAGGAATTTAGATGCACCATACACATCCATTCAACATGTTAGCACGTGTGGATGATATTTTGGCAAGAAAAGCTTCTCTTATTCATAGTTTAAAGTGACTATCAACTTTTCTGTGTTCTAATGTTCTTCAGATGGTCTGATGCATCTAATTTTTTATTCATGGTCTTATACCATTCTAAAAATTAATACATGTCCCTATGATTAGTTAAACATTCTATACTAGTTAAATAAAGGGTCACACTTTCATTCACCTCTAGAACTATGTTCTGTGTGTCTGTATAACAAGTTAATTTGAGTGGTTTGAATATGTATTTCAAATAAAAATTGAGACTTGTAACTTCTTGGTATGTTTATGTAATGAAAGTATGATATTTGATCCCTGAAAACCATATTTACACTTTTCAAATTCTTCTACATAATGTTACACTCCTCATCTTCTACAAGCCTGTTGTGGACACCAAAATAGTGTCAACCCAACCCCCCCCCCCCTTTGGTCCCTTTCTAACTTCAACATGCCTAATCTATACTTTATTAATTTTAAATACTTATTGTAAATTAATAATCCCCCCTAGACACCTCACCTTGGATTCCCAGCTCTTAGGCCATTTATCACCCTATGACTAATCATAATTACCTAAGACCTAATTTTAACTCTCCCACTAACTCTCATGCCTATTAAACTCGCCTTTGGACCATTTAACAATGACAACTGAACTTGGCAGATGGAAGAATGGGAAAAAGGCTAAAAATAGCCTTTTTTCCCATTCTCTAGCTGTCGACGTCGGTTAACAATCGACCAACATCGACAGTAGCAACCTTGACTGCAGCCCTGAAGGCAAATTCTCTTGCTCCTCGACTCTTTGCAAGTATCATCATTCTATCATCACTCTCCAGGCTAAGAAACTCTATATAATTCACTCCACATTGGATTAGAAGATTGCACGAAGTCTCTTACATCAGCCATAACATAAACAAATCTTCTACACTTTTGGTTCAGCCACAAGCAGAGCTAAGTATTCTTCTAGTTTATATTTTAGTATTTTTTTGAATGCATTGGTGATTAGTCCATTGAATATTCTTGAGTACTGTTGATAGACAACCTGACTTTCTTCTCAGAGAGGCTGAAAAGCCTTCTTCTTATCTTGACCCTCTTCTTACAACAACCTTCTGCCCTTGTCCTTTCTCAGATCTTAATCACTGTCTTGTAACCCTGCATAACCCTGTAAGCCTTCACAGACTCTTCTATCAACCACAAACTTGTCCAAAACCTATCTAAGGTCCATTGCCCTGATCGACATCGACCACAACCCCTACCGATGTTGGCAGCCTAATCAAAGTCAGTGACATTGACCAATTGATGCCTGCAAGACTACTGACGTCAAAGACTATGACAGATCGATAGTAGAATACAGATATGCATTATCTCTATTTCTCTTGTTTAGTCTTTCACCATTTCTTTTCATACGACATTCTTTTTATCAAATAGTGGATTGTCATCCCTCAAGGAAGTCTTTGCACTTCTAGGATCGAGCTTTGCTTGGCAGTCCACCATATGTCTATCTAACATTTTCTTTGTTTAAGTCTTTCTTATCTACAGGTGTCATCCTCCACAGCCAAAGATGAGCTCCTTCAATCATCTGGATACGGTGCGCAACTTCATTTGGGTACCATCTAACCCTTGAGCATTTATCTTTAGTTTCTTATTTCTTCTGAATGTAAAAAGCACAAAAATGAGTTAGAAACATTCTAGCACACCCAGTGGGACCCTGGAGTTTTCCTTGGGTTCATTTATTTTTATTCTAAAGGCAAACTTTCATATAGGTGCATTAGGAAATTTTATCTCCTTGTATCCTTCTTCTATCTCTTTATTTCAAAAAAACACCATTAGCACAAGTTAAAAAAAACTTTTTCTTCTTGTCACTTCTTTTTTGCATCTTAGAGTAGTGAAATTCATGCTCTTAACCTTTTCCTAATTGTTTGAATTCAAACAAAAACATTTCGATTTGGGCTAAAATCTATTGCATTTCATTCTTGCTTGAATGCATATTTAGCCTTCTCATCTAGTAATTAAAAATGCATTATGAATAAATCGTAGTGCACATATGTTACACAACCTGACCACATTCACAAAATCAAACATCTAAACATACCTGAGACAAGGCCCGACTAGGATTTCATCACCTAGCAGATAACTTACCCTTCCTAGCAATCCTACTTGGACTTCACTACTAGGGGGAGAACCCACTTTGTTCTCTGGTAGAGTATAAACTCTAGGGGAAGTATATATTGGCTAAGCGACCCAGCTTGACTCTAGGCTTGTGAAGTGAGGGGAGCAAGTCCCTAACACCAAGCCACGTACGAAGCCTAATACAAATTTTTGAGCACCAAAACATAACCCAAAACCAACCTTAGACTACCTCTTTTAGGACCCGTTCTAAAAGCCCAACTTCCCAAACATATTCTTCTAAGGCATAAGCCACCACGACTCTAAAATTTATTCTTAGGAATTAACGTTTAGTGATTGCTTGCCATCATCTACTTTTCTATTTTTATCTAGTTTTTTGAGCTGGTAAGGATGCATTATTCTAAGCTCCAAAAACAACTCAGAACTTTCTTCTTTCTTCCAAAAACTTTTAGTTTTTTGAGTTTCTAGAAATACACAGTAACCGACATCAATTTTTCCACCGACATTGACAACTGATCTTCACCAACATCGGTTATCTAACCAACATCGACAACTTACTTCACTGACATCGGTTTTTACACCTACGTCGATCACTGTCAATAATATTTATTTCAAAATAGCAAGCTTAAAACCCAAATTTTTTGCTGTTCAACCCAACCTTTTGGTTTTCTAAAACTAAAACACACAATTTTTGAAACCTGACTCTATTTTGCCTTGAATGGTTTTGACACGCAATCAAACCAAAACTCTTGTTGACCACGTAAGGCAAAAACCACTCCCACCTTTGCCTTCTATATCAAGTCCCCAAATGGAGTATAATTTAGAAACTGAATGTACTCCTATCCAACCAACCCCAACTCAACCCCCTATTGTCCTCGAAGGGGACCAAGACTTTGAAAGGTTCCTTGACCTCAATGTCAAGGCTCTTCAGCACTATCTCATGAGAATTCAAATGTGAGATCCTTCAGGCAACCCAATTTATGGGATGCCAACTTCCTTAGTTGAAATGACAATCATATCAATAGACCCCATAACCCAACCCATGGTCACCTAGGCCATTGCCTCAATTAACAACCTGACCATGACCAATCTTCAAAGTGTGGCCTCTCCTTCTATTTCTGGACCTACCTCCATTGGGGTTTATGTGCTCCCTCAACCACAAACCATTCAACAAAGTTCTACACCATTCCAGAACTTAATTGTCTCCATCCCACCTACTCTTACATCCATAAATACAAGAGTGACTACCTATCCTATAACTAGTGCCACCACCACTCAAACACCTTTGGTGGCATCTAGTCAAGTTGTGCCCTCCAAATTCATGACACAAGCCCCCTTGACCTCAACATTAGTCCCTATGACAAACTACCAATATGTTGTGCCTATACAAACACAACCAAGTACGTCATACGCCCCTCCTAACACCTTCCAGGTACCTTATAACCTAGGGGGCACCCCACCTGCAAATCCATCAACCAATCTAATCAAGATGTTGATGGATAAAGTGTCTAATCTTGAGACATCCATTTCGAGTTCAAGAAATGTTCTCTCATATGAACAAATCTGTAATGAACCTATTCATCCTTCAGTCCCAATCTAACCATATCCTAGTCAGTGGGAACTTCCCAAGTTTACTCACTTTCAGAATAAAGAGGACCCACAGCAACATCTACGAGCATTCAGACACGCTTTTTACCTTATAGCACATGATGATGCATTATTACTATGCACATTTCCCATGTCTCTTTCTGGCGCTGCCCTCGATTGGTATAGTTCTATTACCATTCATTTTCTCTTTTCATTCACCCAACTAGCTCAACTATTTTTTGACCACTTCTCAATCAACATCACCAAAAAGGTCTCCATCACGGACCTATATTCTATCAAACAATTCAACAATGAATCAATAGCTGATTTTGTTGCCCATTAGAGAAGTTTAATCAACCAAATCTCCTTTTCTTTACCTCAACCTGAGCTCATTGAGCTCTTTTCACAAGCATGTGCCAAACACATCTCATCTACTTTGCGGGTCCAGACATTCTACACATTTGACGAAGCTTTCACCATGGCCGAAAAGCTCAAACTCTGTGCAATCAAAGAGGATAAGGTCACACTGCGTAGTAAAAATACTAACACAAACTCCAATGACCCTTCTTCTTCCCACTCCAAGTCCAAAGGATCGGTGAATGTTGTGGTCATTAGACCATCATCTTCAACAACAACCAACCAACCTCAACCTTCAACATCAGAGTACATCACACGACAATTCCAACAATGATACATACAACGTCAATATACTCCAATATGAGAATCATACGCGTCCGTCTTGGATAAACTAGTCAAATAGGGAGTCCTCAACCTCCCTCAAATTCCACCACCCCAATTTGACCCCTCAAAAGCCATCCCTGAATGGTATAGGGAACATGAATTTTGTAAATATCATCGTGTCAAGGGTCATGACATAGACAATTGTAAAACCTTCAAAAATGTTATTAAAGACATGTTGGACAAAGGGGATCTTATTTTGGATAACCCAAATGCGCCCCCTAACCAAAACATAGACATCTTTAGACAACCTTTCCCTAACCATCCCCTAGTCAAAATAACATTTAGACCATAGCCGAAGACCCCCAAGAGTGTAACATACGCACGGTCGACATGGTTTCTAACCAACCTCTCCCACAGTCTGAAGAGGTTAATCAACCTATTTCTTCACCATAGGTAGAAGAGCCTTCTTTTCCTATTTGTCTGCTATAGGTAGAGGAGCCTTCCTCTCTTATTTGTCCTCCACTAATGGAGGATAGTCCTCCATCTAGCCCCCTTCTACATGTGGGAGAGTCTACTTTGACCTCTCCCATATTGGAGGACACTCTGATGATACCAACACCACTAGCCCCACCTTCATCCTTCCTAATATCCAATGGAAGACCATACCTTTTCTACTCTTCAACCACAAGTAGAAGGTACAATCATCCCTACCCTCTATCCTCTTGAGGAGTCACATTCTCCAATTCTTTCTCCACCAAGAGAGGAACTTGTCTCTTCACCTACTTTAACTGAAGACGATCTAGTAATGGCTGTCTCACACCTTTGGCCTAAGATTGCCGCATCTAACACATTCCCACTCTCATGACCACCCAAATATTCTAAAAAACCAATTATAAAGCCTCATGTAATGACTTCTAAACCATTCTCTCGACTGGCTAAAAACTTAGGATTTCTGTATTTGAAGAACTTAGAACATGAGGCACTATGGGAGTGACTCAAAGCTCCTTATCTTACACATCCCATCTCATCTCGTACTAACGACCCTCCTTCGAAAAAGTCTCCCAAAGTCACCAATGAGGACTAGGCTTCTACTTCTAAATCTTTAGAAGCTCAACCATCCACATCTGAACCTAAATCCTCACAAACTTCCACCATATCAAAACTAGTTAAATCCCTTGGTGTTCGCACTATATCTAACCTCACTCACCCACAAGTGAAGGTAGATTTGAATCTCACCTCGCATAATAATGGTCCTCAAACCAAACTACAGAAGGCTGTTAAAACACATTGGAGAACTCCTCCTCCACCATCATCATTGCCCTCCATTTTGGGCCCACATCCTTCTACCTTAATAGGAGTGCTCCTTACTCCAACACCTAACAAAAACAAGTTGCCTCCATTACTCCCTTTACCTACCAAAAACATACCTCCTCTAAAAAATTTGGCACCCCTCACAAAGAAAGTGTCATCTACGTGAGTGGCCACACCACCAACCCAAAAGGTGGTACAGAAATCTCCCTCAACAACTCCCAAACAAAAGTCATCAACACCTAGTGCATCAACAAGCACAGACCCCTTAGTGGGTTCATATGCTTTGATACTATGCCGACTTTTATAAACTTCTAGCATCACTCTCCCACCTATTAAACCATTTCAACCTCTCAGACCAAAATCATCTTCATTTGATGACACTAAAATATGCCTATATCATTGCTCACCTGGGCATGACACTAAAAATTATTGTGCCTTTAAAGCTATCATTCGTCAACACTTCAAAAAGGACACCCCTCACATTGAGGATTCTCTTGACCATCCTTTCAACAAACCACCAACACCATCTCATGCCTCCCAAACCTCCTCACCTTCACACTCATCAACTCTTGAATCAAAACCATCTTGGTTCGATGATACTAAATTTTGTGTGTATCATCACACACCTAGGCATGACACTGAGTGTTGTTGTGCTCTTAAGGTTGTCATTCATCAACACTTGAAAAAGGATACCCCTTTCATCAAGGATCCTCTTAACCACCCTTTCAACAAACCATCGACACCATCCCATACCTCTCAAACATCCTCACCTAAATCGGGAGCCCATCATCAAACTGTGGTTCCTCTATCACCTTCAACCCCTTTGATCGAAATCAACACCATCAATATGGCCACTAGCTCACAAACCATGAAGGATAAAGGGAAAGAGAAGGTTTCTATCCCTTGGACATATCCATTTGCCAACCCCTCACCACAACCAAAACCCAATATTACTGTCTTTGGCTCGTCTCGACCAACATCCTCAAAGACAATCTGTGACTCTGTGGTGAAACAACTTCACCACACAACCCTTGTGAAGATGTCCTTGTATAACCTAATTCAAATCTCTCCACAACATCATCAAACCTTGATCAAAGCCTTTCAAATAGTGGAGGTCCAACCTAAAGACACCCAACCACTGGTTGCTTTGGTCCAATCATTATCCACCATTGCCTCCCTCACTTTTAATAATTTTGAGATTCTAGACTACAACATGAAAGATTAGGTACTCGCCATCTCAAACTAAACCTATCAGGGAAAAGCTTCACAGGATGCATCCTCATGTTGCACTCCTTGACAAAGAGAAGCTTCAATGTCTTCTCTCCATCCTATCCAACCATTTCTCAAGCATTCTCCTCATCACAAAAATAACTGGGGGAATTAAACTTTATACTAACTATCATGACCTCAACCAAGCATTGACCAAACATCAACGAACCAAGCATCAACCAAATATCAACCAACTAAGCATTGACCAAACATCAACCAACCAAGCATCGACCAAATATCAACCAACCAAGCATTAACCAAACATCAACCAACCAAGCATCGACCAAATATCAACCAACCAAGCATCGACCAAACATAACCCAACCAAGCATCGACCAAATATCAACCAACCAAACATCGACCAAATATCAACCAACCAAGCATTGACCAAACATCAACCAACCAAGCATCGACCAAATATCAACCAACCAAGCATCGACCAAACATCAACCAACCAAGCATCAACCAAAAATCAACCAACTTCTTAATCATCTTTAACGCGTGACCAATATGGAAAGAAGTAAACAAGGCAAGTTTGCTCTTAATTGGCTCAGACCTTATATTATAACACATAAGTATAGATCAGGGACTTATCATCTGTCTTCTCTTGAAGGCTGACTAGAACCTGAGCCCCTTAATGCCTTACATCTACGACCATTCTATTGTTAATCAAGTAATCACTCACTTGACATTTAACTTGAGCTCATCCCTTGAGCAACCCCTATCATCCTCATTTCTATTCCCTTCTTCTCCTACAAACATTAGTTAATCCTTTTTGCATGAATGCTTTGTCCTAATAAAAGGGGAACCCTTCAACCTCTATATTCAAGTCCATGACTAAAAATTTAGTCAAAAACAAAATATATAAAACTGGGATGCCTATTCAAAGGCCATAAAACTATAAATGTAGACTGCTCCCTCGAAGGATAGCTGCATCAGTGCTGTAATTAATAGACTACTCGTTTGAAGGACAACTATTCAAAGACATTCAACCATACAAAGTAGAATATAGACCACTCCCTCAAATGATGTCTATACCTAAATTTTTCTACAAACAACACTCTCTCAGAAGCTTCCCACATCGATCAGCTTCACATATGACCACAAAACAAAACAGCATCCCCACGTAGACTTCCTGCATTGATCAGTCTACCAAAAAAAAAACAATTTTTGACTGACAAAATATTAAGTCATGGACTTGCCTATAGTCATTCTCAGGGTCACCTATAAAAAGGGAAAAGTTATCCTTTCAAAAAAGGGTTACGCTATCCTCACATCTCACATAATCAAACCTATTACCCCAACATACCCAAGGGATTTTGAGCTCACTTAACATCAAGTGATTTGAATACTTCTCTAACATAAACAATGGTTAATGACATAATGCATGAATGGGGTTTTTGTTTGCAATAACTCTATCTATGCTACCACTCTGGTCCTTGTCAATGAAAGAGCAAAACACCTTTCACTTCTTACATACCTTTGTCACATCCAACCAAATCATTTTCTAAACCAAACCAAACCAAAACATTTTCTAACCATTAACATAACCTCATGATTTATTTAATGCAAATATCAATTTGTGTTATATAAATTATCATAGCCCATTCACATTAGTTTCTATGGAAAATAATACACATGGAAACTAACAACCAAACATAATTTATGTCAAGCATAAACCATTACTTGCTGAAGCATAAATAAACACATTTCATTTTTGGCATACACCATCACCAATATGGAACATTGCTAGGGATGAAAAACCACATCACCTATGTTATAGAATACACCATCACATAATATGGAAAAGGCTGTAACATCATCATACACTCATCATTTGAAGCAGGTACCATCAGACATATGGGAAGTGCTAAACCATTAACATGACCAAACCAACTATCGACCTCTTTGACTGTTCTTCCCTTTTGGGAGAACTACATTGGCCTGAGGCCCTTGAAATAAGGGGCTATGTAGGTAGCACTCAATTGACATAGACTCTTTTGGGGTTAGCTCAGCCATTTGCTCATTCATCTCCCTAATGATGTTAGCCATTCATTCGTTTGCCTACCTAGTGGACCAACCATATAAACTTTGAACCATGACTTAACCTAGTCCAACCCAGTCCATAACCTCGACTCCTTCCTCCCTTTTGGGGAGAACTACATTGGCCTGAGGCCCTTCAAATAGGGGCTATGTAGGTAGCACTCAGTTGACATGGGGTCTTTTGAGGTTAGCTTGGCCATTCCTTCGTTTGTCCATCTAATGGACCAACTATCTATACCAACCCAAAATCATGACCAAAAAACCAGCCCTAACACTGAAGAAGTCACCTTAAACTTCTCATGGGACACATCAGAGATCACATACATCCCCCTGACCACAACACACGCCACCTAAGATCATACCATGACTCAGCCTAACTCAACTAATGACCTTGGAGATCACGATTGTCTCCTCAGACCACGACCACTTTCGAGACAACTTTGCCTTGGTTATTTTGATTGCATATATGCTACCTTATGAATAGTTAGCAAATTATACGCAACTAACATTATGACCCTCACACATGTTATCAAATTGCACTCTAGTTGATCCTCAATATTTGTGAAATTTTCATGTTTTCTAAGAGCACTTCCTGAGCTTGGAATACTTGGAACACGATGACCATTAGAGCTATAGCTTGGATTAAATAACCCAATCAGCTATGACTAAAATCTGGGGCCCAGTTATTTCAATTTTAGCACTCCTCAACCTTTGACTGTGATAATTTAACCTACCTATCACATGAAGTGGTATGCATGCAATCTCAACTTTTGTAGCGTTCACACTCAACCTTCACCATACCCATCCACTATCTATCAAATCAGCACTCGATATCAAGTTACCTTCCCTCGACTCCCACTTTGAGGGGGAATACCTCATCCCACATCTGGGGTAACCGACTCCTATTTTTGTCTTGCAGTTCATCAGAACAATCAACAGGACAAAAATGACCTTATCCCATACTTGGGGCAACTTACTCCTATTTTTGTCTTGTAGTTCGTCAAGAACAACCAATAAGACAAAAAGGGGCAAATGTGGACACCAAAATAGTGTCAACCCCCCCTTTTGGTCCCTTTCTAACTTCAACATGCCTAACCTATACTTTATTAATTTAAAATACTTATTTTAAATTAATAATCCCCCTAGACACCTCACCTTCGATTCCTAGCTCTTAGGCCATTTATCACCCTATGACTAATCATAATTACCTAAGACCTAATTTTAACTCTCCCACTAACTCTCACACCTATAAAACCCACCTTTGGACCGTTTAACAATGACAACCAAACTTGGCAGATGGAAAAATAGGCAAAAAGTTAAAAATAGACTTTTTTCCCATTCTCTAGCCGCCAACATCGGTTAACAGTTGACTGATGCCAGCGGTATCACCGATATCAGTTTCTTAAAACTAAATTCTGACCTCGACTGCAGCCCTGAAGGTGAATTCTCTTGCTCCCAGGATCCAAATTCTCTTGCTCTTTGACTCTTTGCAGGCATCAACATTCTATCATCACTCTCCAGGCTAAGAAACTCTACAAAATTCACTCCACATTGGATTAGAAGATTGCACAAAGTCTCCTACATCAGCCATAATGAAAACAAATCTTTTACACTTCTGGTTCAACCACAAATAGAGCTAAGTATTTTTATGGTTTATATTTCAGTATTTTTTTTAATACATTGGTGATTAGTCCATTGAATATTCTTGAGTACTATTGATAGACAACCCAACTTTCTTCCTGGAGAGGCTGAAAAGCCTTCTTCTTATCTTGACCCTCTTCTTATAACAACCTTCTACCCTTGTCCCTTCTCAAATATTACTCACTGTCTTACAACCTTGGACAACCCTGTAAGCCTTCACAGACTCTTTTGTTGACCACAAACTTGTCCAAAACCCGTCCAAGGTCCATTGCCCTAATCGACATCGACCACAACCCCTACCGACGTTGACAGCCTAACTGATGTCGGTGACATTGACCAACCGACACCGACAAGACTATTGACATTGGTGACTGTGATAGACTAACATCAAAATACAGGTATGCATTATCTCTATTTCTCTTGTTTGGTCTTTCACCATTTCTTTTCATATGACATTCTTTTTATCAAATAGTGGACTGTCATGCCTCAAGGAAGTCTTTGCACTTCTGGGACTGAGCTTTGCTTGGCAGTCCACCATATGTCTATCTAACATTTTCTTTGTTTAAGTCTTTATTATCTACAAGTGTCATCCTCCACAGGTAAAGAGGAGCTCTTTCAATCATCTGGATATGGTGTGCAACTTCATTTGGGTACCATCTAACCCCTGACCATTTATCTTTAATTTCTTATTTCTTCTGAATGTAAAAGGCACAAAAATGAGTTAGAAACACCTGTAAATCTACAACTTCAAGAAACTCACTGGTTTTAATGTTTAGAGTTGAAATTCTAGGCATGAAATCATGGTGATGGTTTCAAGATAAAAATATCATGGATCAATGAGGATTTTTAAAGTACCTATATCCAAGATAATTGAAGGTTGAGAAGGGTATTGTATGTGGTGATTTCATGGTGTCCTAAAGGTGAATACTCAAAAGTCTTTAGGATTTAAAGAACAGAGAAAAATGAAGAAAAAGTTTGAGTGGAAATAGAGGTACTACAATCCCTCAAATGCATGCAGACCTCTATAATAGAGACCTAAAGGTGTATTAGATAGTATGGGCTAATTTCAAGCCTAAAGAGAAAGGCATTGATATTTATGAGGTTTGGAGTTTTGAGGACATTGATAAGGGTTTTAGGATAACAACAACATAAAATAGAGCCATTGAAATGTTTGGGGATTAGTTTTGAAGACCTAAGAATCCTCAAACATAGTCAAACTCTAAAAAAAAACCCACCTATAGCTATCCATTGAGAAGACTATCTTGAGACAATGATGTTGATAGAAGTACAGAGTTTCAAGGTTTTGAAGAAGTTAATAAGTTAATCAATGGCATGATAAAAGTTTGAAAGTTTAAAATTTGAAATTAGGGTTCCTAAAACGCCAAGTATGTAGATCATTCTAAGTGAATACACATAAATAGATGAAAACCTATGTGAACTAGGAATTTGACATAGAGGGGAGGTTAGTCTTATGTTAGTATCATAAAATAAACACACTAATTTCTTAAAACCTATAGCCTAGACACAAAGGAGATATTAGAAATAAAAACTAAATGAAAGCACAAAAAAAACATAATATATAATAACTCTTTACCTTCCTTGGTAGCTCTAAATGGCTTACCCGACTTGTGAATCAAGAAGTCTTTGGAAATGGAGCTTGTTTGGCTCCTTCTCTCCTTGTCACCATGGCTTTGATGTTGATTAGATTAATATTTAGGCATTATAACTTTACTTGAAAATATTTTTAAAGATATTTGTTCATGATAACTTTACGTCAAAATAGCTTATGGTTCAATAGGCAAGTCTTTGTATTTATAGCCCTAGAAAATAACTCTCACTCAATGTGAGTTAAAGTTAAGTTTAGGCTTGGAATGGGCTCAAACTAAACCTAAGTGAGTTAAAACTAACTCTAGTAGAGTTAATAGTTATCAAGTAATTATGATTTACAATTACTAGGCATGGCTCTCAAATTATATATTTTAGGATATTTTCAAAGTGTTTGACAACTCATAAAGGCAATGATGAAAGACTATGATATTTTTAATTTTGGAATTTCTATTTTTAGATTTTCATTAATTACAAATGGATAATTCACTAGGAATTTAATTTTGTTTAGTTTTTTAATTGATTTTAATTATCCATTTATCTCTTTCAATATTTGATTAAGTGTGCAAGTGCCCCACTTAATAGATCCATAGGCTAAATTGACAATTGTGATGCCACAAGGTAATTAAGGATGAATGCATGAGAGGTTATTGTTTCATATGATAGAATAACCTAATTAGGGATGTCTCAACATGAATTTGAGATTTCATGAATGATTCTCAAGTAAATTTGGGATGTTTAATGATTCTTAGGCTTAATTTGTAATAGTTGGTAGGAATCAGTTTAAAGTTTAGTCGAAAACCAGTTGTGACTAATTTTAGGTGTCTCTAGTTTGCCCTTATTTGGGAAGCCATTATAATTTTTAGGAATATTAACATCTTATAAAATAATTAAATAGGTCATTATGATTAAAATAAGGTAATGATTAAAAAAGAAGCTTCAATTAATGTTTGGGAAGCCTATAATGATGCCCCCTCAAGGGAGTGATTGACACATATGATTGATAGATATTACCTTGAAAAGAAGGAATAAAAAGAATTAAATTAACCCATGGGTGAGATTAATTCAATTGATATGATGTTTTCATTAATTTATTTAGAAATTATTAATTTTGCCACAGGTGGTTATAATCAGTAACAAAGGTTGATACACTAATTTTGCCAAAGGCAATTATAATCAGTGGCATATGCATATGCCCCAATTAGGGTAGATGAGTCAAAATAATGATTTACCCACTATTTTATTTGAATCATTAAGATGATATATATTGAATAATGATATTGGTTTATCCCCAATAAGGAATATTATGAAGCCTAACTCAAAGATATAATCTATCATATAGATTAAAGATGAGTAGGTTCAAATATAGATGCGATGGTCTAATAACTAAATAAGCCAAAAACAACCAAGAGCACAAGGATGCACACAGTGATGAAAGAGATGATTGAAATAATAAAGGTGGCTGAGTTGACTCGAGATATGTTATGTATCCAAACACTGCCTACATAATTAAAATGGGCCTTAGGCCAAATTTGTTCACCCAAAAGTGAGAGAAAATGGAATGATGAATATAATATAAGAATTGATCAACATGAATTATTTGGTTGTACCTTCCATTGTGAATATGATCATACTTATTAGCATTTATACAACTAGAATAGTCAGTGGGTTGATTTGATCAAGATGGGTGGGAGGATTTACCAAGGTTACCAAGGAGAATTTTTTATGGATCTATTACTTGTAAGACTTCTTGAGCTGATTTTTTATTGAGAAAATGATGGTATGCATCATGATAGAAAAACATGATAATGAAACTAAAATATGCATAAGGATTTACTCTTATCCAATAAATAATTGAAAAAAATACACCAATGATAAAAACCATGATGATAATGTTAACATGTGAATTTGGATAAAATCAATAGTAATTCACAAAGAACCAACTAATAAATACATATAAACTAAGTCAAGGCAAAACAATGAAAGTAAATAAATAGGAAAATAAACAAACAAACAACTAAATAAACAAACACACAAAAATTTTGAAAGTAAAAGCATCAGAAGGTATCTTGGCTTTAACTAAGTCAATATCAATGTGCGAAGGCTCAAAGGAATGATAAACAAGTGGTACCCCCAATAAAGGATACATGAAAAGGGAAGGTTTCACTCCCAATGGTAGTTTAATTGAATAGAACCAATAAAATATTTTCCCTAATAGGTAGGATTGAGGATGACTAACTAGGTTTAGACAAGATAAATGTTTTTTAATTTTGAAAATTTAATTTTTTTTTTTAACTTTAAGGTATCTAAACTTGTTAGAGATTGACAAGATGCCACTTATAAAATGTAAATATCATTGGCTTAGGTTGTTCACAAAATGGTGAAAGTGTATGAAAAAGGGGGACTAAGTTGACCTCAATGTGAATCAAGCATGACCTACATAATCCCATTAGTGCCTCAAGTCACAATAGCTCCACCAACACAAAAGGTGGGGAGATTTAACTAGTTCACAAAAATTTATAAAATTAAGTTAAAAAATAAGGAAAATGATAATATTAATGGTCATCTTTCAAAATCCTTCTAATGTTCATTTTATTGAGTTCTTGGTTAGGCAGTCTACCAAAGCTTTGATAAGCAGTTTTACTACTGTTAACTAGGTGCATACTTGTTGTTACTTATTGTATACCATGGGAGGAACACCCTATCAAAACAAACCCAAGTTTGACCCCAAATGGAAAATCAAGGAGGATGTGTGGAAAGTACTCAACACTGGTGGTTTCACCAAATTCTTGGAAAAAATGAAATGGCATGACAAACACATCTCTACCTCCTTCACTCCCAACTAGAAAAATGAAAAGGTCACATATCATGGTAAATATTTCCCCATCACTGAAAAACTCATTACTTTGGTTATAGGTGTCAGCTTAGATGGGATCAAATTCTATAGAGGAAAGATTGATAAGAAGGAGGAAGAAAAGAGGCTTTTGGAGGGTTCTAATTTTAGGGTGCTTACTTATGCCAAAACAAGTATTGTGTATTCTTCTCTCCCTGACCCTTTCCATAAGATTGCTATCATGATTGTGAGATATATCACTATTGAAGGTAGGTTCAACACCCTCCCTTTACAACATATTGTTATTTTAAACCACTTCCATAAGGGACCTACTATTAGTTTCCATTACTATATCCTTCAATCCATGAAATCCTTTATCCTTTTGGTTCAAAATCATAAGAGACTCCTTCCCCTACATCAAGAAGTCATCTTTGTTTTGCATCTTCATTACAATTTAATCTTAGTGAATGCTCCTCCCTACCCATTACTACCTCCTAAATCCTCTTCCAAGCACATGATTCACTCTAAGAACCATAATTTCCCACTTCCCAATCCTCCCTCCCTAAAAAGGGTTCTTAGAAGTAGTAAAGAGGAGCATATTGCTTTGGTGGGTAAAGAAATTGTTGTTGCTAAAAGTCTAATGGATATTATTAACATAGATAAAGGTGTTGATCCTTTTCCCTCTTTTAAGGATAAATTAGCCAATCTAGAAGGCAAGGTTAGTGCTCTCAATAAGTAGGTTAAGCATCTAAATAGGTGCATTAGAAAGAGAAAGATGGGGGATGCTCCTTCACTTGATGAAGACATTTTAAAGAAGATGAAAACTCTAAAAGGAAGTTTTAATTAGATCAAGAACATTTAGATTGATTTCTTATCCATGCTTAAAGCCTTTATGGAGTTCCTAGAATTCCAAGTTTAATTGATTTACACCTTGGGCAATGTTCATGAAGGCATTTGGAGTAGTGGTTCAACCAAGACACATGCTTTCAACACCATTGACATGTTTGATCTATTGCAGACCATGGGTTTGGGGTTATTTAATTCTTTCAAAAACTTTAAAAAGAATCTCAACAAGTTACTCAAGTGAAAACATATTTTTGGACTATTTTCTCATAGTCACTAGATTTATGCTATCTTTTTGTTGGGTTGTTATTATATTTATATTGTGTAGCTAATGTTGTTTTGGTGTCTTACTCTTAGAAGTTGGATTTTTTTCTATTGGGCTTCCAAGTCTATCTTGATCTTGATATTTTATATTTAGGAGTGGATCCCTCTTTTCAACCACTGATTTTATTTAGTATATCTAGCTTTTGAGTCTTTTTGTAATAGGGTATTGTACCTTCAAAACCATTTATCAATATACAAAAATAATAATAATAGTAATGGTCAAGGTAATATGATAATGCATGATAAAAGGTGTTGTTCCTAATTTTACCATAGGTATTTATAATTAGGAAACAATGACATACTTTAGTGATACTAATTTTCCCATAAGAAGTTATAATTACTAACACAAGGTGGAATAATGATTTTCCCAAAGGTAGTTATAATCTATAACACTAATCAAACATAAATGAAATATAAATTTCTCGATCCATTGTCATACTAATTTCATATACTTCTAAGTAAACATGGATTTCTAAAACTTTTAAAACTAGATCAAAATCCCCTCATGGAAGGTGAAAAAAAAACCAACAAACTAAGGTCAAAAGGGTGAGGTGTGGTAGGTCAACACAAGCTTTAGTCAATAGTGAAGGTATAGTAGAATGGTATAGGGTATGGAATTATTCAATAATGGTGATGTTATGAGAATTGGACATAATGGTAATAGGGTTGCCCCTAAGATATAAATGGTAAGGCATGAAATAATGACGAGAAAAATAGCAAATGAATGTTTCTATTGTTCCTACTAATGTGGAGATGCATGTCTTGATCAACATACGATACAACTATAATATTTAATCATGTAAATTACTAGCCCACACCTCTTTCTAATATCTCTTTTGTCAAGAACTTGCTATAAATTTGGATTCAAATAATGTTGTTGTTATCCTCATTGGTCATTGATTCTGTTTCTTTCAAACATCAAGACAAGATGTCTTTATAGCCTTTGTAAAGGAAAGTGTTGATATGGATCGTAAATGTATGCAATCAAAAATGCATCATGTCTATAAATTAATCCTAGCTTAGATACTATAGAGCATACCTACACTTTCAATTGGGAATACATTTTTTAGGTGGGTACATGACCAATATGGGGATCCACTAAAATCGATTAGGGGGTCACTTGTCATAATACACCATTATAAGAAGGGTTCCAAAGCCTACAATCTAACACAATCACACAAAAACCCTAAGAGATTCATAGGTTTTGATATTCACTCTATTCTACTAAACAAGAAAGTAAATCTAATCTAGTGCACACCAAAGCTTATAAAACAAGATGGGGGTTAGAAACAAAACAAACTAAACTAAACATGTATAGAATACATATACTCACATCAATGAAAATGGAATCATAATGCATGGGAGATAAGTAAAACTACATTATCTATCTACTCTTATAAAGGATAAATAAAGCTAAGAATACTTACCTTGAAGATGAACTTATCGAGCCTCAATATCTCCCTTGGCCAAGGTGCTTTGTAATATATTATTGTGGTATGTAAGGATAACAAATACAAATTAGATATAGGCTACATAACCTATCTATGCATCTAAAATACCTCTCCATAAAACAAGATCTATATCTCTAAAGAAAGTATGGAATCCTAAGATTTACTTCTCAAGTAGAATGGTCAATAAGTAAATGTTTATTCACACTTATTCTTCTTCACTTCTCTATATTTAATTTTTTTGAAATGAACTTGTGTATATAGGTATATCTTTCCCTAAATCCTTCTAAATATGTTGATTATATAAGGTTGACCCAGTCAACCTTGTATGTTTTTAAGAGATAAATGAGTAGGTCTCAAACTAGGTCAGTCAAAGAGATAATAAAACTCTCAAGTGAAAATACCCCTAAATAGTATAGGGTTGACCCAATCAACCCTATATAGTAATTAGAGGCTAAAAATTGTATAGGGTCAACCCAATTGACCTAGTATAATCAACTAGAAAAAGGGGGTTAAGGAAAGAAAAAGGAGGATAATGATATGAACAATGTTTGGAATGGGTACAAATGATAAGAATAAGCTTATGGTAAATGGTTTTATGAGACAAGTGTGTACATGACAAGTTGAAAAGGGGACAAAAATATTATGAAGAATGAATGGTATACCCACCCCTTTCTTGGTGCACCCCTTAAGGTGTGCACTCTGAGAGATTGAGACTCGATGGGTTCATACAAGATACAAAATAATAATAAGTGATAAATTTTTAAAAATATTATGTGTATACATATGCCCCATTTGAATCTCATCATGTGTCACATGAGTTCAACATGAGATGGTGCTTTCAAAAATAACACGATAACACATAACACTGATGCTAATTAAAAGGTAGTAATCAACAAATAAGATAAAAAAGGATAGAATTGAAAAAAACATACCTTTACTTACCTTAGTGTCATAGATAAAGAGTTATACTAAAATGAAAACTAAAGGAACCCCATGTGAAGAACACTAGGTGAATTTGTAGAAGTTCATGGAAAAAATAGCCAAAAATTGAAATCTTTTGGAAGATAGGCATATGGTAGTGAAAAATGAGTTAGTAGAGAGAAAGATATGAGGGATTTAGGAAAATTAGAAAATTAGGATTGTTAAGTCAAGGTGAGAACCAAAATATTGAGGTCAAATGAATGACAAATTATTATAGAACATAGTAAATCATATTAGAAAGGATGTAAAACATAAATAACAAAAGGGAATGTATAACATACTAAATCACATTGGGAATCATGTAAAACATGAATGACAAATGAAATATCCATGCAATAAAACTTGAAAAAATATATGTAAGAAAGGGAAAAGTAACCCCATGTAAGATAAACATGTCAAATTAAACATAAAAAAATCATGAATGATAGAAAATAAAATGTAAGTCAAACATGAAGAAGGTATGCATAAAGAGAAACATATAATAATGACAAATGTCATATGTAATATAAGTAAAGTCCACAAAAATCAAACAAGAACATGATGGAGAAATGAAAATCAAAATCCCTATAGGATGAAAACTCAAACTTAGTGCTTGTTCTAAGATACAATGCAATAAAACACAACCACCTAATGACATGACTAGTATGAAAATGAGATGGTGTGGTAAACAAATGATGTAAAGGTGTAATACATAGTTTCTCAAACATGTTGTTTTGATTTAAGGATAGATAAAACTAAAACAATGTAATGCTAGCATGTTTTTAAGAGGTGAAGAAGGAATTTAAAGAGGGAAAATAAATTTGGAATCATAATTTTATTGTCAAGGGGTGAAAATGAAATTGGTGGAGGGGACAATGAAGGAAAAACCAAGGTAGAGGAACTGTTTATCAAATTCAAGATACTCAAATTAGTTTTTTCAAAACAAGAAGTCTTTTGACCTTAATGACTATGAATAACTTCTCTTAGCCACACAAGTATTAGGTCAACAAATCGAGTATATAGATCATCCCATGAAGGCTATATGCATGAAAATTAAAATTGAACTACCTTCCCTTAATGTGTTACCCATTATTTAGGACCCCTTAAAAATCCATTGATCTATTGTGAATATTGGGTACTTGCATGAGAAAGTAAGTAGCACCATAAAGTTTGTTGAATTCCCCTATTCCAGTCTACTAGCCTACTACACCCCAATGGACCTTGGATTTATGTGAGGCCAATTATGAAGTTTGAGATTTGATTAGAGATATGAGATGTTCTTGGAATCATGTCTTTTGGTGTGATTTTTAATTTTGAGATTTTTATGTTTCCTTTTATATATCATTTCCTTCTGATTCAAATGATTTGTACTTTAACTTTCTTGATGGATTTTTCTATTCTTCCTCCATACAAATTTGGAAAAACAAACATGGGTGATAAAGATGAATTTAATTTGAATAATTGGGATAATGTTTCTATGAGAGAGAACTTAAAAGAGCATGGGGTCTAAGAGTCTCATAAATCTAGGTGAAATAAAAGTGCTATCTTGACTTTGACCTTGTTTTATCCAATATAGAGTGAAAGAAAGGGGAAATCAAGAGGAGTGACATATGGAACCAATTGGAATTAATTTAAATTGAAAAAAATTGTGACAAAGGTAAAAAAGGGATACAATGATAGAAATATATGATTCCTTATCATAAGAATGAGGGAAATGGAGGAAAAAATGCTAACATAAATTGTTGTGCAAATTTCATCTATCAAAAGAAGCAAAAGCTAAAGTTAAGAACAAGGATCAAAAGTATTTTATAGAAAAATAATGAGAAGATGGTAATTTTTTGAGGATAATCATGTCCTATCCACGGTCTTATACTACAACTCATAAAAGAGAAACCGATGAGGGTGCCAAAAATCAAAATGAAAAAAAATGAGAAAAGAAACAAAAAGGTGGTATTTTGTTAGGAGGGCCAGGTCCTATCCATGGTCTTATATTGCAAACTCACAAAATATAAACCCATGAGGTTGAATGCTAAATAAATGAAAAAAAATAATCATAAAGCTACTAAAGAAAAAAATAATATAAAAAGATAAAAATAAAATAAATATATAAGGACAAAAATGAAAGAAAATGCCAAATGTAATGTAAAATAAAACCAAAGAATATAAAGTAAGATAATGATGCTTATAAAAAGAAAGTAAAATAAAGAAAGGGAATGAAAAAAAATAAACATGAGACAAAAAATAACAAGTATGATCTATGCTAACATTTGTATCAAAGATGAGCATGCGAAATACAAGTCTATAAGTCTCAGAAGGTTTCTTGAAGCTAAATTTGTTTATTATTATGCATTGTAGAATAAGAGTGGGCATAGTAAGATGCCCCAATGGGTAAGTGGATGTAGGGATTGGCATCACAAGATGACCCAAATTTTTAAGGGACATGTGGATGGGCATCTCAAGATGCCCCAACATGTGAGTTGGAGTGAGGTAACATTGAATCTTTAAAATGGTTTGTATTAGGTTGGTAGGTGCATTTGAAGATAGGTAAATGTGTTTGTTTGTTAGATTTTACGGATGTTAAATGTCACATATGATGTATAGGAGAGGTATGAAGAGGTAAAATAGGTAGAGGACCATGTATGATATTCATTAGAGTAGGCACTTGAACTACAAACTCTTTTGGTTCATGTGGCCTAAGAAGTGAGGTTCAATGGATGCACAATATGTTTAAAGTTGTTCATGTTAGCTATCCTTTCCTTATTGATGCAGTAAGAAAGATCAACTATGGTTTGAACTAAATTAGTATATGAGGTATAGGTATGGGACTACTATTTTTTATCATTAAGTAGTTGATTTTGATGTGATTGTGGTTCTTGAGATTGAATTTGAAAATCTTGAAGATAATCTTGATAACATTGTTTTAAGAGAATATCAAGATTAAAATGTAGACCAAGCAAGGAATAAAGAATAAAATAGTGAAAATCATGACAAGACTTATGAGAATACCTATAATATCATGCCACCAACAAAAATTATTAGGATTGTACCATTTTGGAGGAAGTTTGGAAGGATCAAAGCTCATGAGTTTAGAGGGTGGAAATTTCTTATTTAGTTGTTCTAAACTCAAGAGAGGGTGGGTTGGGTTAAAATTGGGTGAATTAGATACTCCATTTTGAGGTTACGGATGCTTGGATGAATCAATGTTACGAAAAAATGATTGGCAAGGTGATTTAGTAGTTGTTTGAGGTGTTTTAAATTGAGTCATAAGAAATTCATGCCTTTTTATTGGTCTAAGGCTTTGTCTAAAGTCTTAGGAGAAAAGATTCAAACTTTGTATTAAAGGGGAGGTTTAAGAACAATGATAAATAGTTTTAAAAGAGTATCATTATTCATGGTATGTTCCACTTTATGAGAGAGAGACTTCCATTATTTGATGAAGGTATGAGCAGATCCATTAGGAAGTTGTTTGGCATTGATGAAATGGCTAAGGTAATTTGTAGGAAGGTCATCATGTTGGAATTACTTAGAGCATTGACTAAATCAACTAGTTGTGAGGTGGAATGTCTAGGAATTTGGTCATATCATTCGAGTTCATCACCAACAAAGGTTTTGGCTAAGATCTTGGTGGTAGAAAAGGTGTTAGTTTGGACCCATTCCTTATATATATTATCAAAATACTTAAGAAATATAGTATGGTCTTTAGTCCCATTATATGTGAAAGTTGGAGAAATGTTTCCAATATCTATGAATGCAATGAATAGGGCTAAATGCATTTTGAAGATGTTGAAGCATTTTATTATTCAATGGAGGTTAAGGGATGATATTACCATTGGAATTTATAAGAGGAGGGATTTTTTTTGTATTTGGCTGAGACATGATGATGTGAGGTGGTTGACTAGTCATGTGTAATAAATGTTGTTGCATGTTCATCATTTGAGAGGTGTTAGTTATTTACATGATGTTCATTCGATATATGAATTTTGTAATAAGTTGAGTTGTATCAATAGGTGGGTTGGTGTTTTTAGGAGGGATATTAGTTTTTATAGGAGGTGGATTGGTAGTGTTGGTGGGAGGAGGATTCTTTGTAAGTAGAGGATTCTCAACATTACTGTTAGTTGTCTTAAGTGTAGTAGAAGAAGAGGGAATCATGGTAAAGGCACCACTATTATGAGGAGTGTAAATAATATTATCATCAAGGTTTTTGAATAATTATGAACCATATATACTATAAATATGAGTGGTTTTAACCATGTTACTATGGGAAGTGATAATGCTAGGTGCTCTTGTTATGGATGTAACAAGAGGATTGTGAACATTGGTTATAAGAGGTGAAACATAATACGAGGTTCCAACATTTGATGTAGATAGGTTGATGAGTTTATGAATTATAGGTTTAAAAGGTGTAAAATTGGTATAAGGTATATGATTTTCATGGTTTGGGATTTGTCTAATAGGATTATGTGGATCAACTATACGGTATGGGATAGATTGACATTGAGAAGATTTTGATGAAGAGCTACACCCTAAAGAGTTGTCTTCTATGGTGGATAGGTGGGGTAGGAGTGAAAAACCCATGTATATTTGGAATGGATTGAGACTATAAAGAAATAATTTTATAAGAGGTTTCATGATTCCAATTAGGAGTGGATATCATAAGGCTAGAAGGAAAAATAGGGACAAGATTAGTAAATAAGGAAGGCAAAAAACAATATAGGGTCAACTAGGTTGATCTATTATAGAGAATAGGGGCTTGTAAATAGTATAGGGTTGAGTGCGTTGACCTTGTAAAGTGAATAGAGGTTGGAAAAATGTACAAGGTTTATTGGGTTGAACTAGTATAACAAATAGGGAAAATTATAAAACCTATAACAGATTATGAAGTGAAACAAGATAATTTTTGCAATTAATTTGAAAACTAAGAAAAGTATGGAAAATATATGATAAAAAAATGATGAAAAGAATGAAATAAGTGAACAAATATTTCAAGGGTTATTTCACATTGAGTTCACCATAATGTATGCAATCAAAAATGAATCATGTTTATAAATCAATCCTAGCTCAAAGAAGATAAAGCATACCTACACTTCTAATTGGGAATATATTTGTTAAGTAGAATCATGACCAATATATGGATATAATAAACCTAATTAGGGGACAAATTGTCACAATACACCATGTTAGGAAGGGTTCCAAATCCTATAGTCTAATACAATCATGCAACAACCCTAAGAGAGTCTTAGGTTTTGATATTCACGCTATTCTAATAAATAAGAAAGTAAATCTAATCTAGTGCACACCAAATATTGTGGCAAAAAATGGGGTTTAGAAACATAAAAAGATAAAATAAACATGAATATAAGATAGATACTCATGTAAATGTATACATAATCCTAATACATGGGAGAGAAGCACAACTACATTATCTATCTACTCTTATAAAGAAGAAATAAATTTAGGAATACTTACCTTGAAGATGAACTCATTGAGCCTCAATATCTCCCTTGGATAAGGTTATTCACAAGAGGTTGTTGTAGTGTGTAAGGATAACAAAGAAAAATCAACTCTAGGCTACATAACCTATCTAAGCATCCAAAATACTTCTCCATAAGACAAGATCTGTATCTTCAAATAAAGTATGGAATCCTAAGATTTAGTTCTCAATTATAATGGTTAATAAACAAATGTTCATTAAAAGTTATTATTATTCACTTATCTATATTTAAATGGTTGGAAATGAACTTTTATATATAGATATATCTTTCCCTAAATCCTTCTAAATATGTCAGCAATATAGGGTCAACCCAATCGACCCTGTATGTTTTTAAGAGATAAATCACTTGGTCTTGAGTTAGGTAGATTGAAGGGATAACAAAAATCTCAATTGAAAATAATCCTAAATAATATAGGGTTGACCTATTTGATCCTATACAGTAATTAGAGGATGAAAACTATACAAGGTCGACCCAATCGAGCTAGTATAATCAACTGGTGAAAGGGGGTTAAGGCAAAAGAAAGGAGGATAATGATATGACAAATGTTTGGAATGGGTACAAATAATAATAATAACCTTATGGTAAATTTTTTTTGAATACAAATGTGTATATTAAAAGTATCAAAAGGGACAATAATATTATGAAGCACTAATGGTTTGCCTACCCCTTTTTGATTACAGCCCTTAAGGCATGCACTTAGAGAGATTAAGACTTGATGGGTTCCTACTAGATACAAAGTGTTAGTAAGTTATAAAATTTTGAAAATATTATTTTTATATAGTAAATACAAATAAATAGTGGATGATAGGTATGATTTGGCAATGTAAAGGTGGATGATAATGGAATGTATAATGGTTAGGAAGTAAATGAAGATCAAGATTTTTAGGCATACACAATGTTGCTAGTTCTAGATTTGACATAATTTTGATTATGGAGGGGCTAAATAATTATGAATATTCTCTCAATAGGACCATAAAATTTTCTATTTTTTGGGGTTAAGAATAGCTACCATATGATTATGTTATATATTGGAAGCTATATTGAATTTTTATTTAATAATGTCTTCATCAAGCAATGGAGAGCTTTTATTCTTAGCTTTTGGCACCTCAATGAGGTTTTCACTAATGAAATTGTCTTGATTATTCTATAGAACCTTTAAGAAGGTTTCACTAAGGAATGTTGATTTTTGACTTCAATTATTTTCTAATGTCTCAAACAATGTTTTACTAGAAGATGCTAACTTTGGACTTTGATTGTCCCCTAGTGCCTCTAAAAAGGTTTTGCTATGAGATTATTCTTATTTTTCATGAATGTGGTCTTCATCCCAATGATAATTAATAATTTATATGTTTTCATGGATGAAATTTAAAAATTTATGATTTTATCAATCCCAATTGACATTTGTGGGAGGTAGAATGTCAATATAATGGCTAGGTTGGTTGGTGTTAATGACATGTGGAATGGTAATGGAATGGGAAGAGGCAACACAATCCTCATAAAATATACTAGGGGAACTTGTATTTAATCTAAAGTAATCATCCTCAAAAATTGTGGAAGGATCACAAATGTATTCAAATTGATTTATAAGGCATGCTCAACCAATTTTGTAACAACCATGAATGTATTCTGATTTTGAAGTTAAGTCTTACTTAAGGGATTTTGAATATGATGTTGAGAATAAAATTGATTATAATTTTGATGGTAAATATAATGTTGTATTAATAATATAACCTAAATTCAATGTTTATTCTTCATTTTGTGTGGATGTTACTATAATGATGTCTTGAAAAATGTTTGGTTTTGGACAAGTAATGGCCTGTGATGGCATAATGAGCTACACAAAGACTAGTTTATCAAATTGAGACTCCTAAAAGAGGTGAAAAAGGTCAAGATACAACTCCATAGAGACTATTTTATCAAAGGGGGGATATTTAAAAATAGGATAATGGTTAAATAATGATTTCCCCAAAGGTAGTTATAATCATTAAGAAGTGACTCAACAAAGACTGGCTTGCCAGAGTGAGACTCCTTGACAATAAGAATAGTATCAAAAGTTGATTCATCATAGGTTGACTCATTAAAAATATTTTTTTTCAAAAAAAAATTCATGGATTGGTTGGTTCTCTTTGATTTGGTTTACAATCAGTTTTAAAATACCAATTTTGAATACATCTTGGTCTTTAAATGATTGGCTCAGTTGGAGAGGTATTGATTACATTTACTTTGGCTCAATGATTGGCATGGGTTTTATAAATTTAGATAAGGTTGGTAATGGATGAAGAATGGATAGTGTTTGGGTAATAATCTCTTTGTAAATAGGCTCATCTATGATGGGCTTAACAAAGGCTAGTTGTTGGCCTAGGATGGTAACTATGACCCATCTACTCCTATTTACACAACTTTATTTGGATAATGAGCTACCATAATTGGAAGGGATTGAAGTATTAATGGTAAGGCATTGTTAATCTTTCTTTCTCACATAATCCAAAGGATAGGTCCTAGAATGGTGATGATAGGGCATTGTGAAGTTTGGTTACTCACACAAGCCAAAGGATGAGGGTTTGGTATAGTGATGGTAGGGAATTATGAAGCATGGTTTTTATCATGAGACAAAGGATGAGGTATTGGTATAGCAATCCTTAGACAATATGGATATTGGTGGTTTGAACATTTTGAAGGAGGGTTAATGGTATAGGTGGGGGATCAGGTACTATGAATGGTGAGATGGTGAAGTTAGGATGTTAACCAACTAGAAGGTAACACCACATATTATGTTTGAATATCTTAGCTTTGTTCCCTAGATTGAGTATTGTAAGGAGATTATGGATCCATATTACAAACAACATCATCCTAATAGGGGTCTTAAGCAAATTCATCATATGTGACCATATTATCATAACCTAAATTGTACATGGATCCATTATAAGTATAATGATACTTATCCAAGTCAATGATAATTATTTTTAAAAAAGGCTTAGAGTTATACAAAATCTTAAAAATAATGTCTAAAGGAGAAATGGTCTAAACATAGTCTAACTTGGTAAAAAAATTGAAGTTGTATCTACAAAATGATATGTGCTAAAACTTGGTATAAAACAATGTAAGATCAAATTTATAACATCAAATGTCTTACACAAAAGTTCAAATGGTTGAATAAAAACTAGAATGCCAAATTCTAGGTACAAAGTGTTTCAAACAAGTCTAATCTAAAGAAAACAAAATTTTCTAGGTATTTTTGATAAGGAACAAAAGCTAGGCTCAAAATAGGCATATGCTAGGTATTTTTTAAAAGGGCACAAAAACTAGAATTTAAATAAAATGAAGTAAAATATTTAATCTAACAAATCTAAAATACTTTTCCGTAAACTAGGCATTCAAGTTTAAACATGAAATTGGTCAATTGGTATAAGGAATTAAATAATAAGCATATGAAGATAGGACACTTATCCAAATATAAGCACAAATAATAGTTTTCAAATTAAATAAAGAATTTACCTAAGTTACACAACCCAAAAGTGAAAGATCGATGTCCAGGCCACAAATACACAAGGCCTAGGTAAAAATTAATAAATATTTGGATTTGAAATTTGTTAAAGATAATTTCAACATCAATTTAGAAAACTAGGATTATTTAAACAAATAAAAATCCAAACAAAATTGAATGGCATAACGACACTAGGTAAAGATCCAAAGAGCATACATGGATTTGGTTTTGAAATTAGAATTTATACACAAGGAAAATAAGTTTGTGAAATAATTTGAACAACGTAAAAATGTTTATAATTCTCTAAATATATAATCAATGGTTTGTTTAAAGACTCAAAGGCACAAAAATCAAAATGAATTAGGCAGTGTAATGACACCTTTTTGAATGAAGTGACACATGAACATAAAGATTGATAAAAAAGACTAAGGAAAAGGTATGGTGTTAAATGGGTGGTGTAAAGCCTCCTCAAATAAATTGATGTATAAACAAGACTCATTTTTAAGTGGTAAGATAAACAAAATAGATATTTTAGACTCAATACTATGCAATAAAAGGATAAAATGATAGAAATACCTGTGTAACATCCTAAATTCTAAAACTAAAAAGGTTGCATAATACCATCGAATTCCATAAATATACTCACTCTTGAGAGGATTTTAATTATTAATAAAAAATGTAAAGTGCATGAAAATTATGGTTTTTTAGGCCCCCTCTTCTCTCAAGAGTTTGTACTATAGCATGGAACTTTGAGCTACTTGCCTTGCATCAACAATATGTCCACAACAAGTGGGGTTATTCTAAACTATCAAATTTTACATGTTTCTAGATGGTCCCAAGTATGGATAACATAAGATATGCTCATTTAAATTAGATATACATCAATTATATCATCATGAAAATGTCTTTCCATTTTATAACCATTACATCCATCACTTGTTTAGTGTAGTGTGATGTCCAAATTGATCATATGTTTTGAGGGCAACCACTCAAACTACCATCCTAGTGATTCACTAGCTCAATTTATATACCCCATCATGGAGTTGGTTTGAAATGATGTTGGAAGATGAATTATCAAGTGAACACTTCCCTAAATAACCTATGAGGAGGTGATGAACTCCCTCTCACAAGCCAAAATTCATGAAAAATAAAAACAAGTGCAAATACTTTATGGTCATTTTGAGGTCACCCAAACAATATAGATCTGGGGAGGGCCTTAGAAAATTTATTTTCACACTTTTGGACTAAAGTGAAAAAGGTAAAGAATGACCACTTTTTGTCACCCAATTTCCTTAAAGAGGATGTGGGAAGAGCATACTTGCATAAATCATTTTTATATAATAAACAAATTTCAACAAACAAGCATAAAATAAACAACTCTTAAGAGTATGTAACTAAGTGTGAAAGTTAATTTTATTTCACCAAAGTGAGATGTATTGTGAAATTTGAGCCCCTTAGCATTAGTCTAAATACTTGTAAAAAACTTCACAAACAACTGAGGTATTGAAAAGAACTAAGTTTGTTTTAAACACCAAAGACAAATTGTGTAAGATTTAATCATGTTCAAACTTGGGTTTTTCCACCTTAGGACCTATAGCTTTTTAGAGGGTTTGCCTAATTATAATCCCAAAATTTAATGAGAAAGTAACATTTTTGAAATGAGCTCTTAGGTTTCTTATTTTTATGTCTCAGAGATTGACATCAATCTACATAGGGATCGATGTCAGTTCACTAAAATTGATGTTGATTGATCCAACAAGGATCGATGCCGATCAATAGAGATCAACATCAATTCATATAAAAACATAGGAAAGACATAATATGGTTTCAAAGAAAAGATGATCAGCAAAACAAAATTGACAATCAAATATCCCTCTAGATCTTATAATAAAATGGTTAAATAGACAATATGCAAGTTTTTTGAACATAGAATAAAAACCAGAAAACTCAAAAAAAACACATCAGTCACACTTTCTATTGTGTTATATTCTTTACTCAAGAATTGATGTTGGTTCTAGGATAATTGATGTCAGTATTATATAATTGATGTTAGTCTTTGTGCAACCTATGTGTTGCTAAAAATAAAATTACATGAAAAATAAACTTAAAACATAAATTTTGAAGATTCTTAAGCATTCATTAGAAAAACTAAGAGTAGCATATTAATTTCATTGCTTGTATGGGATGATTGGGTCCCAATGGGCATGCCATTTATGTTAACTAGGAATTTGACATAGAGGGGAGGTTAGTCTTGTGTTAGTCTCATAAAATAAATGAAATAAACACACTAAGTTCCTAACACCTCTAGCCTAGACACTAGTGAGAGATTAGTAATAAAAACTAAATGAAAGAAAAATAAAAAAATAAAAGACAATAACTCTTTCACCTTCCTTGGGATCTTCAAATGGCTTTCTCAGATTATGCATCAAAAAGTCTTTGGAAATGGAGCTTGTTTGGATCCTTCTCTCCTTGTCACCATGGCTTTGATGTTTCTTGGATCTTAAATTAGATATTTTAAGATATTTTCAAAGTGATGGACAACTCATAAAGGCAATGATAAAAGTCTAGGTTATTTTGAATTTTAGAATTTCCATTTATAGATATTCATTAATTACAAATGGATAATTCAACTAGGAATTTAACCTTGTTTAGTTTTTTAATTGATTTTAATCATCCATTTAACTCTTTTAAGATTTGATTAAGTGTGCAAGTTCCACACTTAATAAGTCCATAGGCCAAATTGATAGTTGTGATGTTTCAAGGTGATTAGGAATGAATTTGTGAAAGGTTATGGTTTTATATGATAAAATACCCAAATTATGGATGTCTTAACATGATTATAAGATTTGATGAATTATGCACAAGCAAATTTGGGAGTTTTAGTGATTCCTAGGATTAATTTGTAATAGTTGGTAGGAATTGGTCTAAATTTTAGTTGAGAGCTAGTTGTGGCCAGTTTTAGGTGTATACAACCTATAGGTTTGCTTAAGTGACTAAAGGGTCTCCTAAAACTTGATAAAATGGTGTATGAAGTCTAGGAGAGAAGTCAAGTTTATCAAATCATTAGAGACACTAAAGCCATATTTAAGTGCAAAGATGGTCAAGGAAATGAGTCATTAGTCATAAGAATATACACATAAGTCTACATACTTTGAGAAGAGGAAGATGCTTGCTTGAAATATTTTAGGTCTATATGAAGTTTGAGATAATGGAAAATCATCTTAGGATGGTTTTATAATGTGGATGATTTAATAAGTCCCCAAGATCATTTGAAGTGAAGATAGAATCATGATAAACCATGCCTACTCAATTGAAAACCATACACACAAGACTACCTTTTGAGACGTTGGTGTTTTTAGGGAGAGGTCCAAAGGATTGTAGGAAGAATGAACAAAATTGTAGTCATATAAAATGTGAAAATTGGTAACTTGAGCATGGATAATGACACCCAACCCTTAGGTCCCTCTTGATTTCTCTCATCACCCTCATAGGGATATTTACATTGATTCCTAATCATCTGTAGCTTTCCAAACTTGATCCCAACTGAGCCAAACCTCTTTTTTTATGACCAATCCATACCCCTAGGTCTTGTTAGCCTAGGATAATATTGCCACACTATGACTATAGCATTGGTGCCACTCCTATTTGCCTTCATTGTTGTTGTCTAAGTCCATTTCTAGCCCCAATAGTTCCTTATCCTTCTCCTTGTCAACCTAAAGGGAACACATTCAACCCATGACCAAGAGATCCCCATAAAAGCTCATTCGAAGATAATTCAGAAAGGGGGGAAAATATCACTAAGTAAGAAAGAATACAAGTAAGACTACTCAAGAAATCTTCCTTATTCTCTCTATATAGCTAGCCTATACACTTTCAAGCTAATTCAAATCCTTACACTAGTCCCTAACCATCTTAAGTACACCTAGTTTAGCAATTTGAATATTCATACACTCAATTACAAAAATCACATCAAGTGGGAGAACTACATATGGCTTGATCCCTATTCAGAGTATTGGTATGTAGGCAGTGTGCCCACATAAGGGGTGTGGATCCATGTTTAATGAATATTACACATACTAACCCCCCCTCCCCCCCTCTTTATCAAAATTGGTTAAATCAGAATAGAGTGAAGGGTTTGAAGATAAAATATACTCTATAGGGAGCTCTATAGACTTTTAGTTACCAAAACTTCATGGATATGTGTTAAGCACAAGATATACTAAGAAGGGGGGTGAATCAGTATATCATGTCTTATAAAAATTTCCCTTAACCAAATTCCACTTAATCAAACATTTAAGATATGCAATAAAACTCAAACAATAAACACCACACAAGATAGAGAGAGACACCAGATATAATGTGGAAACCTAATGTGGGAAAAACCATGAAGAATAATCTCAAGCATATGAATGAGCACCAACCCAAATAATATTCGCAAGCACCAAATTGTAGGAGCACCAACCCCTTTCCTGAGCACCAACCTAGAAACTATTCATGAGCACCAACCCATAGGAGCACCAACCCCTTTTTCAAGCACCAACCCAATAACAATTTGTGAGCACCAACCCACAGGAGCACCAACCCCTTTACTGAGCACTAACCCAACAACAATTTGTGAGCACCAACCCACATGAGCACCAACCCACAAGAGCACCAACCCCTTTGTCGAGCACCAACCCATCAACAATTCATGAGCACTAACCCACAGGAGCACCAACCTAACAACAATTTATGAGCACCAACCCACAGGAGCACCAACCCCTTTGTGTATACCACACACCTATCTCTCAATGTTTCTATCTCAAAAAATGATAGTTTAATACAACATCTCTTTCCTCTCTCTCACCTTGGCTCTTCTAAGCTAGATATAATAAATCCAAATCATATTCATCTCTCACAATTGCTCTTCTAAGCTAGATATTACAATATCAAATCAACCTCTCTTTATCATATTAAAAATGGCTTCTCAAGCCTTTATTTATAGCTTTCCAAATGACCTTTGGCCTTCCCCCTTTGTGACCCTTCAATCCTCATGGAAAATGGCACCAGACTTGTATGACCCTTCATATTCTTGCCTTTGAAAAGTCATGTGGTGACCCTTCATGACCAAAAACGTCCTTCCCACTTTTTTCCTTATCTTGGTGACTTTTCTTATTCCTTAAAGTGTCCCTTCATAATAAATTATTCCATTCCTCTTTTGTCTTCACTTGGTGACTCTTGGAATTCCCCAGATGACTCTTCATGGGAAAATGCGTCCCATCCTTCTTTTGTCTTTATCCCGTGGCTCTTTGACTTCTCCATGGGCCCTTCTTTTGTCTCATATGCAACCAAAAATATATTCATTAATATTAAATAAATATTAACTCACATTAGCCAAGATATATCTATTACAAACAAAATTAAATGTAATGGGGCCTTTATCACCAATAATGCTAGACCTTTGACATCAATGAAAATATTTCCAACAATATGGTCAAACAAACCTAGTGAATAAAACCCAAAAAGCTTAGATCCTCAAGACAATATTGGTAGAGGTGGACTATAGTGATAGTTTCACTCTTATCCACTTTTAGTGCTCTTGTCCAATCATAAAACAAAGTTTAGATCTTAGTTTGAGATAGTGTCCTAGTACTACACAGTGAATCTTAGACCCTATTTCAGTCATATCATCCATTTTATATCTAAGTTTAATTTTATACCTCTTGTTACTTTTTTAGAAAGATCAAAATTACAATCTAGTTTATACAAATTAGTAGCTTAATTATTGCATATTAATTATTGATTTTATTACTTAGAACCTTTAACTAAATTAGGAATAAAACCCCAATATTTACAAAAAGGTTAAATCAAAAATCAAGATGCTAGAATGTGATTTTAAGGTAATGACATAGTCCACCATTATCCCTAAAACATAAATAGTAAAGAATAGAGATCATAATCAAACTCTCTTGCAGTCATACACATGCCTAAGTGTATTCATAAGCTTACAAGGTAGTCAGATGAGAGGTGTTAAAGTGAGAATATGATTAAGGGTCTAAACAAACATTTCATGAGGTTCTAGAGTCCTAAAAGTAAATAAAAGAGGTAGGTATAGGTAGTTAGGGTATGTTAGGAAAATTGGTTTAGGAGCCCTAAGCCTGAGCTAATAAGATGGTTAGAGACCTAATGAAATTAAATGGTGATTATGAACATTGGGATAAGTATAGGTGTATGTCATGGACCTCTTCAGGTCATTAGGAACCCAAGACAAACTTAGGAAATCTCTCATAGACCTCAATTTCCTCTCAGCTTTCACAAAATGCATAATAACAACCTGAGAAGTTACCTTCCTTTATTTATTATGGTACAAAGGTGATGTATGGGACCTTAGGATCCTGTGTTATTTTAAATAACCTTTTTTACTTACATTTTTTTTTAATTTTTTGGTTGATTCAGGACCCAAGCTTTATGAATCATCCTTAAGACCTTAAGGTACTTTTAGTTTGCCTAGGAGAGCCAAAATGACCTAATGAGATATAAATGGATTTATATTAATATATATGGATTTTTAAAACCTTAAAAATACCTAAAAATATTCAAGACTCCCCTAAGCATCACATCATGTCATTGGTTTGTATGATATTGTATAGAACTTTACAAGATAGGCCCTAAAAGACTATTTTTAGTTATTTGATAGGCCCATACAAGGTATTCAAGATTAAAATTTGACATATGGAATGGGGAGGAGGTCATAAAATTTAATCACACACTTATTTGATTTTTTTCATGTATGGGAATCCTATAGAGTCAATTTTTAGTCTCTTAGCAGGGAGGCCTAATGGAGGCCTATTTAGGAGAGAGAAATAACAAAAAGAGATATCTCCACTCACTTTATGATCCTAAAATAAAAAATGAAGATATAATGCCATATTGGGTCCTATAATATTCCTTTATATTATAATTACCATCTATACTTTGATCTACACAAGGAGTTTTGTAGTATTTTACGGTTATAAGGAATAAGGTATAATTAGAGATTTTGGTAGATAATGAATTATTGGGGATAGTTTGATACCTAAAAATGTATTTTTAAAGGCTTTATACAAGTTTAATATTCCATAAATGGATATAAGATGAGTTTAATAAGATGAATTCAAGTTTTGACACTTGTATGCAAGATTGGCCTAAGGAGATGAAGAGTCCTCTAGACACCTCACAAGATAAGGAGGTGATTTGTCAAGGAGAACCTGAAGAAATCAGTTAAGAGGTTTAAATATTAGATAAAATATGTAAGATAACATGATATAACCATTAATAATTCCATGTGTCACTCAATAATGTGAAGTAAAAGGTAGTTTTGGATAGCTAGTCAGGGTGTTAAGCAAGCATTCTAACTCCTATGTAACTTGAGAAAGAGAGAATATTAAGAGGAAATACACATGGAATTTATGATATATTTTATTATTTTCATAACTCCTCTTTTTTTTAACACATTAGACACTTTTCAACTTTTTCTCTCCTACGCTCTTCTCTTCTTCTCTCTCACTTGTGGTATATATTGAAGATAAAGTTTAAAGATAAGATAAGGCACAAGATTTTAGAGAGTTAAATGAGGAAGATGAGTTGATGTGGGAATAATTGGTGTAATAATATGAATATAACCTATTTTAGTTACTTATTCAAAGTGTGAAGAAGGTGAAGGATGTCATAAATCAACAAGAGGTAGAAATGTAAGATAAAAAAGAAGATGTCCAAGCATAAGAGCATATTGCCTATGGAAACACTTCAATAAGACAAATTTTTAGGTAATATAAGGGTATAAAAGTATAATTTATCCATTAATTATATCTAATAAGGTGAATAAGAATTGGTACAAGGAGAATCAAATCAATTTACAAACTAAGGTACATATAAAACCATAAACAAGCAAGGTGTATTCAAATGGAAATGCAACTGATATATAAATCAATCATAGATTAGAGAAGATAAATCCTACTTACACTTATAATTTTTGATACATTAGATATTTTGGGTCATGACCAAGATGGATCCACTATACCTATCCAAAGGATCTCTTACCATAATAATATCACTAAAGAGGGTTCCAAAGCCTTCAGTCAAACAAAACTATGCAATAACCCTAGATAGGTTCTATGTTTTCATATTATCTAATGGAAAAATTAAAAAATAAAAGAAAGTTTAATATAGTGCTCACCAAATCTTGTGGTATAAAGTGAGGGTAATAAACATGAAAATTAAACATACATAGAAGACATATACTCACATCAATGTATACAAAATCCTAATGCATGGGAGATAAGTATAAATGCTAATATATCTACTCTTATAAATAAGGAAATTTTTTATGAATACTTACCTTTGAAGAAAAACTCTCTAAGCCTCAATATCTCTCTTAGCCAATGTTATTCATAATAGGTTGGTATGGTATGTAAGTATGACAAGGATAAATTGTATCTAAGCTACACAACCTATCTATGCATCCAAAATACGTTTCCACAATACAAGATCCATATCTCCAAATAAAGTATGAAACCCTAAGATATGATCCTCAAGTAGAATGGTGGATAAGTTGATGCACAATACATCTCTTCTTCTTCTCTTTCATTCCTAAATAAATGATGAAATAAATGTGTATATATAAATGGATCTAAGCCTAAATCTTTCTAAAAATTTAGTTGATAGGGACAACCCAATCGAATCTTTATAATCAATTGATAAAAATAAGTATCAATTAGAATATAAATTCGACCTAGTTGACTCTATATTGTAAACTATCAAAAAGGGTTTTAGGCTTAGGTAGGTTCTAGTAAGGTTGATGAAAATCTTGTAGGAGTGTGAAATATATGATATAAGGCTTAGGGAATTACATAGGGTAAGGTTTTTTTGATATCAAGTGGTTAGATAAAAGTTAGGAATGATACAAATCCAAAAAAATATTATGAAGCACAAATGGTCTACCTACCCCTTTCCTAGTGCACCCTTTAAGACATGTACTCATAAATTTAAACTTGATAAATTCCTATAAGAGAGGAAGTGTTAGTAAGTGGTAAAGTTAATAAAAATATTGTATTTATGTATATGCCCCACTTGAATCTCATCACATGACACATGAGTGTAATAGGGTATCACATTTTAAGAAAGAACATGGTAATACACATAAAAGATCTAACTAAAAATGAAATATTGAAATTAATAATGAAATAAAATGAAATTAACTTAAAATACCATATACATACCTTAACTTACTTTTAAACTAAGTAATTACATGCAAATATCCTAGTCTTGATCATGGAGGGTGTAGGACCTAAATTTGAGAAACCCTATGGATACATGACTAACACAAGAAGTAATGTGCATGTACATAGGATGGTTAAAATAATAATTAAAAACTTTAAAAAATTAGAAAATTATGATGGTTAAGATATAATAGGAATTGATGACACCATCAGTGGTATCATGATGGTTTCTATTTTTGATGAACATGTGATTGCCCATGGGAGGTAGGGATGGCTCAAATTGATGCATGAGAACATATTGACATTTTTCTTGGTTGAGGGCCTCTTCAAAAGTTTTTGGAGAGAGTGTCATAACCTAATATTTAAACTTAGGATAGAGATCATTAATAAATATATGAAAAATATTATCATCTACCATGTTGTGCTCACACTTATTAGACAAGATCTTCTACTGTTTGATGAAAGCTTATGCGGTTTCAATTTAAAGTTGCTTTTAATTGATGAAATGAGCCAAGGTATTCTCAATGAGGTCACTATTTTGAAACTATTTCACTAGAGTGTTAAATATATCTTCCAAACTAGTGATAGAATGGGATTTGAGTTGATTATACCAATCTAGAGTGTCTTTAGAGAGGGTTTTTGCTAAGAACTTAGTAGCAACAAAAGTGTGTAACTTGACCCAATCATTGTATCAAATTTTAAACATTTTTAAATGTGAGGTAGGATCAGTTGACCTATTATAATTAATGGTAGGGGTGATACCACCTATATCTATGTTAGTAATTTGAGGCATAAGAGGTTCTTTTTGAAGATGTAATTCTTTTATTTTTAAGGGGTGGTTGGGGAATGATGTTGCCATAATAATCTTGAAATGGGGGTGGGGGGAATTTTCATTATGCAATCTCCATAAAACCTTTTAAGGTTGATTATGGAGGTGAATAAAGTGATTCTACATTTTCATCATTTGGTTGGCATTATTAGAGTGAAAATTATTCATTTGGTTAAGATTTTACAAGATTTGATGGGTTTGATTATTTTTTTGATTAGTTTGCATAGTATTCAAAGCATTTTTCATGTCTCATTTGAAATGAATGTGATGTTGTATGAAAATTGGCTAATTTTAGTATTTCTCTAGCACTATTCCCAAATTTTCTATTGAGGGCACTATTCACTATCATTATTCATGGTGACATGGCAAGTGAAGTAGGTGTTGATGTAGATGGTGATGTGTAATAGTTCTGAGGTGGATTTAGATGATGTGGCATGTAACACAAAGATAATATTCAAGGTAAAATATTATTTGAAAGGAGTGGGACATAACATCCACTAATGGATAGGTTCTTTTTACTTTGGTGATTCACATGTCTTCCTTTTTAGGTGATGAAGACAAGGATGAATAGATGGGATGCCACCCTTAGGTTTAATAGTGTTTTGGCATGAAAGGAAGTCAAAATGAAGATTAAAGTTTGTCTTAGAATATGAGGTTCACATGGGGAAGAGGATAAGAATTAAATATTATAGATTTATCTCACATTTGGAAGTAGGGTGCCATTTTTGGGGTCACATGGAAAGTGGGAGACCAAGATAAAAGAGGGGATAATCACGTGATCCACTTTTGACCATTTTCATATGAGGACAATAATCACACTATTTATCACATGTTTGAAGGTGGGGCACCACATTTGGAGTCACATGGGGTGACTAATCTTATTTCCCTCTTTTTTGACTATCTTTCACAATAACACAACTCTTCACATGTGCTTACTATGCCCACATGAAAATGTGGTGCCATATTCCTTCTCAACTCTTAATTATCTATCATTATTATCTCATTTGTGAATTATATAAGTATGAATCTTCTCATTTTTTATGTATCTTTAAAAATCATAACCCATCCCCCCCACCATTTTATAAGCTTGAACCTTGTGTTCAGTTTATTTCTCTCGTTGGATGAAAACCCATTGGAATGTATAATATTGGAGGACACAAACCCTCATAATATAGTTAGTTTCAATGTTTGAAGATCCTCCCTAGATGGTTGATGGTGGTTGTATTTAGGAACCACATGGGAGCTTCACTAGAGTATTTTTGTATTAGTGTTCTTTATTATTGTAAGAGTATGTTATGAGTTATATTTTCTAATGTTATAAGATTTGTTATGATTAGTTATTTTATTGAGTGTCTTAAGAGCTTATTGAGATTAATTTGTTTTATCTTATGTAATCTTCAATATTATCATTGTAATAAATTTATTGAATAAAGATTTTAATTTGAGACTTGTGTTGTATTCAGTGTTATTCAACTCTTATGAATGAATTCCATTAGGTATTAGAGTAAAAATACTTATGTGGTTATCTATTATGTTTTTAATTGATCTTAAGTGTGAAAATATGAAATTTTATAGTGTCATAGGTTCTTAGAAAGGGATTTTATTATAAAGGTCAAAATTTAGATAATATCCCATTTTGGGATATTAAAAAATTAATGTTGGTATTAGTGTTTTGGGTATAACTATGAGTAGTGGCATGCATAACACTAGTGGTTAGAGATGCATTAGTAGAAAATGAGGCACTAGTGACATAATTAACATGCATATCGAAAGATGTACTACTAGAAAGATTAGAAGAAAAATAAGTGCTAGTGGCATGGTTACCATGGGTAGAAAATGATGCACTAATGGAGTGATTGAGAATGGTGGGTCTTGGAAAATTCCCACTAGATGTTAAACATACCATGTTAATATAGATACTTGGCATGGAGGTAGAATAAATCAAGGAAGAAGAGGTCATAGTATGATAATGACTCAAAAAATAAGGAAGAGGTTGAGAATCAAACAAGATATCACCTTTAAATCTATGTGATAATGTGGGGAAAGGTGAATGGGGTTCTTCTTATTGACCACTTATCATAAGGTTGTAAATAGTGGAAGTGTATTTTTCTTGATGTTGAGGAAATTCATTGATAAATAAAATCATTTCTAGAATATATTCTAAATCAAGCTAATCTTCTAAAGAGAAAAGAGGGTTATAAACTGAAGTGGTATGAGGAACAATATCATAATTTATAGTGCGAGTGGCCACATGCACATTAATTTCATCTAAAATGGAAGCCACAAGGTATTTATGGGAAACCTATTGAGATTAGTAAAGTTCATCATATATGTTGAGTTCAACTTTGTGTTGTCCTCAAATAGGAAGTTCATGATCAAAGAGAAAGGTTTAAGAAGGATGATGATGATGTAAAGACAAAATTATAAAAAAGGATACATATTCAAATTAGTTGACTGTGTTTTATAACCTAGGGAACTAAAATAGAAGGATAAAAATACATAGTCATTCAGGTTGACTACATATGAAAGATATGAAACTAAATAGGTTGATAAGGATACATAGTTATGTAGGTTGACTATGTGCTACTAAACAAAAAATTGAATAGGGGAATAAGAAGACATAATCATACAATTCAAGTGTGTATTGTTGGTTGGAAGATGGAATATTATGTAAGATATTGCATCAACCAAAATGGTAGTATTCTAAAATAAGGAAATTTTTTACAACATAGTTTGAAGTAAGAATGAAAGAAAATACACAAATAATTAGATTAATGTGATTGATCTAATTGAGGCACACAACACAAACCTTGACCAATGTTGGGCCAATGCAAGTATTTCAATACAACACATAATGATCAAAGAGAAATAAATAAACTAAAAAGTGAATACTAACTAATTGGTCACCCTAAATTTTATTAGATTATAAAAAAGTTTGGTTTTAATGTGATAGGAAAGTTGGCTGAAATAGAGAACTAGAAAGCAATCAAATGTTGGTTTCAAGATGATTGGGTTGAAAGGGTTCTCTATTGGAAATGCTACTAGCTTGGTATTAGGGTCTACCCCCTCAATTCACAATATTTCAATGATAATGGTGTCAAGTTCTTTGCTAATATATACCATTAACCATGTATTTATACTTAGCTATAAAACCAAGTCCGCTTCTCCTTTGGTGATGAAATCCAAGTAGGTAGGCCTTGTGAAGACAAATGTTTAATGCTTTTTGAATGTTAAATAGGTTTGGTAGTGTGTGAAAAAGATTAAAATAGTGTAAATAAAATGGTAATTTGAAAATACACCTATTTATAATATGCAAATTAATTAAGCATTCAAACAACTGAAAAATGAAATGTGAATTAATACTAGTAAATAAATGTTAATTCCTTGATTAATAATAATATAGATTCATTTCAAGAAACATTGTTTGTAAATATTATATTATAGAGTCAATTGGGTAATTATTTTTATATAAAAATAAGGTCTTTAAGAACATATTCAAATAGGTTGACTATGTCTCTCAGACAAAAGGCAGACTACAAAACTAAATCAACTAGGTCGACCTAGTTAGTTGTAGGATTATAGTTTTGAATACTATTAACTTGTTAAAAATAGAATTGAAGGAATAACTAAAATTATAAAGAGAGATGAGAAAGAAAATTTGTGGGATTGAAGATGATTTATATTATAAATTTTATTCTATAGTGTTTAATTATTGCTTTCAAATTTTGCCAACTGGGTTGACTAGTTCAACTAAGTTTTACAAAACCCTACCTAGTGAAGAAGAATAATGAATAGATTAAACCTATTAAAAATTATTTGTTGACCTGTATGTTGGTAGAATAAAATATCAGATAGGGTTGACCTGTTTGATAGTGTATGTTAATCTATAACTGAAGAAGAATACTATGTCTAACTACTCAATCTAGTAACCTATAATTGATGAAGGCCTACACATACATAAAATAGTAATTTTAAAGTAAATTTATGTTAAGCCTATGTAAAAAAAGTTATAACTATAATGAATGGTTTGATATAGTACTAAAAATACATACAAATATAATATAGTGATAAAAATGATGGTGTGAAAGAAAACTTTCAAGGGTTAGATTCACGTCAGGTTTACCAGAATATATGTATGGTAAATACATATAATATATAAATTACTCCTATATTGGAGAAGATAAATATTACTTACACTTCTGATTATTGATATATTATATACTTAGGTTCATTAACAAGATGGATCTGCTAGACCTAGCCAAGGGATCTCCTACCATAATAATATAACTAAGGAGTGTTCCAAATCCTCCAGTCAACTAAAACTATATAATAACCCTAACTAGGTCCTATGTTTTCATATTAACTAATATAAAAATGATAAAATCAAATCAAAGTCTAATCTAATGCTTTTATATAATGGGAAATATAGTAGATCTACAAATCAAGCCTAGATTGGAGAAGATAAATCCTACTCACACTTTCGATTGGGTATCCATTAAACAATTAGGGTTATGACCAATATGGATCCATTAGACCTATCCAAGGGATATTTTACCATAATAAATACACTAGGGAAGGTTACAAATCCTCCAATCAAGTAAAACTATGCAATAACCCTAACTAGGTCCTATGTTTTCATATTCACTAAAATAATAAGTAAAGAAAACTCTAATCTAGTGCTCACCAAAGATTGTGGCAAAAAATGGGGGTAATAAACATTGCATATAAGACATATACTCATGTCAATGTATACATAATTCTAATGCATGGAAGATAAGAGAAAATGCATATCTATCTACTCGTAAAAAGGAGGAATAAAGTTAGGAATACTTACCTTTTGAAGATGAACCCATTGATCCTCAATCTCTCCCTTAGCTAAGGTGTTTCACAAGATGTTGTTTTGGTATATAAGGATGATAAGGATAAATTAGGTCTAAGATAAACAACTTATCAAAGCATCCAAAATACTTCTCCATAAGACAAGATATGTATCTCCAAAGAAATTATGAAACCCTAAGCTTGTTCCTCAAGTAGAATGGTGATTAAGCATATATATATATATATATATATATATATATATATATATATATATATATATATATATATATTACTTACTCTTTTCTTCTCTAATAAATGGAAAAATGAATGTGTTTATATAGGCAGATCTAACCCTAAACCCTTCCAAAATTTTAGGATGATAAGGTTGACCCAGTCAACTTAGTATCATAATTGATAAAATAAAAACTAGGTCATGGACTAGGTTGGCCTGGGGCTGACCTAGGCCTTAATGAATTTTATCAATAAGAACATAAGGTTGGTGTGGTTGATTATGTAACTTAAACTATCAAGAAGGGGTTTTAGGTTAGGGAAGGGCTAACAAAGGTGGTAAATTACTAGAGAAGGGTAAAAAATAAGATAAAAATCTTAGGGTAATGGTTTTAGGAGATAAGTGTGTAGATAAAAAATGGAAAAAAGGGACAACAATCCTATGAATCACAAATGGTATGCATACCCCTTTCTTAGTGCACCCCTTTGGGTGTACACCTAGATAGATTGAGACTCAATGGGTTCCTACAAGATAAAAAGTATCAATAGTTGAAAATATAATGTTTATATATATGTCCCACTTAAATCTCATCATGTGTCACATAGGTGTAACACAGGATGATGCTTGGGGAAAATAATATAGCGACATATAATTTTGAAGATAAATAAATAACACTAAGGAGTAAATAAGATAAATGAAAAGATAGAATTGAAAAACACATACCTTTACTTACCTTAGTGATGTAGAGAAAGAAGGTGATGTGATAAATGTGAAGGTATCCAAATGTAACATTAGATGAACCTATAGAGATTAGCAAAAAAGAGCAAAAAATCCAAAATTTTGAAACATAGACATATAATAGTTGAAAATATTCTCTATGACACTAGGATTATATAACATTTTATGGTTTGAAAAAAGAGTTAGTAAAGAAAATGATATGAGTAAAATAATAAATCCAACAATAAATATTTGAAGGGTAAATAATTTTGGAATAGTAAATATCAATAGGGTGAAAAATAATACATTTGGTATTATTTACTATTTTGAGAAAATTAGAGCTCTGATATACTTAGTGAGGAGATGATAATTGAGATAGGGAGGATGCATAGAAGCTGTAGTGATTTCAACATAGGTAAGAAACTAAAAATTTCAAAATTTTGAGTATTTGTATTTGAAAATGAGTCATTTATAGAAATTTGACTTAGGAAAAATCTAGACACCAAAATGAAACCTAGGAAATTTTTAGGACACTATGGGTTAAATGGGGTATTGGGTGGGAAGGATTCAGAATAATACATGCCCAATAAATTTATGGAAATTAGTCAAAAATTTGTTGCAATCAATGAACAAGGTTAACCAGGTCAACTTAGTTTGAAAAGACAAGAAACATTAGTAGGCTGACTTAGAAGTAGGTGGTTGACTTAGTATTAGTGGGCTGACAAAGTTTAATCTAAAGTGGCCAACCTAGTAATGGTAAGATAGATAATGGTCAACTTAGTATTGCAAAGGCCAATTTGGTTAAAATTGTGATAGATCTAATCTAATATCACTTACAAAGGATAGGGATGATTTAGTTTGTAATAGGTCAATTTGATAGAAAATAAAGAAAATAAATCAAACCAGTTCATTTTTATGAAAATTGTAAAAAATATATTTTGATTATAAATGGCATGGAGATATAATACATCCTTTATTATTTGATATTTTGTAGAGGCACTAGATATTTTGTTGATTGATCAATGCCTCATGGTTACTAGATTTTATAGAGCACTTAACATATGTGGACAGAGAAAGATTGGTTACATTGGGCCCAAAAAGTATTATGGAGATGAGATGCATCCCATTAAGTGTTAATCTCATTATCATGTTTCATGGAGTAGGGGAACAATTGACCAACATGTTTTTATGGGTTTTGGATGGAGATACCATTGAGGTAGGTATTACACTAGAGCATGTCCATGTATTGTTTGGATGACCTATAGAAGGGACACCGGTAATCATAAGGACATTGAATGAGCTATAAGAGAGATGAACACTATCCAAGTGGGTGATGTGATCAGATAAGATCTACCCAAGGCTAAGGGTGAGTTTATTTGATGTATAAATTTCATATATTTTGGATATTATAAGGTTATGATTGGACTTGTGATAGCACAAGTGTTGTGTCATAAATTAGATGGTAAGGTATTGTTGTATGTGATAACCTTATGTCAGTCTATTTTGTATCAAAGATGCTCTATGATGTTGGGTCTATCATCTAGGTCTAGCTCATGCATGATATGTATGTGATGTTGTCCATAGGGTATAGGACCGCAGGTCTAGTATTATCATTGAGCACATGGATATATATTCTTGATGTATCACCCAACTAGGTTACCCTATGTGGTTGGTGATATGTTACCTCTAGAATCTAAATGGAGATAAGACTAGGTAGTGTAGGTCATGACCCAATGTTGTAGACAATCACATGAGGATAGATCATATGGAAGCCCTACACATATATTACTACTATTTGTAAAAATTAGATGATCATGGTATCAAGGTTGGCTCGAGTGTGGATCACATGCCATTATACCTAGCAGGGAGAGCCACAACTAATGGCATGATATCTAGTATAGTTTGGGATCCTATACTTAGTGGATCCTATAGTAGTGCCTATGTTTTGGGTTGAGAGAACAAAGGAGGAGGAGTGTCATTCAAGAGACTGGAGATCAAGCTATGGTGTGTGGGACTATGGACTAGTTGAGGATGATAGTTGATGGCCAAAAGAGGAGATGGAATGGATGTGGATTTAAGTACCATCATAAGTATTATGTTAGGATCACCATCAATGGAGACACCATAAGAAAGATCAAGCATAGATGAGGATGGTCACATAGGATGACCCAATAGTCAACCTAGGGTAGAGTTAGTTGATAGAGGCACCATTGAGGAGAGGCCCATGACATGCTTGGGTGGTGACTCTAGGATTTAATTTGATAGTGAGGCATCCCATGGATGAGGTGATCAAGGGATATGCTGATGGATAAATTGTTCTCAACAGATGAGTATATGGGGAGATGGTCATTGGTGACACCAAGATAGGTAAGAAATGTTTTAATATTTTAGTCTTTGAGATAGAATACTAGTTGTATATGATCATGGATAGATAGATAGATTTTTATATGTATATGTGATTTAATATCTATATGGGTTTTAGTTTTTGTAGACCCTATGATAAAGGAGATCAGGTGGAGATCCCTAGTCATCTAGTTTAACATGACATTTTGGATGGGGTGTTAACATTATATAACCCCACAACATTGGATGATCCTATGGTACCATCTACCCCAGCTTAGGCATGATGGTTTAGACCAATAGGGGAGGCTATGAGGTAGCTAAAAACATGCATGTATGGTTTTTAACCATCAGAAGGGGTGGGATCAAGAGAGGCACAAGCTTAGGAGGGCTTGGCTTAGGAGAGGACTACACACATGGCTACCATGATCTAGCTGGGATAGGTAAAATCCCTAGTGGTCAACCTATAGGTATAGGTAACAGGGTTGAGATCTTAGATAACATCATTATAGTGCACTATGTAGAGGGGATAGTCTAAGTCATCTATAGAAAGTGTGTCTAGGACACTAGATAGGCATGATGGAACCCATCCATAAAGTTGGAGTGATATATTTTTATATTTTGTATAAAATACATGATATATAGATTTTTTTTTTGCTATTGGATGTTGGTCTCATGATTTATATTTTAGTTGTGGTTGTTGATTCATGGATATATTTCATTCTCAAACATATATTTTACTTTTGTTTTATATGATATATGAAATATATGTGGAGTATTTTATTTTCTAGCATTATGTAGTACACATGCATGGTTAAAAATAAATAGGCAAAAAAGATTTTGGAGAAGTATAAGTAATCATAAACAAATGTACCACACACTATTTCATGATGTAAAATGTGTAATAATAAAATATGACTAAGTATAATAAACCAAATAAAGCGGTAAATAAGAGAACAAAAATGTTTTTGAACCATGAAAAAGATTGGCACCAAATTAAATAAAGTAAAATCACACTAAATCACATTGGGAAGTATGAAAATAATGTAATAAAATGGAAACATGTGAAAGACAAATGGTAAAAAATAAATAAATAAATTCAACTGATCATACTAAATCACATTGGGAAGTATAAAGATAAAAAAAAAGGGTAAAATGGACTTAAATTAATCATACTAATTCAAGTTGGGAAGTATGAAAAACTTAAGAAAAATAGTTGGATTCTTACATGCAATTAGAAATAATAAGATAAAAGTGAAAGATTAAATAAGTAAGCATAAAAAATACTAAATCAAGATGGGATGCATGTAAATAACATGTAAATCATAATCAATCGTGACTTATCTCGAATTTGACACATGTAATTTTGGTGTGATTTGGGTATTGGAAAATTTTGTGAAGGCCAGGTCTTATCCATGGTCTTAGACTACAAATAAAAAAGGGAACACAAATGAGGTGGAACAAATGATAAAGTATGGTAAAGGGGGATGTTTGTAATGGTAATGTGAAATTTTGGTAATTTGTGAGGAAATCATAGTCTTATCTAAGGTCTTATACTGTAACTCACAAATGAAATCCCTAAGGGGAGTGATCAGTGAGAAAAATAGTATTTCTCAAGGGGAAATATTAGGATTTGAGGAAGTAAAAAAGGGAATGTAATAAGGATAACTTAGGCACCTTATGATAATACCTAGGGAAATATGAGGCACACTAAGGACATAAAAATACACTAAGTGACTAGTGATCATCAATATACAAAGGATACATGTTCGTTATAGGCACAAAGTTGTGTAGGTAAATAAGTGTGGTACTAATATCAACTCATGTTGGTCTTTTTAAATAAGAAAATTAAAATGGACCTACCTTTCCATAGTATGTTCCCCATTCCTTAGGACCCCTTACAGAACCATCAATTTACTATAAATATTAGGTACTTGCATGAGAAAGTATGTAGCACTAAAATATTTTTTTATTTTCTTTTTCCAATCTACTAGCTTACCACACCTTGATGGACATCAAATCTATCATGAGTCCAACTATGGAGTTTGAGTTTTGTTAATAAAAAAGGAGATGTGATTAGAATCACATTTTTTAGTGTGATTTGTCTTTTGAAAATTATGAATGTTGCCTTTTAGATCATTGCCTTTTGTTAGATGATTTGGATTTGGATTTTTTATGATTTTTAAGATTCCTTCTCCATACAGATTTGGAATGACCAATCACGAGAAATAAACCAATATGTTATCTCAAGTCTCAACCATGTATATGCTTACTTTGTGAAAGGAAATAAGGGGAATAAAGGGAGATCCAAAGTGGACCAATAAAATGAGATTATAATGAGATGAATTATTTTCTAACTGATCACATGGTAAATAAGGAATGACTAAATGGAGCAAGGTTTGTATAACAAATTCACAATAACAATTATCCATGTTTATAGAGATAAGATAGTAAATAATCATGAAATATAAAAAGATAACCATAAAAAAGGAACTCATGAAGAAGTATGTAATCATGAAAAGGAATTTGTATACACATAATATTTTCTAACTTTTATCGATTACTAACACTTTATATCTTGTAGGAACCCATTGAGTCTCAATCTCTTTGAGTGCATGCCTTAAGGGGTGCATCAGGAAAGGGGTGGGTAGACTATTGGTACTTCACAAAATTGTTGTCCCTTTTTCCACTTGTTATCTAAACACTTGTCTCCTAAAGACCATTAACCCTAAGCTTGTTCTTATTTGTTATACCCATTCCATGCATTTAATACATTTTATTCTCCTTTTATTCACCTAAATACCTTTTTTCCAGTCGACTATACTAGGTCAATTGGGTCAACCATATACAATTTCATGGTATTTTTCACTTATAATTTAGTTGACATTTGGCCGACCTAACTCATGACCTAGTGAAATATTATCCAAAATTGTGCTAGGTTGACTATGTCAACCCTATTGATCAAGATTTTTGGAAGGTTTTAGGGTCAAATACGCCTATAAATACAAGTTCATTTCCATCATTTAAAAAAAATAAGTGAAATGAGAAGTAAGAACAAATGAACATCTGCTTACTAACCATTCTACTTGAGGAATATAGCTTAGTGTTCCATAATTTCTTTAGAGATAGGAATCTTGTCTTTTGGAGAAGTATTTTGGATACATTGATAGGTTGTGTATCCTAGAGATGATTTGTCTTTGTCATCCTTAAATACCACAACAACCTCTTGCAAAGAACCTTGACCAAAAGAGAGATTGAGGCTCGATGGCTTCATCTTCAAAGGTAAGTATTCCTAACTTTGTTTTTCCTTTGTAAGAGTAGATAAATATGAATTTGTAATTTTATTACATGAATTTAGATTATATATACATTGACATGAGTATGTATTCTATGCATGTTTAATTTTATTATTTCTAACCCCCACTTTGTGCCACAAGATTTGGTGAGTACTAGATTAGATTTACTTATTATTAGTTTAGTGAGATATCAAAACATAAAAATCCCTTAAGGTTATTACATGATTGTGTTAGATTGGAAGCTTTGGAATCCTCCTTAGCATGATTTATTATGATAAATGATCCCCTAATTGGGTCTAATGGATCCCCATATTGGTCATGCTCCTGATTAACAAATGTATTCCCAATCAAAAGTGTAGGTATGCTCTATATTCTATGAGTTAGGATTGATTTATAGACATGATGCATTTTTGATTTCATACATTTTGGTAAACTTGACATGAATCCTATCCCACCACTAGTTGGATTGTCCTCAAATTTCCACTTTCTTCTTAAAATTATCTTCACTTTGGATTTACCTTTATAATACATTCTAGTGAACCCGACGTGAATCTAGCCCTTGAAAGATTTATTTCACTTATTTTCTTATTTTATAATTTTTATTATCATATATTTGTTATGTTAGGTCAATTGTATCAGCATAGTACTAGCTTTTGTGTGAAGGTTTAACACATAGTCATATCTAAATGAATCTATTCTTTCTTTATAGATTCTTTTCCAAGTATAGGATACTGGATCAACTCAGTTGACATAGCATAGTTTTGTATACTTTTAGACATCCAATCCAGAATACTAGGTTGACCTAGTTAACCTTATACACTTTTAGCCATCAGATTTAGATTACTAGGTCAACCCAGTCAACCCTATACATTTTAGACACTTAATAATAGGCTTATTTAAATCTTGGTCAACCCAATTGACCCTATTATCAGGATTTTCAAGCATTTAGCAAGGTTCTTTGATAGTAATCTCATTTCTCTGCATCTTCAAACCCACCAATGTTCCTTTATATCCTTTATTTCCTTATAGTCTTTCCTTTCACATTTTTTAGTCTTTAAAAATGCCCTTATATAGTCAACTAAATCAACCATGTTGATCTAGTTCTATATTATATGTGCATTCTAGAAAGCTAGGTTGACCCTGTTTATCTTTAGACCTTTGCTTATGTATTATAGAAGTGATACCATCAACTCTTTTCTATATTATGCACATACATTATTGACTAAATCAACACTATAATATGTTTCAAAGTTGGAATTAATGATTATATTCTAGTAATTAGCTCACACTTTCATTTCTTATTGCTTGCATGCTTAAAATAGTTCACATAGTCTAATTAGGTGGTTTTCAATATACCATTTAGTTTCATTATTTTATATTTTATGCACACATGACCAAATCATAAAATCTTAAAAAATCATTTTAACAATTATCTACCCAAGGCCAACCTACTTGTATTTTATCACCAAGGGGAAAACTGACTTGGTTTTTGGGCCAAGTATAAACATGTGGTTAATGGTATATTCTATATAATCACCTGACACCCTTATCACTATTGTGTGTGAAGTGAGGGGGAAGGCCCCAATACCAAGCTTGTACCATTTCTAATACAAATCCATCTCAACCCAAATGTCCTGAAACCATCCTTAGATTGATTTCTAGTTCCTTGCTTATAGTCAACTTCCTATCACATTTAAAATATTATAATAATCTAACAAACATTTAGGTTGACCATCTAGTTATCTTTTACTTTCCAAGTTAATTGCTTGCTCTTTACTTAATTGTGTGTTGTATTTCAAAAAATTGCATTTGTTGGTGTAAGGTTTTATGTTGTATGCCTCAATTGGATAACTTCTATTGATCTAATTGATTGTTTATTTCCCTTCAGTTATTTTCTTTTCAAAATAATTGAAACATTATTTTTGTCTTAGTACATAGTAATTTTAGTCAACATAATCTATTACAGGTTGTCTAATTTTCCTTGTCTGCTATACTTGGTCAACTCAATCGACCCTGTATGCTTTTTCAACCTTTATTCATTGTGCTAGGTCAACCCAATCAATCTTGTAATATTTATAGGCCCTGATTTCTATGTTAGGTTGACGTAGTTGACCTTGTAATATTTTTGTTACTTCTTATTTAATTGATTTTGTATTTATATTACTTGGTTTTTAGTCCTTTTCCTTCATCATGAATTTTTTATATGAAGACAACACTAAGTTAAACTCAACAAACATGATGCATTTTACCAATTATGATAGGGTCTTCCATATACAGAATATGGATCCTCTCTTAGATGAGAGTAATGTTCATATATCCACTCACATAATAAACTATGGGACACCTCTTCATTTCTCTTTGTAGCACAATCCTCTCTTCTCTCTTGAAGGTCAACCTAAATTAGAGTATACCCATGAAATTATCTTCTTTATCTCTGAATATCCTCAACATCAAGGAAAATATCCCTCTACCATTTACCATATTATGATTAGTGGCCAAGTTGAAGAGCCTCATTCATCTACTCCCACATTCTCAAATGTATTTGAGGGTACTAATTTATTTTATTCTCAACCTCTTCCCTCGACTATGACCCCTTCTCATACCATGACCTATTCTTCTTTAACTTATTCTACCTCCGTGCCTAGTATCTTTACTAACCTGGCAGGTTATACATCTAGTGGGCCTCTCATAAGATCCATTATCCTTAATCCTTCTACTAGTGCATCTTTTTATACCCAAGGTAATCATGCTTCTAGTGCTTCCTCTTCTCATCCATTCATTATTCAATCTTTTGCTTCACAAGCAAATTTTTCCACTAGTGCTTCACATTCTCATAGTTCCTCTCAAGCTCCTACCAACACCAATATTGGTACCTAAGTCACTCCTTCCAATGCTAATGCTTCAAGTAATGCTAACAATGCCAATCAAACCCACCAACTCTTGTTACAAACACTTAATCAAATGAATACCTTTCAATCTCATAATACAAATCAAATGATGAGAATGCAAAATCACCTTCTCTATCTTCAAACTCATCCTCAACCAATTACTTGGGGATTGCATAATCAAAATGTTCCCCCTATTCATCTTATATATTAAGCATCTTCAAAATGAGCCTCTTACCACTCAAATTGCTAACATGGATATAAGAGGTATCACCCAACAATTTCTTATAATGGATCAACTGATCCTACCCTTCATCCTAAAACAATTAGAAATATTTATAAGGATTGGATCAAATTGAACACCTTTGCTACTACTAATATCTTATCCAACCCCTCATAGGTGATGCTTTATATTGGTAAAATTAACTTAGAAATCATTCCATTTATAGTTTAGAAGATTTAGTGAATTCTTTAGCTCAAGAATTTCAAACTAGTGATCTTCCAAAAAACACTTATCCCACTGCATAAATTGTAAACAACTTAAAAATGAAACTACCCAAGATTTTTTTTAAATGTAGAAAACTTTGTCAAAGTGTGAACATAACATGGCCAATGACAACCTTTTTTCATCTCTTCACTAATGCTCTTTTTCGCAAGTTACAATATTGAGTCTGCACTCTCTCTCCACATAATTTGGAGGAGGTTATTGACCAAGATAAATGTCAATATTTCCTTATGCATAAATTTGAGCCACCCCAGCCTTCTTTGGGTCCTCATCTCTTAAAAATAAAAATTATAATGCTGCTAATGATTGTGTCATGGATTCTTATGATACAATTCACACTATTCAAGTTGTTGTTCCTAACCAATATTTGGAACCAATTACCCCTTATAAATAATACATCAATCCTCATTTATCTTCCCCTAATAACAAAAATCTTTACAAACCTTTATCCTCATCTAAATTACTAAAAATTCTACCTAGGACTCTACTATGAGAACCTGATCCCACTCATCCTATGAAATCTTGGTATGATCCTAACAAGTTTTTTTAGTTTCATGCTAGTTGGGGTCATTCTCATGAGACAAGTAGGAAAATTCATAATTTATCTATGGACTTTATTCTTGGTCATAATTTTGATCATGATTATATCATTAAAAATCATCAACAAGCGCATGACATGGATTTTAAGACTCACAAATCACATACTAAATCTTAAGCCTTAAATCAATTTAATGTTCATTTAGATATATACACAGACCCTCTTCCTAATCACCAACCTAATCAAGATACCAAAGACAAACCCACCCCTTCCAACAATAATTTATAAATTTTTGTTGACCCTGCTTTTGAAGAGAATGTGGTTAATGTGACTAATATGAGAATGGTGGTTGTTTTCATTGACCCTCAACCTATTTACACTCCTCCATTATCCCAAACATTTTGTGTTATCCAATATTATTCTCCAAATCATTTAAATGAGTTTGAGAAAAATGACCTTATAAATTTTCATGATCCAATTCCAAATCCTCCTTTGGATAATACTTCCCATTCTATTTCTACCATCCCTCCATGTTATTTACCTAACACTAATTATAATCAAGCTTCTACCAACACTTCTTATACCAACTCTCAAGCTACACTTGAAATACATGCTTCATGTTTACAACATAATTTACAACCTTGTTCTAAAGATTTTCCTTCTTATTAACATAAATTCCAATGTACTTCATCTCCTCCTTCTAAGGACCAACTTCAACACTATGCACCTATTTCTACCAATATTATTATGGGTTACAATGAGTGGATCCCATTATGGAGATAACTAATCTCCCATCTCAAACTCTATTACTTGAGCTTATGAGTACCTCTCCACATCATAGAAAGCATCTTATGCAACTCTTGTTTTAAATGAACATCCCTCATCCTCTTTTAGAAGGATGTGAAGCAACCTTATTTGGATCTGAAGATAACATATTACAATAATGTGAAAAGATGTTCATCCATGTTGAAAAAATAATGGACACTTCTCTTTCCTTAAAATATCCCATCACTTCTATGATTATCGATGAGATTTTGCTTTGTGTGGATGATCCTCCTCTATTCACTAGTGTTCAAATTGGCAATATCCAAGTCAAGCATACCTTTATTATCGATGGTTCTAGCACCTATGTTGCCTCCCTCAATTTTATCAAAATCTTTGGATATTTTGAATGCAATCTAAAATCCATATGCACCACATTCCAAGGATATAATAGAATGAAAATGAGTCAATTAGGTTATGTGTGGCTTCCCATTACCATCCCACCTATCACCGTTCATGTGAAGGTGATGATATTTAACTTTCCTCTATCTTGTAACATCTTGATTGGTAGATCGTGGACTCATTGTGTAAGAGTAGTTATTTTTTTTGCATGCCAATGAATTAAATTCCATCATAATGAAGCCATTTATATGATTAAAGTTGATACTAACCCTTGGAATTTTGAATAATTCCAAGACCATGGTGTCTTCAAGATTCTTACTCTTGAACCTTTACCCAGTGTTCCATTCCATGAGTCTCAACGATTCAACTTTCCATTCAATTATACTCAAAGTTATAATGGTCATATTTAAATCATTATAGACATTCCCCATAACCTCTTAGATTGAAATGATTATGAGACTGATGAAATTAACCTAAAGATTAAAACTTATGATGTCTCACCTCATTTCATCTTGTAGCTTTTGACTTTTTTATAGCCTCATTCTCATAAACCTCTTTATGATGAAATTCTCATTATCTTGACTAAGACTCAACATTATATTCAATACACTTCATTAGATGATAAGGTCATCCCTACTTGCATTATTTATCTTCAAACACCTGATTACAATGATGGTTAGTCCTTGGATGATCCACTCTGAGGATATCTTGATCAGGCTCATGATGCTGAGATTATCCATTATCATTATTATTTTTTTGAGTCTTTTCATATATCTTCCCATATTAGCTAATTTATAGTTCCTAATTTTAGTATTTTTACTCTTTATCATAGGGTAAAGATGGTGCTAACACCTCTAGTTTCTGAGGAGCCTCATAGGAGTATGCTCATGGATTGTGCTATGACTGGGCCTTACCACTTTGCTAGGTACCCTAACCCCTATAACCTAATTATTCTTGAGATGCATGATACCCTTATTTGGCCTTCTATAGAATTGGAACCCACATTGGATCCCATTCCTACTCTCACTATAGTTGATCTTGTTACTCCTACTATTACTGAGTTTTTTCTACTCCTAATGCCATTGCTCCTTCCATTGATCTTAGTCTAATTCCTTCCCCACCATCACCTTATATTGGAAATGGTTTTCTTCCTTTACCTATGATGGATCCATTACCCAACAAATGGGCCAATGATCCTTCCCAACCTCCTTTTTATTTTATTACACCTCTTCTTATGAGAACCTCTACTAACCCTACTCATAGGCATATTTTTTGCTTCCACATAATAGATAATCTTTCTTCCATGAATTATCACAAACTATAATAATATATTGATAATTTGAATCCTTCTTCCCCTCAATCCTTAGATAAGGCCACATCTCCCCCAAAGGTACTTCCTAAATATATGCCTAATTATGGTGAGGTATTGTCTTTGGCACCAATGTGGTACCCATCACATTGATTGTTTCCACATCCCTCAATAAAATCTCAAAGATAGTATTATATCTATTATTAGACCTTATACCATTCCTCCCATAGGTCATTCTTGTAAGAAAGATCCTACTTCTTCTCCCATGGTTCCACATCCTATGGTTCTATCCCTTCTTATGGTCCCTTCATCACCTTCTGTGCCTCTACTTGTTATTCCTTCACCAATGGAATTTCCCTCACCCATGGATCCTTCTCCATCTATGAGTCCTTCCCCCATGGACCCTTATTGATTAGTGATTTCCGCATCTCCCATAGAGTCTTCTCCCATGCATTCTCTTGAGCATCCCTTTCTTAATTTCCCTCCTCAACATGATCCATCAAGAATTCCTAATTTTTTTAAGGAGATTAGACAAGAATTATTTTCCCAATTTTCATTGAAGATAGATGAGAGATTAGTAGCAATTCATATCCAACTTCATAAATATCTATCTGATGTTTTGGATAATGTGTATGGGTAAATTTAGGATTATTTATGAGCACATGCATGGTGATTTTAAATTTTCATTTGGATTGGATGTGTGCTCCAATATTATCTTTATCTATCTATTATATCATTTGACATTGTGTTAAATTCTTATTTATATTACATGGTGACGTTACTTTTGCACTCTATATTGCTTATACTATCGTTTATGTTCACTTATGGATGTATTTTTTATAATTTCTTTCTTTTTCCTTCTTACATTTTATTTCTTGCAAATTCCCTTGTCTCTTTATGATTTTTTGCTTTCTTATATTTATTTTTCATGGCTAACTATCATTGTGACTTGGTTATACAAACCTAGTTCCCTTAAGTCATTCCCTACTACCATGTGATCAATTAACAAATAATTAATTTTGTTATAATCTCTTTTCACCAATCCACTTTGGATTTCCTTTTCCCCTTTATTTATTTTTCACAAACTAAGCATATACATGGTTGAGATTTGAGATAACATGTTGGTTTATTGTTAAGCCTAAGTTTTCTAGTCAATCTTATCTTTGGTTACTTAGTTTCTTTTAGCCTAAGCCTAAAAATCATTCATGTGTATTATTCTATCTCTCGTTATTGGTCATTCCAAGACCATATGGAGGAGGAATCTTCAAAATCCTTAAAAACATTTACAAGCCAAATCATTTAAAGAAGGCAATGATCTAAAAGGCAAAAACATTTTAAAATTAGTAAAAGTTAAATCACACTAAAAGTTGTGATTCAAAGCACATATCCTTTTTTTAATCAAATTCCAAACTCCACAATTGCCCTCATGATAGATATGAGGTATATTATGGTGTGGTAGGCTAGTAGATTATAAAAGGAGAATAAATTTTTTTTAGTGCTACCTAATTTCTCATGTAAGTACCCAATCTTCATAGTAGATTGATGGTCTTTTAAGGGGTCTGAAGGAATAGGGAACATGTCACAGGGAGGTAGGTCCATTTTAATTTTCTTGTACCAATATATCTTCTTGAGTTTATCTGAGTAACATGCTTATTTATCTACAAATCTTTGTTCCTATAGTGAATAGGTCTAATGTACCTAGATGGGCGAATAACTAGTAGAAATAGTAGCATGTAATAGTAATGCATTATACTAAGGAGATGGGTAGGTAAAAGATAGTATAAATAAAATTTTAGGTGATTTTTTAGATCATCAAAGAATATTGTAATTGATCTTGGATCAAAAGAGGTAGCCCCCTTGAAGTGACAAGTGCTTATGGAGTTATTCCTTCCCACCAAAAAAGAATATTTTATTAATATAATTAGTATTTATCTATATTTTGAGTATGTGAGAGAAGAGGTTCATATCATTGGTAATATGGAAATTTATAAGGCCATTTATATATTTTAGGCACATTTTGGAGAGGAACATTCTAGAGCTTCATTACATCTTGAAAATTTTCATTTTTACCCTCAAAATCATGATTGTTATTCTTCAAACTGATCTTTTAAAAAATGAATTATGTAAAATAATTTTTGAGTTGTATGCACCTAATTCCAAGATTTATATAACATTTTTAAGTTTTGATTTTCATTTAGTACTATAAAAGTTATCACAGTTTTAGAAACTGCTTCTATGTAAAAAAAAAAAAAAAAATCCAACTGTGTTTCTATATTTTGTTCTAATAATATAACTAATCACATCAAACCATTTTGTATATTGTGCATATTATTCCCATATTTCAATAACATTTTGAATTTTTGAATTTTTTTTAGTATTTTAAAAGTTATCATAGTTTTAGTGACTACCCTTATTGTAACAAAAAAATAAAAAAATCAAAATCAAAATAGTGGTCATATTTTCATGTGAGTAATATATTTGTAATCTAGTCATATTTTCATTAATATATTGATTTTATTATAAGGACACATTTTTTATTGAAACTGATTTCTAATCTTCTAGTTCTCATGGGGTTTCCCATTCTCTTGGGAAATCATCTCACTGATGCTTTGACTCAACTTTGACAAACTAGCACAACATGAGAATATCAAACTATGTTTGAGACATTAGCCAATGGCACCTCTACTAAATTCTTCATTCATTACTTCATCAATAAACCTCAAAATGCAATTTGAGTATAGGTTCACATGTGGCACCCTTGGATAATGATGGAAGTGGTGGGCTTATCCAAGCTCACAAATGATCATATCAAATGGCAACATCTACAAAAAATGTTTCTTTAGATGATAAAAGCATCATATAAAGCACCAGAAGTGCTCAAGCACTCCTATAACGAATCCATTTAGGTAACTACCATACTTGAGTAGACCTTTGATGAGCTCAAGCTGATAATCACAAATCCCAAGTAAGGAATTGAGGCTCCACCTATCTCAACAAATAATTCTAAGGGGATGTCATGTACCCTTAGAGGGTTTACAAGGATAACTATTTTGTGCACCCTTATTCTAGATTTGAGGTGATCATCATCAATATTCAAATTTCATTAATTGACTCTCACTACCAAATTTTAGTTATGGTTAGTCCAATCATTCATCTTTATGCACATCTACCTCTTATTTTAGTGCTTATGTTTACCTTATTATTTTATATGCTCCTATCACAACACAAATAGAAGAAGTGGAAGCAAAAACACACTCATGTTAGATATTACATCTGGTCTTCAACTTATTTTTTATCTAGATTTAAGGGGGATGGAATGTAATGTACCTAGATAGGGAAATAACTAGTATAAATAGTAGCATGTAATAGTAATGCATTGGATGAATAGTCCCACATGCATTAGACTAAGGAGATGGGTAGGTAAAAGATATTATAAATCAAGGGGTATGTGATGTTGTAGATCATTGAGGAATATTGTAATTGAGCTTGGCTCAAAGCAGATAGAAAGCTCAAAGTGGAAAATGATTGTAGAGTTATTCCTTCCCACCAAAAAGGAATATTTTATTAATATAATTAGTATTTATCTATATTTTGAGTATGTGAGAGAAGAGGTTCCTATCAATAGGTTTCTTTTGTATATTTATTGTCACTAGTCACTTAGTTTCTTTTCATGTCCTTAGTATGCTTCTTTTTTCCTAAGGTATTCTCATTAGATGCCTAATTTATGATTTCTACATTCCCTTTTTCACTCCCTACATTCTTCATATTTCCACTTGAGAAATATTATTTTGTTCATTGATTACTCCCCTTGGTATTCCATTTATGAGTTGTATTGTAAAATCATGGATATGATATGGCCTTCATCACAAATTACCATAATTTCACCTTATTATTACCAACATATTTAATTTCTTGATTTTCACATTTATTCCACCTCATGGGTGTTCCCTTTGTGAGTTTTAGTGTAAGACTATGGATAGGACTTAGGCTTTTTCACAAAATTTTCCAATAATCCAAGTCACAAAAAAAATTACATGTGTCAAAATATGAGATAAGATGTGATTGATTATGAAGTTACATGTCATTTACATGCTTCCAAACTTCATTTAGTATGTTTTATGCTTACTTCATTTATCTTTCACTTTTATCTTCTTATTTTCTAATTGAATGTAAAATCCAACCATTTTTTGAATTTTTCATACTTACTAGCTTGAATTAGTGTGATAAATTTAATACCCAAATTTTTGCCAATTTTGTTTTTCTCTTATACTTTTCAACATTATTTAGTATGATTGAATAACTTAATTAATTTGTTTTTATACCATTTATTCCTTTTACATGACTTCTATTTTATTACATTATTTTCATACTTCCCAATACAATTTAGTGTGATTTTACTTGTTTTAATTTGTTTGATTATCTTTCTTTTGGTTTAAAAATAAATTCATTTTTTACCATCTTATTTTACCACCCTTTGGTTATTTATAGTTAGTCATTTTCTTGTTATTACGCATTTCCCAACATGAAATAGTGTGCAGTACATTTTTGATTGACTATATTTTACCAAGTCTTTTTTGCTTGTTTATTTTTAACTATGCATGTGTTCTACATAATGCTAGAAAAGAAACCAAAAATCATATATTTTCCATAGAATATACAAAAATATATTAATACATGTGCTTAAAATAAATATATCCAAGCATTAACAACCACAACCATAATGATAACACACACAATCAATATCAAAAATAATCTAACAATAAATAAAACCATATACAATGTTGTAGCTCTATGGTTGGGCCCCATCCTGTCTATCTCATGGCCTTACCATGTTGCTCATTGATGCATCAATTTGACTCCTCCACATAGAACACTATAAGGAGTTTGTTCATGATCTCAATCCTAACACCTACCCCTATAGATGAGCTATCTGATCCTATACTTGTGTCAACTGGGCTAGGCTCACTAGAGATATTGCTTTTTCCTACTCTTATACATATGAAATATGGGTCAAGGTCACCATATGTGTCACCCTCTCCTAGGCATGTGCCTATGTTATATGTGTCACTATAGCTAGATGTGCAAGTCTCTCCTTATCTAGAGCCTACCATGCCCATGTCTCTCTTATACTCATCTTTGTTGGTGGATACATCCCCTCTCTATGCACTTATAGCTTCTTCATGACCTCCCCAATAGTCTAAACTAGTTTGCTTGAGCTGGGATAGATGGTACCCTGATATCCACTACTGTAGTGGGGTCATACAACATTAACTCCTCATCTAAGACATCATGGAGTGCTCCCTTCACTAGGGATCCCCATCTAATCTCCTCATCCTCTACCACACCTACAAAAAGTAAATAGATAGATATTAATTCTCTTTTTATTTACTTATTTGTGTGTTGACCACTACTATCTCACCATCTAAGTGACCATAGAGCATGGTTTCCCCATCTATGTAGCCTCCAGGAACCTCCTCTATCAGTCACCTCTTAAAAATAAATCCTAGAGATGCCATTGGTACCTATCTTAGGCTATGTCTGAATGGTCTCTTTATATTCCAACTCTATCTTAGCCTAAAAGCTAGGTCATATGATACATTTATAGTATTTTCTATCTCTTGATCCTACTACTTCTATTAATGTTGTGTTCTTAATGGTCACTACTCATCTCATTATGGAGCTAATAGTGGTACCTTTGGTGCTTCTACCTCCACCCCTATCTCTTCTCCCTCTACTACCTATCCTACTTGAACAATCCATGGTCTCTCATGATATGGCTTGAATTTCAACCTCACCATTGGTGGCCCTAGTCCTCCTCTCCCTCAAAACTCTCTCACATGTTAGGCCTAAAATGTACGCACCACTATCGATGTCACTAGGTGAGGTAAGCCCATTTTCCATGGTATTCATGCCATCATATGTGGTTCTATCTACCATGTATAATTCCCTATCACCTTTATCCATGCTAAATTTGGTGCAACTATGTCATAGCTAGGCCATGTAGTATCAATGTGCCCATATAGCTACCATACTATATTTACTCATCTCACTATCCATAGTACTAACACATAGGGAATGGCCTATGCTATCTAGTCATGTCTCCATATTTGTACTCATGGTGACCTATCATCAACCACATGGGGAAACCCAACTGATTGATACATGGGAACCTCTCATAGATCCATGTCATCAATAATATGATCAGACCAATATACTTATACCCTATGGAAAACACTTTATATATATCATGTATGATTTGTACCTAGATGATAGATCCCAAGTCATATAACACCCTCTCCATCAATATCATCAGGCTCAAAGATGTCACAAAAAGTGGTACCTTACCATTTGATTATGGAAAAACACTCATGTTATCATAAACTTCTAGATATCTGAAACCTATTAAGTATACACATCAAACATGCTCACCCTCTAGCCTGAGTAAATCCTCTCTGAACCTATGGCCCATATAGTTAATGCTCTCCTCTTGTCATCACTATCAGGTATCCCAGTAGTCACATGTGTTCCTGTTATAGGCAATCCTAGGATGTAATGTATATCCTCTAAGGTGATTCCCACCTCTATATTATCCCCCTCCACCTCCCACCTAAAGGTGTTAGTTAATCATTTCCAACATCCTAAGAACATGAATAATAGATCTGAGCTTAGGGGTATCCTACACATCTTCGTTATGCCTCCTAGGCCTACATATATCAGTCTATCCCTATCCTCTATTGATAGGCACTCTAATAGATCTAGTAGCCATGAGACATCCACTAAACACCAAAATCTTGGTCACACCTATAATTAAGAAACAATAAAAGATGTATTAGATCTTTCATGTCATGTATAGTTAAAATATATTATTTTTAAAATTTTAATTAAAAAAAAGCTTAAAACACTTTAATATATTCATTTGAACCTATTTTTAGCCTAGTTAGTCCTTAGTTGGTCATTCTAGCACTCTTTCGACCACTTTCATGCATTTCCATACTATTTTATTCCTTTGGTCAACACTAGTTTGACTAAAATTTCCCTATTTTTGACTTGGTTGACTTAAAAATCTAAGTCAACCCTCTTATTTTTCTCCCCTTTAGTATTACATTTTTTATACTATTCTTTTTTGCTTAGTCAACAAATTATACTAGATTGGTAGTCTACAAAATGTATAGGGTCAGTGCATACCTACTCAATCGATAATGTGGATTTTGTCATTTTTAGTCTGCTAGGTAAACCCAATTATTTTTCCTTGTTGACCCCTTACATTCGAAAAATAAGTTCCTTTTGGTAGTTATTTCCCCAAACCTTTCAAAATCATTACCTAATTAGCTTTTCCTACCTAGAACATCTAATTTGGTTTCATTTTGATGTCTAAAAATGTCTAAAAACACAAATTTATAAAAATACACTTAAATCACTAAATTATTCAAAATTTGGCTTAAAATTCTTAGTTGCCTACTTTTCTTACACCCGCTTCCACCTCTGGCGGTACCTCTCACCTTGCCTATCATTTCCTCACCATCCTAGCTCATTTGGTCTCTCAAAGCTCTTTTTCTCTCCTTCACACGCCAAAAATAACAAATGACTTTCATTTCACCCTATTTAAAATCACTTTTCAAAATCTAAACCTTTCAATTATTTTTTATTAGATTCCTTGTTTCGCCTTTATAGTTATTTTTACTCATCCATTTCTTGAACCATAAAATGTTCTAGAATTGTGATGACATAGAGGATCATTTCCACTACTATATTTCTATCTTCCAAAAATTTCAATTTTTTGCTATTTTTTGCACTAACTTTTAGAGGTTCACCTAGTCTTCTTCACATTGGATGCCTTCACTTCTATTACAGTCTAATTATTTATCTACAACACTAAGGTAATTAAATATATGTGATTTTGATTCTATCCTTTTATTTATCTTCTTTGTTACTTATTGCATTTTAATTAGCATTAGTGTGATGTGTTATCATGTTCTATTTCTCAAAGCACCATCCCATGTTTCACTCACATGACACATGATGAGCTTCGAGTGGGGAATATATATACACATAATATTTTTAAAGTTTTATAGATTATTGACACTTTTTATCTTTAAGGAACCCATTGAGTCTCAATCTCTATGAGTCCATGCCTTAAAGGGTGCACTAGAAAAGGGATGGGCAGACCATTGGTACTTCATAGGATTGTTATCCCTTTTACCACTTATTATTTACACATTTGTCTCCTAAAAACATTAAACCTAAGCTTTTTCTTCTCTATTATACCCATTCTAAGTATTTTCTACATTTTATCCTCATTTTCCTTACCTAAATACCTTTTTGTCAGTCAATTGTGATAGGTTGACTGGGTCAACCCTATACAATTTTGGGGTATTTTTCACTTATGAGCTAGTTGACCTTTAGTCAACCTAGCTCAGGACCTAGTGAATTATTATTCAAAATTATGTTAGGTTGACTGGGTTGACCCTATCAACTAGGATTTTTAGAAAGGTTAGGGTCAACTCCACCTATAAATACAAGTTTATTTATATCATTTGATAAGAAGATGTGAAATAAGAAGTAAGATTGAATGAACATCTACTTATTAACCATTCTAATTAAAGAATAAATCTTAGGGTTACATAATTTCTTTAGGGATACAAAACTTGTCTTCTAGAGAAGTATTTTAGATGCATTTATAGGTTATATATCTTAGAGCTTATTTCTCTTTATCATACTTACATACCACAATAACCTCTTGTGAAGCACCTTCACCAAGGGAGAGATTGATGATCTATGGGTTTGTATTTAAAGGTAAGTATCCCTAACATTGTTCCTTCTTTATAAGAGTAGATATATTTGCATTTGTAATTATTTTCCATGCATTAAGATTCTATATATGTTGATGTGGGTATATATGTCTTTAGTTCATGTTTACTTTTATTATTTCTAACCCCCAATTTGTGCCACAAGCTTTGGTGGGAACTAGATTAGATTTACTTTACATGTTATTAGTTTAGTGAGATATAAAAACACAAGAATCCCTTAGGGTTATTGAATGATTATGTTATATTGGAGGCTTTGGAACACTCCTTAGCATGGTGTATTATGATAAATGATCCCCTGATTGGGTCTAATAGATCCCCATATTAGTCATGCTCCCACTTAAGAAATGTATTCCCAATCAAAAGTGTAGGTATGCTCTATCTTCTTCAAATTAGGATTGATTTATAGACATGATGCATTTTTGAGTGAATATATAATTCATAAGATAACATAAGGAAGTAATAATTACATCATAATCAACATGTAGTGTAAGAGAAAAGTCATCATGTAACATAGATAGTAATTTCACACAATGTTAAATGATATAATATAGATAAATGTAAATTTGGATCACATGTCCAATCCAAATGAAGAAATAAATGAAATAACACCATGATTGTGTTTATAAATATTGGTAAATTTATCAAAACACATTATCCATAACATTTGATAAGTCTCTATGAATATGAACTCAGATAATAGCTAAAGTCTCATTGATCTTTAGGGAAAGTTGAGAAAATACTTTGCATTGAATATTTGTGATAAAAAATGTAGGAATGCTTGAAAGATCATGCTCATGAGGACTATCATGTATTGGATGCTCAAGAGAAGGAATATGAGTGGACTTTATAGGAGGTGAATGGGTTTCGATGGAAAATGGGCCACAGGTGAAGGAGGATCCATGGGTAAAGGACTCACATTTGGAGGAATAGAAGGTGGATAAGGGACCATAGATGTTGGAGTCATGGAGGAAGAAAGGGGAGCCTTATTATGAGAGTGACCTATGGGAGGAAGGGTAGTAGGTGAAGTAATGGTCATGAGGTGATCCTTGAGATGCTATTAAAGGATGTAGTAATGATAAGTGTGATGAGTACCACACTAGTGCCAGAGACAATATATCTCTCCATAATTAGGAAGATATTTAGGTAATGCTTTTGGGGGATGTATAGCCTTTTTTTTGGGATAAGGAGTGGTGGGATGTAAGGTATAGATATATTACCATAGCTTATGATAATGTGTGGATGAATGATTATCTATTTTTTATAAGTAATAAATACTCTTGTTAGTAGACTTTACAGGTGTACTATTAGAAGGAGTGTAAATGGAAGCCAAGGAAGGCTAGTGTAATGAACATTCTCTAGTCTAATGATTGACAAATTTATTAATATCATAATATGGTTGATCAACTCATTTGGTGAGTAGAAGAACAAGTTATACTAAAAGGGAGAAAATCATCACCAATACAAGGTGGGACTGATGGTGAGACTGGGCAAGGCTTAATTGAAGGAGTAATAGGCTATGAAATAGGAAGATACTCATGTATAGAGTGATCGGGAATATGATTTGAATTGGGCTCAATTGAGGGAGGGGTGGGATGCATTCAAGGTTAAAGGAAAGTCACAAGCATCTCAAGGATAAGTTAGATATAGGGGTCTTGGTATTTAACAAAGTAATAGGGATGAATCATAACACAATCCATAATCATAATCCTATGAGTCTCTTCAAAAATTAGAGGTGTGTGCACCATCTCTACCCTATAAACAAGAGTAAAAATGCTAAAATTAGGAATCATATAGGATGTAATTATATAAGATATATAGAAAGACTAAAACAAAGAGGAATGATAATGAATAATTTTAGCATCTCAGGCCTGAATAACACCTCCTAAGAATGGATCATCTAGGGTATAACCATCATCATAATCAAGTTTATGAATATCAGTGGCATAGTTAGGGAGGACCTTATCATTTGATGTGGTGAGATGATGGTTATATCAAAACTAGGTGGTTAGTGGGAATGTGGATTTAGAGAAGGTGAAATATGGGAAATGAGATGAGGTGAGAGATATAAGGTTTTGATTTTAAGATTTAAATCATCAAGATCATCATCATCTAAATATAAGAGGTTAGGTGGTATATTCCTGATAAGTTTGGGGTGACCATTGTAACATCAGGTGGATTTGACAAGAAAGTTGAAACATTGATATTCATAAAAGGGATCACTTGGTAAGGATTTAAGGGTTAGAATCTTGAATACACCATGGTCTTAGAAGTGTTGTAAATTCTAAGGGTTAGTGTCACCTTTAATCCTATAGATTGATCAATTATGAGAAAATTTGACACATTGCAAAGCGTAAGAGGCAACTAATCTCATGCAATGAGTCAATGTCCTACCAAGTAAAATGTTATAAGATAGATTAAAATTGAATTTGGTCACCTTATCTCAAATAGTGACATGTGCGATGGTGATAGGTAACCATGCACAACCTAATGAAGGCATTTGAATTTGGTCATAGCCTTGACATGTGATGCATGTGAACTTAAAATTACATTAAAAAATCCAAGGGTTTTAATAAAATCAATAGAGGCAACACAAGTGTCTAGACCCTCATCAATCAAGTCACACTTGACTTGGATATCACCAATTTGGACACTAATAAAAGGATAAGATCATCTACATGAAGCATAATCTCATCAATGATCATAGAAGCAATGGGGAATTTAAGGGAAAGAGACATGCCCATTATTTCATCAACATTTATGGACATCTCTTTACACTATTTTAAAATGCTATCTTCTAATCTGGATAAGGTTAATTCATGCCCTACTAGGGGAGGATGGGGGATGTTCATTTTAAATAAGAGTTGCATAAGATGTTTACGATTACGTGGAGAAGTCTGCATTAGTTAGAGAAATGGGATTTGAGATGGGATATTAGTAAGTTATGTGATAACATCCCACTCATCATAACCCATAAGGGGACTATTGGAAAGAGGTGCATAGTGTTAAAGGAGTTCCTCGAAAGGAAGAGATAAAGTACATGTGAATTTATGTTGATAATATGTGGGAGGTTAAATTAGAGGACAAGTTTTGTTATTATCTTGAGAAGATGGGGTAGTTGATGTAGGTTTGGTTTGAGATAAATTAGAATAAGTGTTAATAGAATTTTGAGTATCATTGGTGATGGGTAAATAATTTGGAAGGGTGGTAAAAATAGTATTAAAAGTGTTATCTAGAAGAGGTGTTGGAATTGGGTCAATGAAATATATAAGGTCTTCTTGCCCCAATTTTGTTAAGTGAGTTGGGGAAGAGTCTTGGATAACACAAAAAGTACAAGATGATTGAGTAGTGTGGATGGGATGAGGATCAATAAAGGAAACCATAATTCACATATTAGTCATATTAAACACATTCTCTTTAGGAGATGGGTCTATAAGACTATAAACGTTATTGGTAAAAGGATTAGTCTTCTCTTTGTTATTTTGTTGATTCTTAAGAGGATCTTTGTAGATGGACAAATGAGTATTAGCCTAGTTCAAAGATTGAGATTTAGTTTGTGTTTCATGGGATTTGAAGGTAATGTCATAGGATTATTCATGTTTACGAATTATATAATCATGGTCAAAATTGGGACTGAGAAGGAAATCCATAGCCAAATTATGTATTTGCCTACAAGTCTCATGAGACCCTAGCTAGCATGAAACCAACAAAATTTATTAGGATCATACCAGTATTTCATATGATGTGTAAGATCAAGTTATTATGGAAGAATCCTTGGAAAATAATTTTGAAATTCCACTAAAGATAAAGGTTTATGAACATTAATGTTATTTATTGAAGATAAATGAGTATTAGTGATGTGGTTGGGAATAATAACTTTAGTATGAATGGTATCATTAGAATCAGTGATACCATCATTAGTAGTGTGATTGTTCTTATTTTTTATCAACATGTGAGTGCCCATAGAAGGTTTGGATGTCTTGAATTGATGCATGAGGAAATATTGGTTCTTGTCTTGGTCAATGGCCTCTTTTGACATGCATGGAGAGAGAGTCTGGACCTAATATTGTAACTTGGGAAAAAGAGTGTTTGTAAAAAGATGAAAGAATTTATCATCCACCATATTATGTTCATATTTTTTAGACAAGGTCTTCCATAATTTGATGAAATTTTATGTGGTTTATATCTCAAGTTACTTACAACTAATAAAATGGGCCAAGGTATTATCAGGGAGATCACTAGTTTGAAACTCTTGGACTAGATCTTTGACTAAATATTCCAAACTAGTGATGGAATGAGATTTGAATTGGTTATACCAATATAAATAATTTCCAAATATATTTTTTGCTGATAGCTTACAGTATTTAACTTGACCCAATCTTTGTATAGATTTCCAAATGTTTTTAAGTAGAGAGTATGATCGGTTGACTCATTGTAACTAATGGTAGCTGTGATGGCCCCTATATTGATGTTATCAATTTGAGGTGTAAGAGGCTCATTTTGAAGGTGCTTGATTATTTTTTTAACAAGATGAGGTTAAGGGATAAGATTACCATGGGAATCATAAAGAGGAGGTAGGGGAGCATTTTGGTTATTCCCAATGGAACTTGTTGAGGGTTTTTTTGAAGATGGATGAGATGGTTTTACATTTGTATCATTTTGTTGGCATTATTATCTTGGAAAGAATTCATTAAATTAAGAGTTTTTAATAGAAGTTGATGGCTTTGAGTGGTGTTATTTTTATTTTGTGAAGCATAAGCATTGGTATTAGTGGCTTGGGTTACCACTATGGGTGTTATTAGTGGCTTGAGAGGAATTGTTGGTAAGTGAGGCACTAGTAACATGATTTGATTATGTGGAAAAAGATGTATCATTATAAATATGAGAATAAGCATCACTAAAGGCATGATTATCATTAGTAAATGATGTGCTAGTGGAAGAACTGAGAAGATCAGGTCTTAGAAAAGGCCCACTAGATGTAGAACATGTAATTTTAGTATAAATACTTGAGATGGAGGTGGAGGAAATTAGAGAGGAATATGTCACAGTATGAGAAGGATTCAAGAGAGAAGGAATAGGCTGAGAAGTAAATAAGCTAGTGTCCCCAAATCCATGTGATAATGTGGGAGAATGTGAATGGGGATCCTTGCTTTGAGCACTTATCATGGGATGTTAAATATTATAAGGATATTTTCCTTGATGATAAGGATATTCATTGATGAAGAAGAACATTTATGGAGTATATTCTAATTCAGGTTGATTTTCTAAGAAGAAGAGAGGGTTAAAAATTGAAGAGGAATGGGGAGGGGTCCCATAATCTGTAATAAGAGTGGCTACATACACATTAATTTCATCTAGGGTAGGATCCACAAGCCGATTATGGGAGAACCTATTGGGTTTGGTAAAGCTCATGATATCTATTGAATTCAATCTAATGTTGTCTTCAAATAGTAAGTTCATGATGAGGGAGAAAAATTAAGTAATACTAAGATAATGTAAAGGTATAGAGGTAGAAAGGATATAGAGTTGACTAGGTTGACTATGTTCAATAATCCAAGAGATAAATAAGGGCATAGATTCATATAGGTTGAATTTTTACTATAGACAGGGTATGAAACTAGGCTAATAAGGATATAGGGTCAAACCAGTTGATAACCATTATAAAAGGATACAAAGTTATACAACTCAACTATGTATTACAGTATGAGAGATAAAGTAGGTAGAAAGGAATATACAATCATAAAAGTCAATTATGTGTTGTTGATAGGGGAAAACATAGTCTATAAGAGACTGTACTAAATAGAATGATAGTGTGCTAAAATAGGGAAAAAATTTACAATATAATTGAAATAAAAAATGAAAGCAAAAACATAAACAATTGGATCAATTTGAGTCATCTAATTTGGGCAGATAGCACAAAATCTTGAACCAACATTAGCCCCACAATGATCAAAGAGTAAGCAATCAATTAAAAAGTAAATGCTAACTAAGTGGTCATCTTGAGTGTTATTAGATTATTATAAAGTGTTGTTTTAAGTGTGATAAGAAAGTTGGATAAAAATAGGGGACTAAAAAGCAATCTATGGATGATTTCAAGACATTTATGTTGAAATGGATTTGTGTTATCAATGGTACTAGCTTGGTATTGGGGACTAACCCCCTCACTTCACAATACTAAAACAATAAGGGCATTGGGTGCTTTGCTAATATATACCATTAGCCACGTATTTATACTTGGCTAGAAAACCAAGTTGGCTTCCCCCTTGGTGATAAAATCTAAGTAGGTAGGTCTTGGAAAAATAAGTGTTAAATGTATTTTGACTATTGTATGATTTGGTAGTGTGTGAAAAATATCAAAATAGTTTAACTAAATGGTAATTTTAAAAACCACCTATTTAGACTATGTGAGTTTCTCTAAGCATGCAAATAATTGAAAATGAAAGTGTCAATTAATTACTAGAAAATATTTGTTAATTCCTAAACTTAGAATAATACAAAATTGGTTCAAATGACATTGTATGAAAATAATATAGAACACACTTGACTAGGTTGATTCTATTCTACAAAAGGAAAAGGTCTTTAAGAATAGATTCAAATAGGTTGACTCGGTATTTTAGCCAAAAAATAGACTATATGACTAAGTCAACCAATTTGACTTAGTTTGTTGTAGGGATGTAATTTTAAAAACTACTAACTTTCATAAAATAGAACTGAAATTAAGTACTGTAGTGATAGAGAGATAAATAGAGGAACCTTAGTGGGTTGAAATATGATTAGGATTGTAAATTTTATTTTGAAATGCATTGATTGCTACTTTCAAATTCTACAAACTAGGTCGATTGATTTGACCCAATTTTACAAAACCTAGTGTTCTGAAGAAGGTCAAGATGACTAGGTCAACCTGTTAAAACTAGTTTGTTTATTTGAATGATATTAGAGAGACTAAATTGACATGTTTGACCTAGTTTGTAGATTTAGATGCTGGTAGAGAGACTAAGTCGACTTATTTGACCTAGTTTGTTGATCTAGATGTTGGTAGAGAAAATAATATGATAGAGTCAACATGTTCCACCTTGTATTCTTATCTAGGATTAAAGAAGAGTACTGTGCCAATTTGTTTGATCCAATAACCTATATTTGAAGAAAACCTACATAGAAATAATAATGTCATTTTAATGTGATTATGTGTTAAACCTATGCACAAAAAGTTATAACTATACTAACTCATTCAATACAATATCATAAATTAAAAAATATGATATAAATGAAAGCATGAAAGAAAAATTACAAGGGTTAGATTCACATTGAG